>JAZDUA010001585.1:0-48391 GCA_038098605.1 Gryllus longicercus | reverse complement strand
ACACGACACGACACGACACGCACGACTCGCACGACACGAGACGAAACGACACGACACTCACGACACGACACGATACGACACGACGCGACACGACACGCACGACACGACACGACACGACACGCACGACACGACACGACACGACACGAAACGACACGACACGACAAGACACGACACGACATGACAAGACACGACACGACACGCACGACACGACACTACACGACACGACACGGCACGACACGACACGGCACGCACGACACGACACGGACACGACACGGCACGACACGTCACGCACGTCACGACACGACACGACACGACACGACACGACAAGCACGACATGACACGACACGAAACGACACGACACGACACGCACGACACGACACGACACGACACGACACGCACGTCACGACACGACACGACACGACGCGACACGCACGACACGACACGAGACGACACGACACGCACGACACGACACGACACGACACGCACGACACGACACGACTCGACGCGACACGACACGACACGCACGACACGACACGACACGCACGACACGACACGACACGACACGACACGAAACGACACACACGACAAAACACGACACGACACGAACGACACGACACGCACGACACGACACGCACGACACGACACGACACGCACGACACGACACGACACGACACGACACGACACGACACGCACGACACGACACGACAACCACAACACGCACGACACGACACGACACGACACGACACGCACGACACGACACGACACGACACGACACGCACGACAAGACACGACACGACACGACACGACACGCACGACACGACACGACACGAGATGACATGACACGCACGACACGACACGACACGACACGACACGACACGACACGCACGAGACGACACGACATGCACGACACGACACGACACGACTCGCACGACACGTTACGACACGAGATGACACGACACGCACGACACGACACGACACGACACGTCACGACACGACACTACACGACACGACACGACACGACACGCACAACACGACACGACACGGCACGACACTACACGCACGTCACGACACGACACGACACGCACGACACGACACGAAACGACACGACACGCACGACACGACACGACACGACACGCACGACACCACACGACACGCACGACACGACACGACACGACACGCACGACACGAAACGACACGACACGCACGACACGACACGACACGACACGCACGACACGACACGACACGACACGCACGACACGACAAGACACGACTCGCACGACACGTTACGACACGAGATGACACGACACGCACGACACGACACGACACGACAGGACACGACACGACACGACACTACACGACACGACACGCACGACACGACACGACACGGCACAACACTACACGCACGTCACGACACGACACGACACGACGCGCACGACACGACGCGAAACGACACCACACGCACGACACGACACGACACGACACGCACGACACGACACGACACGCACGACACGACACGACACGACACGCACGACACGACACGACACGCATGACACGTTACGACACGAGATGACACGACACGCACGACACGACACGACACGACACGACACTACACGACACGATACGACACTACGACACGACACGACACGGCACGACACGACAAGCACGTCACGACACGACACGACACGACACGACACGCACGACACGACATGAAACGACACGACACTCACGACACAACACGACACGACACGCAAGACACGACACGACACGACACGACACGACAAGCACGACACGAAACGACACGACACGACACGACACGACACGCACGACACGACACGCACGACACGACACGACACGAAACGACACGACACGCACGACACGACACGACACGCACGACACGACACGACACGACACGACACGACACGACAGGACACGCACGACAAGACACGACATGCACGACACGACACGCACGACACGACACGACACGACACGCACGATACGACACGACACGACACGAAACGACACGCACGACACGACAAGACACGACACGACACGACACGCACGACACGACACGACACGAGATGACACGACACGCACGACACGACACGACACGACACGACACGACACGACACTACACGACACGACACGACACGCACGACAAGACACGACATGCACGACACGACACGCACGACACGACACGACACGCACGAAACGACACGACACGACACAAAACGACACGCACGACACGACACGACACGACACGACACGCACGACACGACACGACACGACAAGACAAGCACGACACGAAACGACACGACACGCACGACACGACACGACACGACACGCACGACACGACACGACACGCACGACACGATACGACACGAGATGACACGACACGCACGACATGACACGACACGACACGACACGACACTACACGACACGACACGACACGCACGACACGACACGACACGACACGACACGCACGACACGACACGACACGACACGACACGACACGCACGACACGACACGACACGACACGACACGCACGACTCGACACGACCCGACACGCACGACACGACACGACACGACACGCACGACACGACACGACAAGACACGACACGACACGACACACACAACACGACACGACACGAGATGACAAGGCACGCACGACACGACACGACACGACACGACACGCACGACACGACACGACATGCACGACACCACACGCACGACACGACACGACACGCACGAAACGACACGACACGACACGAAACGACACGCACGACACGACACGACACGACACGAACTACACGACACGCACGACACGACACGCAAGACACGACACGACACGCACGACACGACACGACACGACACGACACGACACGCACGACACGACACGACACGACACGACACGCACGACACGACACGACACGACACGCACGACACGACACGACACGACACGCACGACACGACACGACACGCACGACACGACACGACACGACACGACACGCACGACACGACACGACACACCACGACACGAAACGACACGACACGACATGAAACGACACGCACGACACGACACGAGATGACACGACACGCACCTAACGACACGACACGACACGACACTACACGACACGACACGACACGCACGACACGACACGACACGACACGGCACGACACGACACGCACGTCACGACACGACACGACACGCACGACACGGAACGACACGACACGCACGACACGACACGACACGACACGACACGCACGACACGACACGACACGACACGACACGCACGACACGACAAGACACGACTCGCACGACACGTTACGACACGAGATGACACGACACGCACGACACGACACGACACGACAGGACACGACACGACACGACACTACACGACACGACACGCACGACACGACACGACACGGCACAACACTACACGCACGTCACGACACGACACGACACGACGCGCACGACACGACGCGAAACGACACCACACGCACGACACGACACGACACGACACGCACGACACGACACGACACGCACGACACGACACGACACGACACGCACGACACGACACGACACGCATGACTCGTTACGACACGAGATGACACGACACGCACGACACGACACGACACGACACGACACTACACGACACGACACGATACGACACGCACGACACGACACGACACGGCACGACACGACAAGCACGTCACGACACGACACGACACGACACGCACGACTTGACATGAAACGACACGACACTCACGACACAACACGACACGACACGCAAGACACGACACGACACGACACGACACGTCAAGCACGACACGAAACGACACGACACGACACGACACGACACGACACGCACGACACGACACGCACGACACGACACGACACGACACGACACGACACGACACGCACGACACGACACGACACGCACGACACGACACGACACGACACGACAGGACACGCACGACAAGACACGACACGACACGACACGACACGCACGACACGACACGACACGAGATGACACGACACGCACGACACGACACGACACGACACGACACGACACTACACGACACGACACGACACGACACGCACGACAAGACACGACATGCACGACACGACACGCACGACACGACACGACACGCACGAAACGACACGACACGACACGAAACGACACGCACGACACGACACGACACGACACGACACGACACGCACGACACGACACGACACGACAAGACACGGCACGGCAAGGCACGACACGACACGACACAACACGACACGACACGACACGACACGTCACGACACGACACGAAAAGACACGAGGCAACACGACACGACACAACACGTCACGACACGACACGACACGTAACGTCTCTTCACGTGTAAAAATTATAAAAATTTAAAAAATCAAAATTTTAAAAATCAAAAAATATACAAATGCAAAAAATGTTAATTTCGAAAAATATAAAAAAAATATAAAAAATCAAAAAATATAAAAAATCAAAAAACATAAAAAATCAAAAAATATAAAAAATCAAAATTATAAAAAATCAAAAAATATAAAAAATCAAAAAAAATGTAAAAAATCAAAAAAATTAAAAGTCTCGTCACGTCACGGCACGGCACGGCACGACACGACACGACACGACACGACACGCACGACACGACACGACACGACACATGACACGACACGACACAACACGACACGACACGACACGACACGACACGCACGACACGACACGACACGTATCGACTCGTCTCGTCAAAGAATTATAAAAATTTAAAAAATCAAAAATTTTAAAAATCAAAAAATATACAAATGCAAAAAATGTTAATTTCAAAAAATATAAAAAATCAAAAAATATAAAAAATCAAA
The DNA here is from genome assembly GCA_038098605.1 of Gryllus longicercus. Lineage (NCBI taxonomy): Eukaryota > Metazoa > Arthropoda > Insecta > Orthoptera > Gryllidae > Gryllus > Gryllus longicercus. The sequence goes on along the minus strand of JAZDUA010001585.1, from coordinate 43,508 downwards.
AAATATAAAAAATCAAAAAATATAAAAATCAAAAAAAATAAAAAATCAAAAAAAATATAAAAAATCAAAAAATATAAAAAATCAAAAAATCAAAAAATGTAAAAATCAAAAAAATAAAAAGTCTCGTCACGTCACAGCACGGCATGGCACGGCACGGCACTGCACGACACGACACGGCACGACATGACGACACGCACGACACGACACGACACCAAACGACACGACACGACAAACACGACACGCACGACACGACACGACACGACACGAAACGACACGACACGACACGACACGACTCGACACGCACGACACGACACGACACGACAAGACACGACACGACACGACACGGCACGGCACGGCACGACACGACACGAAACAACACGACACGATACGACACGTCACGACACGACACGAAACGACACGAGACAACACGACAAGACACAACACGTCACGACACGACACGACACGACACGACACGTAACGTCTCGTCTCGTCTCGTCTAAAAATTATAAAAATTTAAAAAATCAAAAATATTAAAAATCAAAAAATATAAAAATTCAAAAAATGTTAATTTCGAAAAATATAAAAAATTAAAAAAATATAAAAAATCAAAAAATATAAAAAATCAAAAAATATAAAAATCAAAAATATAAAAAATCAAAAAATATAAAAAATCAAAAAAATATAAAAAATAAAAAATAAAAAAATGTAAAAAATAAAAAAAAATAAAAGTCTCGTCACGACACGTCACGTCACGTCACGTCACGGCACGGCACGGCACGGCACGACACGACACGACACGACACGCACGGCACGACACGACACGACACGACACGACATGACACGACACGACACGACACGACACCACACGACACGACACGACACGACACGACACGTCACGACACGACACGACACGACACGACACGCACGACACGACACGACACGACACGCACGACACGACACGACACGAAACGACACGCAAGACACGACTCGACACCACACGACACGAACGACACGACACGACACAAAACGACACGACACGACACGACACGCACGACACGACACGACACGACACGACAAGACACGACACGGCACGGCACGACACGACACGCGCGACACGACACGACACGACACTCACGACACTTCACGACACGAAACGACACGACACGACACGCACGACACGACACGACACGACACGACACGACACGACAAGACACGACACGACACGACACGGCACGGCACGACACGACACAACACGACACGACACGACACGACACGTCACGACACGACACGACACGACTCGTAACGTCTCGTCTCGTCTAAGAATTATAAAATTTAAAAAATCAAAAAATATTAAAAATCAAAAAATATAAAAATTCAAAAAATGTTTATTTCGAAAAATATAAAAAATCAAAAAATATAAAAAATCAAAAAATATAAATAATCAAAAAATATAAAAAATCAAAAGATAAAAAAAATCAAAAAATATAAAAAATCAAAAAATATAAAAAATCAAAAAATCAAAAAATCAAAAATATAAAAAATCAAAAAAATAAAAAGTCTTGTCACAGCACGGCACGACACGAGACGACACGACACGACACAACACGATACGCAAGACACGACACATGACACGCACGACACGACACGACACGACACAAACGACACGACACGCACGACACGACACGGACGACACGACACGACACGCACAAAACGACACGACACGACACGAAACGACACGCACGACACGACACGACACGACACGAACGACACGACACGCATGACACGACACGCAAGACACGACACGACACGCACGACACGACACGACACGCACGACACGACACGACACGACTCGACACGCACGACACGACACGACACGACACGCACGACACGAAACGACATGACACGACACGCACGACACGACACGACACGACACGCACGACACGACACGACACGACACGCACGACACGCACGACACGACACGACACGAAACGACACGACACGACACGACACGACACGCACGACACGAAACGACACGACACGACACGTACGACACGACACGACACGACACGACACGCACGACACGACACGACACGAGATGACACGACATGCACGACACGACACGACACGACACGACACTGCACGACACGACACGACACGACACGACACGACACGCACGACACGGCACGACACGGCACGACACGACACGCACGACACGACACGACACGAAACGACACGCACGACACGACACGACACGACACGAACGACACGACACGCATGACACGACACGCAAGACACGACACGACACGCACGACACGACACGACACGCACGACACGACACGACACGACTCGACACGCACGACACGACACGACACGACACGACACGACACGCACGACAAGACACGACACGACACGACACGCACGACACGACACGACACGACACGACGCGACACGCACGACACGACACCAGACGACACGACACGCACGACACGACACGACACGACACGACACGCACGACACGACACGACGCGACACGACACGACACGACATGACAAGACACGACACGACACGACACGGCACGGCAAGGCACGACACGACACGACACAACACGACACGACACGACACGACACGACACGACACGTCACGACACGACACGAAACGACACGAGGCAACACGACACGACACGACACGACACGACACGACACGTCACGACACGACACGACACGACACGACTCGTAACGTCTCGTCTCGTCTAAGAATTATAAAAATTCAAAAAATCAAAAAATATTAAAAATCAAAAAATATAAAAAATCAAAAAATATAAAACTTAAAAAATATAAAAAATTAAAAAATATAAAAATCAAAAAATATAAAAAACACACATATAAAAGACACAACACGACACGCACGACATGACACGACACGACAGGACACGACAGGAAACGAAACGACACGACACGACACGCACGACACGACACGACACGACACGCACGACACGACACGACACGACACGACACGACATGACACGCACGACACGACACGATACGACACGACACGACACGTAACGTTTTGTCTCGTCTAAGAATTATAATAATTTAAAAAATCAAAAAATATTAAAAATCAAAAAATATAAAAAATCAAAAATTTTAAAAATTAAAAATATAAAAAATCGAAAAATAAAAAGTCTCGTCACGGCACGGCACGACACGGCACGGCACGGCACAGCACGGCACGGCACGACACGACACAATACGACACGACACGCACGACACGACACGACACGACACAACACGACACGACACCACACGACACCACACGACACGCACGACACGACTCGACACGACACGACACGCACGCACGACACGACACGACACGACACGACACGATACGACACGACACGACACGACACGACACGACTCGACACGCACGACACGACACGACACGACACGCACGACACGACACGACACGACAGGACACGACACGACACGCCCGACACGACACGACACGACACGCACGCCACGACACGACACGACACGACACGCCCGACACGACACGACACGACACAACACGAAACGACACGACACGACACGCACGACACGATACGACACGACACGCACGACACGACACGACACGACAGGAAACGACACGACACGACACGCACGACACGACACGACACGCACGACACGACACGACACGACACGACAGGAAACGACGCGACCCGACACGCACGACACGACACGACACGACACGCACGACTCGACACGACACGACACGACACGCACGACACGACACGACACGACACGACAGGAAACGACACGACACGCACGACACGACACGACAAGACACGCACGACACGACACGACACGACACGCACGACACGACACGACACGACACGTCACGACACGACACGACACGACTCGTAACGTCTCGTCTCGTCTAAGAATTATAAAAATTTAAAAAATCAAAAAATATTAAAAATAAAAAAATATGGAAATTCAAAAATTGTTAATTTCGAAAATTTAAAAAATTAAAAAATATAAAAAATCAAAAAATATAAAAAATTAAAAAAAATAAAAAATCAAAAAAAATAAAAATCAAAAAAAATAAAAAATAAAAAATATAAAAAATCAAAAAATAAAAAGTCTCGGCACGTCACGGCACGGCTCGGCACGGCACGGCACGACACGACACGACACGATACGCACGACACGCACGACACGACACGCACGACACGACACGACACGACACCCACGAAACGACACGAAACGACACGCACGACACGTCACGACACGACACGAACGACACGACACGCACGACACGACACGCACGACACGACACGACACGACACGACACGCACGACATGACACAACACGACACGACACGCACAACACGACACGACACGACACGCACGACACGACACGACACGCACGACACGACACGACACGACACGCACGACACGACACGACACCACACGAGATGACACGACACGCACGACACGACACGACACGACACGACACGACACGCACGACACGACATGACACGACACGACACGACAGGACACGACACGCACGACACGACTCGACACGGCACGACAGGACACGACACGACACGACACGACACTACACGACACGACACGACAGGACACGACACGCACGACACGACACGACACGGCACGGCACGACACGACACGCACGTCACGACACGACACGACACGACACGCACGACACGACACGAAACGACACGGCACGCTCGACACAACACGACACGACACGATACGACACGACACGCACGACACGACACGACACGACACGACGCGACTCGCACGACACGACACGACACGACACGACACGCACGACACGACACGACACGACACGCACGACACGACACGACACGACACGACACGACACGCACGACACGAAACGACACGACACGCACGACACGACACGACACGCACGACACGACACGACACGACACTTCACGACAGGAAACGACACGACACGACACGACACGCACGACACAACACGACACGACACGCACGACACAACACGACACGACACGACACGACACGCACGACACGACACACACGACACGACACGACACGTAACGTCTCGTCTCGTCTAAGATTTATAAAAATTTAAAAAATCAAAAAATCAAAAAATATAAAAAATTAAAAAAAAAAATAAAAAATATAAAAAATCAAAAAATAAAAAGTCTCGTCACGTCACGTCACGGCACGGCACAGCACGGCACGGCACGGCACGACACGACACGACCCGACACGATACGCACGACACGACGCGACACGACATGACACGCACGACACGACACGACACGAAACGACACGAACGACACGGCACACACGACACAAGACGCACGACAAGACACGACACGACATGCACGAAACGACACGACACGACACCAAACGACACGCACGACACGACATGACACGACACGACACGAACGACACGACTCGCACGACACGACACGCACGACACGACACGAAACGACACGACACGCACGACACGACACTACACGACACGACACGCACGACACGACACGACACGACACGCCCGACACGACACGACACGCACGACACGACACGACACGACACGCACGACACGACACATACACGACACGACACTACACGACACGACACGCACGACACGACACGACACGAGATGACACGACACGCACGACACGACACGACACGACACGAAACGACACGACACGACACGCACGACACAACACGACACGGCACGACACGACACGCACGTGTCACGTGTCAAGAAAGATTAAAAATCAAAAAATATAAAAAATCAAAAAATATAGAAAATCAAAAAATATAAAAAATCAAAAAATCAAAAAATAAAAAATATAAAAAATCAAAAAGTAAAAAGTCATGTCACGGCACGGCACGGCACGGCACGACACGACACGACACGACATGACACGCACGACACGACACGACACGAACGACACGACACGCACGACACGACATGCACGACACGACTCGACACGCACGAAACGACATAACACGACACGAAACGACTCACACGACACGACACGACACGACACGACATGAACGACACTACACCCACGACACGACACGCACGACACGACACGACACGACACGACACGCACGACACGACACGCACGACACGACACCACACGACACGACACGCACGACACGACACGATACGACACGACACGCACGACACGACACGACACGAGATGAGAACACGCACGACACGACACGACACGACACGACACTAAACGACACGACACGACACGACACGCACGACACGACACGAAACGGCACGACACGACACGCACGACACGACACGACACGACACGACACGCACGACACGACACGAAACGACACGACACGACACGACACGACGCGACACGCACGACACGACACGACACGACACGCACGAAACGACACGACACGACACGACACGGCACTCACGCACGACACGACACGACACGACACGACACGACACGACACGAAACGACACGACACGACACGACACGCACGACACGACACGACACGACACGCACGACACGACACGACACGACGCGACACGCACGATACGACGACACGACACGCACGAAACGACACGACACGACACGACACGCACGACACGACACGACACGACACGCACGACACGACACGACACGACACGACACGCACGACACGACACGAAACGACACGACACGACACGACACGAAACGACACGTCACGACACGACAAGCACGACACGACACGACACGAAACGACACGACACGACACGGCACGACACGCACGACACGACACGACACGACACGACACGACACGAAACGATACGACACGACACGCACGACACGACACGACACGAAACGACACGACACGACACGACACGGCACGACACGCACGACACGACACGACACGACACGACACGACAAAACACGACACGACACGACACAGCACGGCAAGGCACGACACGACACGACAAAACACGACACGACACGACACGACACGTCACGACACGACACGAAACGACACGAGTCAACACGACACGACACGACACGTCACGACACGACACGACACGACACGTAACGTCTCGTCACGTCTAAGAATTATAAAAATTTAAAAAATCAAAAAATATTTAAAATCAAAAAATATAAAAATTCAAAAAATGTTAATTTCGAAAAATATAAAAAATCAAAAAATATAAAAAATAAAAAAATAAAAAATTAAAAAATATAAAAAATCAAAAAATATAACAAATCAAAAAATAAAAAAATGTAAAAAATCAAAAAAAATAAAAGTCTCGTCACGTCACGTCACGGCACGGCACGGCACGGCACGATACACACGACACGACACGACACATGACACGCACGACACGACACGACACGACACGAACGACACGACACGCACGACACGACACGCACGACACGACACGACACCAGACGCACGAAACGACACGACACGACACGAAACGACACGCACGACACGACACGACACGAACGACACGACACGCACGACACGACACGCACGACACGACACGACACGTAACGTCTCGTCTCGTCTAAGATTTATAAAAATTTAAAAAATCAAAAAATCAAAAAATATAAAAAATAAAAAATAAAAAAATAAAAAATATAAAAAATCAAAAAATAAAAAGTCTCGTCACGTCACGACACGGCACGGCACAGCACGGCACGGCACGGCACGACACGACACGACCCGACACGATACGCACGACACGACGCGACACGACATGACACACACGACACGACACGAACGACACGGCACACACGACACAAGACGCACGACACGACACGACACGACATGCACAAAACGACACGACACGACACGAAACGACACGCACGACACGACATGACACGACACGACACGAACGACACGACTCGCACGACACGACACGCACGACACGACACGAAACGACACGACATGCACGACACGACACTACACGACACGACACGCACGACACGACACGACACGACACGCACGACACGACACGACACGCACGACACGACACGACACGACACGCACGACACGACACGACACGACACTACACGACACGACACGCACGACACGACACGACACGAGATGACACGACACGCACGACACGACACGACACGAAACGACACGACATGACGCGAAACGCACGACACGACACGACACGACACGACACGACACGCACGACACGACACGACACGACAAGACAAGACACGACACGCACAACACGACACGACACGACACGCACGACACGACACGACACGACACGACACAACACGAAACGACACGACACAACACGACACGCACGACACGACACGACACGAAACGACTCGACACGACTAGACACGACACGCACGAAACGACACGACACGACAAGACACGACACGAAACGACACGGCACGGCAAGGCACGAAACGACACGAGGCAACACGACACGACACGACACGTAACGTCTCGTCTCGTCTAAGAATTATAAAAATTTAAAAAATCAAGAAAGATTAAAAATCAAAAAATATAAAAAATCAAAAAATATAGAAAATCAAAAAATATAAAAAATCAAAAAATCAAAAAATAAAAAATATAAAAAATCAAAAAGTAAAAAGTCATGTCACGGCACGGCACGGCACGACACGACACGACACGACACGATACGCACGACACGACACGACACGACATGACACGCACGACACGACACGACACGAACGACACGACACGCACGACACGACATGCACGACACGACTCGACACGCACGAAACGACATGACACGACACGAAACGACTCGCACGACACGACACGACACGACATGAACGACACTACACCAACGACACGACACGCACGTCACGACACGACACGACACGACACGCACGACACGACACGACACGACACGCACGACACGACACCACACGACACGACCCGCACGACACCACACGATACGACACGACACGCACGACACGACACGACACGAGATGACACAACACGCACGACACGACACGACACGACACGACACGACACTAAACGACACGACACGACACGACACGCACGACACGACACGACACGGCACGACACGACACGCACGTCACGACACGACACGACACGACACGCACGACACGACACGAAACGACACGACACGCACGACACGACAAGACACGACACGACACGCACGACACGACACGACACGACGCGACACGCACGACACGACACGACACGACACGCACGAAACGACACGACACGACACTACACGACACGACACGCACGACACGACACGACACGAGATGACACGACACGCACGACACGACACGACACGACACGAAACGACACGACATGAAACGACACGCACGACACGACACGACACGACACGACACGCACGACACGACACGACACGACACGCACGACACGACACGACACAACACGAAACGACACGACACAACACGACACGCACGACACGTTACGACACGAAACGACTCGACACGACTAGACACGACACGCACGAAACGACACGACACGACAAGACACGACACGAAACGACACGGCAAGGCACGAAATGCCACGAGGCAACACGAAACGACACGACACGTAACGTCTCGTCTCGTCTAAGAATTATAAAAATTTAAAAAATCAAGAAAGATTAAAAATCAAAAAATATAAAAAATCAAAAAATATAGAAAATCAAAAAATATAAAAAATCAAAAAATCAAAAAATAAAAAATATAAAAAATCAAAAAATAAAAAGTCATGTCACGGCACGGCACGACACGACACGACACGACACGATACGCACGACACGACACGACACGACATGACACGCACGACACGAGACGACACGAACGACACGACACGCACGACACGACATGCACGACACGACTCGACACGCACGAAACGACATGACACGACACGAAACGACTCGCACGACACGACACGACACGACACGACACGACATGAACGACACTACACCCACGACACGACACGCACGACACGACACGACACGACACGACACGCACGACACGACACGACACGACACGCACGACACGACACCACACGACACGACACGCACGACACGACACGATACGACACGACACGCACGACACGACACGACACGAGATGACACAACACGCACGACACGACACGACACGACACGACACGACACTAAACGACACGACACGACACGCACGACACGACACGACACGGCACGACACGACACGCACGTCACGACACGACACGACACGGCACGCACGACACGACACGAAACGACACGACACGCACGACACGACACGACACGACACGCACGACACGACACGACACGACACGACGGGACACGCACGACACGACACGACACGACACGCACGAAACGACACGACACGACACGACACGACACGACACGCACGACACGACACGACACGACACGACACGACACGACACGACACGCACGACACGACACGACACAACACGACACGCACGACACGAAACGACGCGACACGACACGACACGAAATGACACGACACGACACGACACGCACGACACGACACGACACGAAACGACACGACACGACACGACACGGCACGACACGCACGACACGACACGACACGACAAAACACGACACTACACGACACAGCACAGCAAGGCACGACACGACACGACACAACACAACACGACACGACACGACACGTCACGACACGACACGAAACGACACGAGTCAACACGACACGACACGACACGTCACGACACGACACGACACGACACGACACGTAACGTCTCGTCACGTCTAAGAATTATAAAAATTTAAAAAATCAAAAAATATTTAAAATCAAAAAATATAAAAATTCAAAAAATGTTAATTTCGAAAAATATAAAAAATCAAAAAATATAAAAAATAAAAAAATAAAAAATCAAAAATATAAAAAATCAAAAAATATAACAAATCAAAAAATAAAAAAATGTAAAAAATCAAAAAAATAAAAGTCTCGTCACGTCACGTCACGGCACGGCACGGCACGGCACGATACACACGACACGACACGACACATGACACGCACGACACGACACGACACGAACGACACGACACGCACGACACGACACGCACGACACGACACGACACGACACGCACGAAACGACACGACACGACACGAAACGACACGCACGACACGACACGACACGACACGACACGAACGACACGACACGCACGACACGACACGCACGACACGACACGACACGACACGCACGACACGACACGACACGACACGCACGACACGACACGACACGACACGCACGACACGACACGCACGACACGACACGACACGACACGACACGCACGACACGACACGACACGACACGCAAGACACGACACGACACGAGATGACCCGACACGCACGACACGACCCGACACGACACGCACGACACGACACGACCCGACACGACACGACACGACACGAAACGCACGACACGACACACGACACGCACGACACGACACGACACGACACTCACGACACGACACGACACGCCACGCACGACACGACACGACACGACACGAAACGACACGACACGACATGACACGCACGACACGACAAGACACGCACGAAACGACATGACACGCCACGAAACGACACGCACGACACGACACGACACGAACGACACGACACCCACGACACGACACGCACGACACGACACGACACGACACGCACGACACGACACGACACGACACGACACGACACGCACGACACGACACGACACGCATGACACGACACGACACGACACGACAAGACACGACACGACACGACACGGCAGGGCAAGGCACGACACGACACGACACAACACGACACGACACGACACGACACGACACGTCACGACACGACATGAAACGGCACGAGGCAACACGACACGACACGACACGTCACGACACGACACGACACGTAACGTCTCGTCTCGTCTAAGAATTATAAAAAATTAAAAAATCAAAAAATATAAAAATTCAAAAAAAATGTTAATTTTGAAAAATATAAATCAAAAAATATAAAAAATCACAAAATATATTAAAAATCAAAAAATATAAAAAATCAAAAAATATAAAAAATCAAAAAATCAAAAAATAAAAAATATAAAAAATCAAAAAATAAAAAGTCTTGTCACGGCACGGCACGGCACGGAACGGCACGACACGACACGACACGACACGATACGCACGACACGACACGACACGACATGACACGCACGACACGACACGACACGACACGAACGACACGACACTCACGACACGACAAGCACGACACGACACGACACGACACGCACGACACAACACGACACGACACGACACGCACGACACGACACGACACGACACGACACGACACGCACGACATGACACGACACGAGATGACACGACACGCACGACACGACACGACACGACACGACACGACACGACACTACACGACACTACACGACACGACACGACACGACACGACACGGCACGACACGACACGCACGTCACGACACGACACGACACGACACGCACGACACGAAACGACACGACACGCACGACACGACATGACATGACACGACACGACACGACACGCACGACACAACACGACACGACACGACGCGACACGCACGACACGACACGACACGCACGACACGACACGACACGACACGCACGACACGACACGAAACGACACGACACGCACGACACGACACTACACGACACGACACGCACGACACGACACGACACGACACGCACGACACGACACGACACGCACGACACGACACGACACGACACGCACGACACGACACGACACGACACGACACTACACGACACGACACGCACGACACGACACGACACGAGATGACACGACACGCACGACACGACACGACACGACACGAAACGACACGACACGCACGACACAACACGACACGGCACGACACGACACGCACGTCGCGACACGACACGACACGAACGACATGACACGAAACGACACAACACGCACGACACGACACGACACGACACGACACGCACGACACGACACGACACGAAACGACACGACACGACTAGACACGACACGCACGAAACGACACGACACGACGAGACACGACACGAAACGACACGGCACGGCAAGGCACGAAACGACACGAGGCAACACGACACGACACGACACGTAACGTCTCGTCTCGTCTAAGAATTATAAAAATTTAAAAAATCAAGAAAGATTAAAAATCAAAAAATATAAAAAATCAAAAAATATAGAAAATCAAAAAATATAAAAAATCAAAAAATCAAAAAATAAAAAATATAAAAAATCAAAAAATAAAAAGTCATGTCACGGCACGGCACGGCACGACACGACACGACACGACACGATACGCACGACACGACACGACACGACATGACACGCACGACACGAGACGACACGAACGACACGACACGCACGACACGACATGCACGACACGACTCGACACGCACGAAACGACATGACACGACACGAAACGACTCGCACGACACGACACGACACGACACGACATGAACGACACTACACCCACGACACGACGCGCACGACACGACACGACACGACACGACACGCACGACACGACACGACACGCACGACACGACACCACACGACACGACACGCACGACACGACACGACACGAACGACACGACACCCACGACAAGACACGCACGACACGACACGACACGACACGACACGCACGACACGACACGACACGACACGCACGACACAACACGACACGACACGACACGCACGACACGACACGACACGACACGACACGACACGCACGACATGACACGACACGAGATGACACGACACGCACGACACGACACGACACGACACGACACGACACGACACTACTCGACACTACACGACACGACACGACACGACACGACACGGCACGACACGACACGCACGTCACGACACGACACGACACGACACGCACGACACGAAACGACACGACACGCACGACACGACATGACATGACACGACACGACACGACACGCACGACACGACACGACACGACACGACGCGACACGCACGACACGACACGACACGCACGACACGACACGACACGACACGCACGACACGACACGAAACGACACGACACGCACGACACGACACTACACGACACGACACGCACGACACGACACGACACGCACGACACGACACGACACGCACGACACGACACGACACGACACGCACGACAGGACACGACACGACACGACACTACACGACACGACACGCACGACACGACACGACACGAGATGACACGACACGCACGACACGACACGACACGACACGAAACGACACGACACGCACGACACAACACGACACGGCACGACACGACACGCACGTCGCGACACGACACGACACGACACGAACGACATGACACGAAACGACAGAACACGCACGACACGACACGACACGACACGCACGACACGACACGACACGACACGACATGACGCGACACGCACGACACGACACGACACGACACGCGCGACACGACACGACACGACAAGACCCGACACGACACGCACGACACGACACGACACGACACGCACGACACGACACGACACGACACGACACAACACGAAACGACACGACACGACACGACACGCACGACACGACACGACACGAAACGACACGACACGACTAGACACGACACGCACGAAACGACACGACACGACAAGACACGACACGAAACGACACGGCACGGCAAGGCACGAAACGACACGAGGCAACACGACACGACACGACACGTAACGTCTCGTCTCGTCTAAAAATTATAAAAATTTAAAAAATCAAGAAAGATTAAAAATCAAAAAATATAAAAAATCAAAAAATATAGAAAATCAAAAAATATAAAAAATCAAAAAATCAAAAAATAAAAAATATAAAAAATCAAAAATAAATAAAAAAAAATAAATCGAATTTTGTGGGTGTGATCGCTTCGGACCAAATTATTTCGGCCGAAGCGATCACACCCACAAAATTCGAGCAAGGAAACAAAATTCAGATCTTGGGAAGTTTTCCTTTTATAATAGAACAATTAGAGATTGGAACAGTTTACCTGCGGCAGTTTTTAAAGCTTTTCCTCTCAGTGTCCGAAGTTTTAGAAATAAGTTAGAACAAGATAACAGTAATTGATATTAAATGAGTAAGTGTTGTGTAGTGCGGTGTAGTGCTGTGAAGTTATGGTCAGTGTAATTCAAAACAAAAAAGTGTAGTGTAGTGAAGTGTAGTGAAGTGAAGTGCGGTGAACGCGATCAATGCTCATTTCAATGCTGCTTTTCGTCTTGTACTGTATTGTACGGTATTATTATTATTATTATTATTATTATTATTATTATTATTATTATTATTATTATTATTATTATTATTATTATATTATTGTTATTATTTTATTATTAATGTAAGTCTTGTAATTTCTGCAATTATTGTTACTTAACTGCCACCGGGTCATACCCATTTGCAGTTCTAATAAATCTAATCTAAAAAGTAAAAAGTCATGTCACGGCACGGCACGGCACGGCACGACACGACACGACACGACACGATACGCACGACACGACACGACACGACATGACACGCACGACACGACACGACACGAACGACACGACACGCACGACACGACATGCACGACACGACTCGACACGCACAAAACGACATGACACGACACGAAACGACTCGCACGACACGACACGACACGACACGACATGAACGACACTACACCCCCGACACGACACGCACGACACGACACGACACGACACGACACGCACGACACGACACGACACGACACGCACGACACGACACCACACGACACGACACGCACGACACGACACGATACGACACGACACGCACGACACGACACGACACGAGATGACAACACGCACGACACGACACGACACGACACGACACTAAACGACACGACACGACACGACACGCACGACACGACACGAAACGGCACGACACGACACGCACGACACGACACGACACGCACGACACGACACGAAACGACACGACACGACACGACGCGACACGCACGACACGACACGACACGACACGACACGCACGAAACGACACGACACGACACGACACGACACGACACGCACGACACGACACGACACGACACGACACGCACGACACGACACGCACGACACGACACGACACGACACGACACGCACGACACGACACGAAACGACACGACACGACACGACACGAAACGACACGACACGACACGACACGCACGACACGACACGACACGACACGGCACGACACGCACGACACGACACGACACGACACGACACGAAACGACACGACACGACACGACACGACACGCACGACACGACACGACACGCACGACACGACACGACACGACGCGACACGCACGACACGACACGACACGACACGCACGAAACGACACGACACGACACGACACGCACGACACGACACGACACGACACGACACGACACGACACGACACGCACGACACGACACGACACGACACGCACGAAACGACACGAAACGACACGACACGACACGAAACGACACGACACGACACGACAAGCACGACACGACACGACACGAAACGACACGACACGACACGACACGGCACGACACGCACGACACGACACGACACGACACGAAACGACACGACACGACACGACACGCACGACACGACACGACACGAAACGACACGACACGACACGTGCCCCACGGCTCCGGGGCACGTGCCCCACGGCTCCGGGCCACGTGCCCCACGGCTCCGGGCCACGTGCCCAACGGCTCCGGGGCACGTGCCCCACGGCTCCGGACCACGTGCCCCACGGCTCCGGGGCACGTGCCCCACGGCTCCGGGCCACGTGCCCCACGGCTCCGGGCCACGTGCCCCACGGCTCCGGGGCACGTGCCCCACGGCTCCGGGGCACGGGCCCCACGGCTCCGGGCCACGTGCCCCACGGCACCGGGGGACGTGCCCCACGGCTCCGGGCTACGTGCCCCACGGCTCCGGGCCACGTGCCCCACGGCTCCGGGGCACGTGCCCCACGGCTCCGGGGCACGTCCCCCACGGCTCCGGGGCACGTGCCCCACGGCTCCGGGCCACGTTCCCCACGGCTCCAGGGCACGTGCCCCACGGCTCCGGGGCACGCGCCTTACGGCTCCGGGGCACGTGCCCCACGGCTCCGGGGCACGTGCCCCACGGCTCCGGGGCACGTGCCCCACGGCTCCGGGGCACGTGCCCCACGGCTCCGGGGCACGTGCCCCACGGCTCCGGGGCACGTGCCCCACGGCTCCGGGGCACGTGCCCCACGGCTCCGGGGAACGTGCCCCACGGCTCCGGGGCACGTGCCCCACGGCTCCGGGGCACGTGCCCCACGGCTCCGGGGCACGTGCCCCACGGCTCCGGGGCACGTGCCCCACGGCTCCGGGGCACGTGCCCCACGGCTCCGGGCCACGTGCCGCACGGCTCCGGGGCACGTGCCCCACGGCTCCGGGGCACGTGCCCCACCGCTCCGGGGCACGTGCCCCACGGCTCCGGGCCACGTGCCCCACGGCTCCAGAGCACGTGCCCCACGGCTCCGGGGCACGTGCCCCACGGCTCAGGGCCACGTGCCCCACGGCTCCGGGCCACGTGCCCCAGGGCTCCGGGGCACGTGCCCCACTGCTCCGGGGCACGTGCCCCACGGCTCCGGGGCACGTGCCCCACGTCTCCGGGGCACGTGCCCCACGGCTCCGGGGCACGTGCCCCACGGCTCCGGGGCACGTGCCCCACGGCTCCGGTCCACGTGTCCCACGGCTCCAGGGCACGTGCCCCACGGCTCCGGGCCACGTGCCGCACGGCTCCGGGGCACGTGCCCCACGGCTCCGGGGTACGTGCCCCACGGCTCCGGGGCACGTGCCCCACGGCTCAGGGCCACGTGCCCCACGGCTCCAGAGCACGTGCCCCACGGCTCCGGGGCACGTGCCCCACGGCTCAGGACCACGTGCCCCACGGCTCCGGGCCACGTGCCCCAGGGCTCCGGGGCACGTGCCCCACTGCTCCGGGGCACGTGCCCCACGGCTCAGGGCCACGTGCCCCACGGCTCCGGTCCACGTGTCCCACGGCTCCAGGGCACGTGCCCCACGGCTCCGGGGTACGTGCCCCACGGCTCCGGGGCACGTGCCGCACGGCTACTGGCCACGTGCCCCACGGCTCCGGGCCACGTGCCCCACGGCTCCGGGGCACGTACCCCACGGCTCCGGGCCACGTGCCCAACGGCTCCGGGGCACGTGCCCCACGGCTCCGGACCACGTGCCCCACGGCTCCGGGCCACGTGACCCACGGCTCCAGGGCACGTTCCCCACGGCTCCGGGGCACGTGCCCCACGGCTCCGGGCCACGTGCCCCACGGCTCCGGGCCACGTGCCCCACGGCTCCGGGGCACGTGCCCCACGGCTCCGGGGCACGTGCCCCACGGCTCCGGGGCACGTGCCCCACGGCTCCGGGGCACGTGCCCCACGGCTCCGGGGCACGTGCCCCACGGCTCCGGGGCACGTGCCCCACGGCTCCGGGCCACGTGCCCCACGGCTCCGGGCCACGTGCCCCACGGCTCCGGGGCACGTGCCCCACGGCTCCGGTGCACGTGCCCCACGGCTCCGGGGCAAGTGCCCCACGGCTCCGGGCCACGTGCCCCACGGCTCCAGGGCACGTGCCCCACGGCTTCGGGGCACGTGCCTTACGGCTCCGGGGCACGTGCCCCACGGCTCCATGGCACGTGCCCTACGGCTCCGGGGCACGTGCCCCACGGCTCCGGGGCACGTGCCCCACGGCTCCGGGCCACGTGCCCCACGGCTCCAGGGCACGTGCCCAACGGCTCCGGGCCACGTGCCCCAGGGCTCCGGGGCACGTGCCCCACGGCTCCGGGGCACGTGCCTCAGGGCTCCGGGGCACGTGCCCTACGGCTCCGGGGCCAGTGACCCACGGCTCCGGGGCACGTGCCCCACGGCACCGGGGCACGTGCCCCACGGCTCCGGGGCACGTGCCCCACGGCTCCGGGCCACGTGCCGCACGGCTCCGGGGCACGTGCCCCACGGCTCCGGGGCACGTGCCCCACGGCTCCGGGACACGTTCCCCACGGCTCCGGGCCACGTGCCCCACGGCTCCAGAGCACGTTCCCCACGGCTCCGGGGCACTTGCCCAACGGCTCAGGGCCACGTGCCCCACGGCTCCGGGCCACGTGCCCCAGGGTTCCTGGGCACGTGCCCCACGGCTCCGGGGCACGTGCCGCACGGCTCCGGGGCACGTGCCCCACGGCTCCGGGGCACGTGCCCCACGGCTCCGGGGCACGTGCCCCACGGCTCCGGGGCACGTGCCCCACGGCTCCGGGCCACGTGCCCCACGGCTCCGGGGCACATGCCCCACGGCTCAGGGCCACGTGCTCTACGGCTCCGGGGCACGTGCCCCACGGCTCCGGGCCACGTGCCGCACGGCTCCGGGGCACGTGCTTCACGGCTCCGGGGCACGTGCCCCACGGCTCCGGGGCACGTGCCCCACGGCTCCGGGCCACGTGCCGCACGGCTCCGGGGCACGTGCCCCACGGCTCCGGGGCACGTGACCCACGGCTCCGGGGCACGTGCCGCACGGCTCCGGGGCACGTGCCCCACGGCTCCGGGGTACGTGCCCCACGGCTCCGGGGCACGTGCCCCACGGCTCCGGGCCACGTGCCCCACGGCTCCGGGCCACGTGCCCCACGGCTCCGGGGCACGTGCCCCACGGCTCCGGTGCACGTGCCCCACGGCTCCGGGGCAAGTGCCCCACGGCTCCGGGCCACGTGCCCCACGGCTCCAGGGCACGTGCCCCACGGCTTCGGGGCACGTGCCTTACGGCTCCGGGGCACGTGCCCCACGGCTCCATGGCACGTGCCCTACGGCTCCGGGGCACGTGCCCCACGGCTCCGGGGCACGTGCCCCACGGCTCCGGGCCACGTGCCCCACGGCTCCAGGGCACGTGCCCAACGGCTCCGGGCCACGTGCCCCAGGGCTCCGGGGCACGTGCCCCACGGCTCCGGGGCACGTGCCTCAGGGCTCCGGGGCACGTGCCCTACGGCTCCGGGGCCAGTGACCCACGGCTCCGGGGCACGTGCCCCACGGCACCGGGGCACGTGCCCCACGGCTCCGGGGCACGTGCCCCACGGCTCCGGGCCACGTGCCGCACGGCTCCGGGGCACGTGCCCCACGGCTCCGGGGCACGTGCCCCACGGCTCCGGGACACGTTCCCCACGGCTCCGGGCCACGTGCCCCACGGCTCCAGAGCACGTTCCCCACGGCTCCGGGGCACTTGCCCAACGGCTCAGGGCCACGTGCCCCACGGCTCCGGGCCACGTGCCCCAGGGTTCCTGGGCACGTGCCCCACGGCTCCGGGGCACGTGCCGCACGGCTCCGGGGCACGTGCCCCACGGCTCCGGGGCACGTGCCCCACGGCTCCGGGGCACGTGCCCCACGGCTCCGGGGCACGTGCCCCACGGCTCCGGGCCACGTGCCCCACGGCTCCGGGGCACATGCCCCACGGCTCAGGGCCACGTGCTCTACGGCTCCGGGGCACGTGCCCCACGGCTCCGGGCCACGTGCCGCACGGCTCCGGGGCACGTGCTTCACGGCTCCGGGGCACGTGCCCCACGGCTCCGGGGCACGTGCCCCACGGCTCCGGGCCACGTGCCGCACGGCTCCGGGGCACGTGCCCCACGGCTCCGGGGCACGTGACCCACGGCTCCGGGGCACGTGCCCCACGGCTCCGGGGCACGTGCCCCACGGCTCCGGGGCACGTGCCCCACGGCTCCGGGGCACGTGCCCCACGGCTCCGGGCCACGTGCCGCACGGCTCCGGGGCACGTGCCCCACGGCTCCGGGGCACGTGCCCCACCGCTCCGGGGCACGTGCCCCACGGCTCCGGGCCACGTGCCCCACGGCTCCAGAGCACGTGCCCCACGGCTCCGGGGCACGTGCCCCACGGCTCAGGGCCAAGTGCCCCACGGCTCCGGGCCACGTGCCCCAGGGCTCCGGGGCACGTGCCCCACTGCTCCGGGGCACGTGCCCCACGGCTCCGGTCCACGTGTCCCACGGCTTCAGGGCACGTGCCCCACGGCTCCGGGGTACGTGCCCCACGGCTCCGGGGCACGTGCCCCACGGCTCCTGGCCACGTGCCCCACGGCTCCGGGCTACGTGCCCCACGGCTCCGGGGCACGTGCCCCACGGCTCCGGGCCACGTGCCCAACGGCTCCGGGGCACGTGCCCCACGGCTCCGGACCGCGTGCCCCACGGCTCCGGGCCACGTCACCCACGGCTCCAGGGCACGTGCCCCACGGCTCCGGGGCACGTGCCCCACGGCTCCGGGCCACGTTCCCCACGGCTCCGGGCCACGTGCCCCACGGCTCCGGGGCACGTGCCCCACGGCTCCGGGGCACGTGCCCCACGGCTCCGGGGCACGTGCCTTACGGCTCCGGGGCACGTGCCCCACGGCTCCGGGGCACGTGCCCCACGGCTCCGGGGCACGTGCCCCACGGCTCCGGGGCACGTGCCCCACGGCTCCGGGGCACGTGCCCCACGGCTCCGGGCCACGTGCCCCACGGCTCCGGGCCACGTGCCCCACGGCTCCGAGGCTCGTGCCCCACGGCTCCGGGGCACGTGCCCCACGGCTCCGGGGCAAGTGCCCCACGGCTCCGGGCCACGTGCCCCACGGCTCCAGGGCACGTGCCTTACGGCTCCGGGGCACGTGCCTTACGGCTCCGGGGCACGTGCCCCACGGCTCCATGGCACGTGCCTTACGGCTCCGGGGCACGTGCCCCACGGCACCGGGGCACGTGCCCCACGTCTCCGGGCCACGTGCCCCACGGCTCCAGGGCAAGTGCCCTACGGCTCCGGGGCACATGCCCCACGGCTCCGGGCCACGTGCCCCACGGCTCCGGGCCACGTGCCCCAGGGCTCCGGGGCACGTGCCCCACGGCTCCGGGGCACGTGCCTCAGGGCTCCGGGGCACGTGCCCCACGGCTCCGGGGCACGTGCCCCACGGCTCCGGGGCACGTGCCCCACGGCTCCGGGCCACGTGCCCCACGGCTCCGGGGCACGTGCCCCACGGCTCCGGGCCACGTGCCCAACGGCTCCGGGCCACGTGCCCCACGGCTCCGGGGCACGTTCCCCACGGCTCCGGGGCACGTGCCCCACGGCTCCAGGGCACGTGCCCCACGGCTCCGTGGCACGTGCCCCACGGCTCCGGGGAACGTGCCCCACGGCTCCGGGGCACGTGCCCCACGGCTCCCGGCCACGTGCCTTACGGCTCCAGGGCACGTGCCCCTCAGCTCCGGGGCACATGCCCCACGGCTCAGGGCCACGTGCCCCACGGCTCCGGGCCACGTGCCCCAGGGCTCCGGGGCACGTGCCCCACGGCTCCGGGCACGTGCCTCAGGGCTCCGAGGCACGTGCCCCACGGCTCCGCGGCACGTGCCCCACGGCTCCGGGCCACGTGCCCCACGGCTCCGGGGCACGTGCCCCACGGCTCCGAGGCACGTGCCCCACGGCTCCGGGGCACGTGCCCCACGGCTCCGGGCCACGTGCCCCACGGCTCCAGGGCACGTGCCCCACGTCTCAGGGGCACGTGCCCCACGGCTCCGGGGCACGTGCCCCACGGCTCCTGGCCACGTGCCACACGGCTCCGGGCCACGTGCCCCACGGCTCCGGGGCACGTGCCCCACGGCTCCGGGCCACGTGCCCAACGGCTCCGGGGCACGTGCCCCACGGCTCCGGACCACGTGCCCTACGGCTCCGGGCCACGTGACCCACGGCTCCAGGGCACGTGCCCCACGGCTCCGGGGCACGTGCCCCACGGCTCCGGGCCACGTGCCCCACGGCTCCGGGCCACGTGCCCCACGGCTCCGGGGCACGTGCCACACGGCTCCGGGGCACGCGCCCCACGGCTCCGGGGCACGTGCCCCACGGCTCCGGGGCACGTGCCCCACGGCTCCGAAGCACGTGCGCCACGGCTCCGGGCCACGTGCCCCACGGCTCCGGGGCACGTGCCCCACGGCTCCAGGGCACGTGCCCCACTGCTCCGGGGCACGTGCCCCACGGCTCCGGGCCACGTGCCTTACGGCTCCGGGGCACGCGCCCCACGGCTCCGGGGCACGTGCCCCACGGCTCCGGGCCACGTGCCCCACGGCTCCGGGCTACGTGCCCCAGGGCTCCGGGGCACGTGCCCCACGGCTCCGGGGCACGTGCCTCAGGGCTCCGGGGCACGTGCCCCACGGCTCCGGGGCACGTGCCCCACGGCTCCGGGGCACATGCCCCACGGCTCAGGGCCACGTGCCCCACGGCTCCGGGGCACGTGCCCCACGGCTCCGGACCACGTGCCCGACGGCTCCAGGGCACGTGCCCCACGGCTCCGGGGCACGTGTCTTACTGCTCCGGGGCAAGTGCCCCACGGCTCCGGGGCACGTGCCCCACGGCTCCGGGGCACGTGCCCCACGGCTCCGGGCTACGTGCCCCACGGCTCCAGGGCACGTGCCCCACGGCTCCGGGGCACGTGCCCCACGGCTCCGGGCTACGTGCCCCACGGCTCCAGGGCACGTGCCCCACGGCTCCGGGGCACGTGCTCCACGGCTCCGGGGCACGTGCCCCACGGCTCCTGGCCACGTGCCACACGGCTCCGGGCCACTTGCCCCACGGCTCCGGGGCACGTGCCCCACGGCTCCGGGCCACGTGCCCAACGGCTCCGGGGCACGTGCCCCACGGCTCCTGGCCACGTGCCACACGGCTCCGGGCCACATGCCCCACGGCTCCGGGGCACGTGCCTCACGGCTCCGGGCCACGTGCCCAACGGCTCCGGGGCACGTGCCCCACGGCTCCGGGCCACGTGACCCACGGCTCCAGGGCACGTGCCCCACGGCTCCGGGGCACGTGCCCCACGGCTCCGGGGCACGTGCCCCACGGCTCCGGGGCACGTGCCCCACGGCTCCGGGCCACGTGCCGCACGGCTCCGGGGCACGTTCCCCACGGCTCCGGGGCACGTGCCCCACGGCTCCGGGGCACGTGCCCCACGGCTCCGGGCCACGTGCCGCACGGCTCCGGGGCACGTGCCCCACGGCTCCGGGCCACGTGCCCCAGTGCTCCGGGGCACGTGCCCCACGGCTCCGGGGCACGTGCCTCAGGTTTCGGGGCACGTGCCCCACGGCTCCGGGGCACGTGCCCCACGGCTCCGGGGCACGTGCCCCACGGCTCCGGGGCACGTGCCCCACGGCTCCGGGGCACGTGCCCCACGGCTCCGGGCCACGTGCCGCACGGCTCCGGGGCACGTGCCCCACGGCTCCGGGGCACGTGCCCCACGGCTCCGGGGCACGTGCCCCACGGCTCCGGTCCACGTGCCCCACGGCTCCAGAGCACGTGCCCCACGGCTCCGGGGCACGTGCCCCACGGCTCAGGGCCACGTGCCCCACGGCTCCGGGCCACGTGCCCCAGGGCTCCGGGGCACGTGCCCCACGGCTCCGGGGCACGTGCCCCACGGCTCCAGGGCACGTGCCCCAAGGCTCCGGGGCACCTGCCCCACGGCCCTGGGGCAGGTGCCCCACGGCTCCTGGCCACGTGCCCCACGGCTCCGGGCCCCGTGCCCCACGGCTCCGGGGCACGTGCCCCACGGCTCCGGGCCACGTGCCCAACGGCTCCGGGGCACGTGCCCCACGGCTCCAGACCACGTGCCCCACGGCTCCGGGCCACGTGCCCCACGGCTCCGGGCCATGTGCCCCACGGCTCCGGGGCACGTGCCCCACGGCTCCGGGCCACGTGCCCAACGGCTCCGGGGCACGTGCCCCACGGCTCCGGACCACGTGCCCCACGGCTCCGGGCCACGTGACCCACGGCTCCAGGGCACGTGCCCCACGGCTCCGGGGCACGTGCCCCACGGCTCCGGGGCACGTGCCCCACGGCTTCGGGGCACGTGCCCCACGGCTCCGGGGCACGTGCCCCACGGCTCCGGGGCACGTGCACCACGGCTCAGGGCCACGTGCCCCACGGCTCCGGGCCACGTGCCCTAGGGCTCCGGGGCACGTGCCCCACGGCTCCGGGGCACGTGCCCCACGGCTCCGGGGCACGTGCACCACGGCTCCGGGGCACGTGCCCCACGGCTCCGGGGCACGTGCCCCACGGCTCCGGGGCACGTGCCCCACGGCTCCGGGTATACGTGCCCCACGGCTCCAGGGCACGTGCCCCACGGCTCCGGGGCACGTGCCCCACGGCTCCGGGGCACGTGCCCCACGGCTCCGGGGCACGTGCCCCACGGCTCCGGGCTACGTGCCCCACGGCTCCAGGGCACGTGCCCCACGGCTCCGGGGCACGTGCCCCACGGCTCCGGGCTACGTGCCCCACGGCTCCAGGGCACGTGCCCCACGGCTCCGGGGCACGTGCCCCACGGCTCCGGGGCACGTGCCCCACGGCTCCTGGCCACGTGCCACACGGCTCCGGGCCACATGCCCCACGGCTCCGGGGCACGTGCCCCACGGCTCCGGGCCACGTGCCCAACGGCTCCGGGGCACGTGCCCCACGGCTCCGGGGCACGTGCCCCACGGCTCCGGGGCACGTTCCCCACGGCTCCTGGCCACGTGCCACACGGCTCCGGGCCACATGCCCCACGGCTCCGGGGCACGTGCCCCGCGGCTCCGGGCCACGTGCCCCACGGCTCCGGGCCACGTGCCCCACGGCTCCGGGCCACGTGCCCCACGGCTCCGGGGCACGTGCCCCACGGCTCCGGGGCACGTGCCCCACGGCTCCGGGGCACGTGCCCCACGGCTCCGGGGCACGTGCCCCACGGCTCCGGGGCACGTGCCCCACGGCTTCGGGCCACGTGCCCCACGGCTCCAGGGCACATGCCCCACGGCTCCGGGGCACATGCCCCACGGCTCAGGGCCACGTGCCCCACGGCTCCGGGCCACGTGCCCCAGTGCTCCGGGGCACGTGCCCCACGGCTCCGGGGCACGTGCCTCAGGTTTCGGGGCACGTGCCCCACGGCTCCGGGGCACGTGCCCCACGGCTCCGGGGCACGTGCCCCACGGCTCCGGGGCACGTGCCCCACGGCTCCGGGGCACGTGCCCCACGGCTCCGGGCCACGTGCCGCACGGCTCCGGGGCACGTGCCCCACGGCTCCGGGGCACGTGCCCCACGGCTCCGGGGCACGTGCCCCACGGCTCCGGTCCACGTGCCCCACGGCTCCAGAGCACGTGCCCCACGGCTCCGGGGCACGTGCCCCACGGCTCAGGGCCACGTGCCCCACGGCTCCGGGCCACGTGCCCCAGGGCTCCGGGGCACGTGCCCCACGGCTCCGGGGCACGTGCCCCACGGCTCCAGGGCACGTGCCCCAAGGCTCCGGGGCACCTGCCCCACGGCTCTGGGGCACGTGCCCCACGGCTCCGGGCCACGAGCCCCACGGCTCTGGGGCAGGTGCCCCACGGCTCCTGGCCACGTGCCCCACGGCTCCGGGCCCCGTGCCCCACGGCTCCGGGGCACGTGCCCCACGGCTCCGGGCCACGTGCCAAACGGCTCCGGGGCACGTGCCCCACGGCTCCAGACCACGTGCCCCACGGCTGCGGGCCACGTGCCCCACGGCTCCGGGCCACGTGCCCCACGGCTCCGGGGCACGTGCCCCACGGCTCCGGGCCACGTGCCCAACGGCTCCGGGGCACGTGCCCCACGGCTCCGGGCCACGTGCCCCACGGCTCAGGGCCACGTGCCCCACGGCACCGGGCCACGTGCCCCACGGCTCCGGGGCACGTGCCCCACGGCTCCGGGGCACGTGCCCCACGGCTCCGGGGCACGTGCCCCACGGCTCCGGGCCACGTGCCCCACGGCTCCAAGGCACGTGCCCCACGGCTCCGGGGCACGTGCCTTACGGCTCCGGGGCACGTGCCTTACGGCTCCGGGGCACGTGCCCCACGGCTCCGGGGCACGTGCCCCACGGCTCCGGGGCACGTGCCCCACGGCTCCAAAGCACGTGCCCCACGGCTCCGGGGCACGTGCCCCACGGCTCCGGGCCACGTGCCCCACGGCTCCAGGGCACGTGCCCCACGGCTCCGGGGCACATGCCCCACGGTTCAGGGCCACGTGCCCCACGGCTCCGGGCCACGTGCCCCAGGGCTCCGGGGCACGTGCCCCACGGCTCCGGGGCACGTGCCTCAGGGCTCCGGGGCACGTGCCCCACGGCTCCGGGGCACGTGACCCACGGCTCCAGGGCACGTGCCCCACGGCTCCGGGGCACGTGCCCCACGGCTCCGGGGCACGTGCCCCACGGCTCCGGGCCACGTGCCCCACGGCTCCAGGGCACGTGCCCCACGGCTCCGGGGCACGTGCCCCACGGCTCCGGGGCACGTGCCCCACGGCTCCTGGCCACGTGCCCCACGGCTCCGGGCCACGTGCCCCACGGCTCCGGGGCACGTGCCCCACGGCTCCGGGCCAAGTGCCCAACGGCTCCGGGGCACGTGCCCCACGGCTCCGGACCACGTGCCCCACGGCTCCGGGCCACGTGACCCACGGCTCCAGGGCACGTGCCCCACGGCTCCGGGGCACGTGCCCCACGGCTCCGGGCCACGTGCCCCACGGCTCCGGGCAACGTGCCCCACGGCTCCGGGGCACGTGCCCCACGGCTCCGGGGCACGTGCCCCACGGCTCCGGGGCACGTGCCCCACGGCTCCGAAGCACGTGCCCCACGGCTCCGGGCCACGTGCCCCACGGCTCCGGGGCACGTGCCCCACGGCTCCGGGGCACGTGCCCCACGGCTCCGGGGCACGTGCCCCACGGCTACGGGGCACGTGCCCCACGGCTCCGGCCCACGTGCCCCACGGCTCCGGGCAACGTGCCCAACGGCTCCGGGGCACGTGCCCCACGGCTCGGGGGCACGTGCCCCACGGCACCGGGGCACGTGCCCTACGGCTCCGGGCCACGTGCCCCACGGCTCCGGGCCACGTGCCCCACGGCTCCGGGCCACGTGCCCAACGGCTCCGGGGCACTTGCCCCACGGCTCCGGCCCACGTGCCCCACGACTCCGGGCCACGTGACCCACGTTTCCAGGGCACGTGCCCCACGGCTCCGGGGCACGTGCCCCACGGCTCCGGGCCACGTGCCCCACGGCTCCGGGCCACGTGCCCCACGGCTCCGGGGCACGTGCCCCACGGCTCCGGGGCACGTGCCCCACGGCTCCGGGGCACGTGCCCCACGGCTCCGGGCCACGTGCCCCACGGCACCGGGGCACGTGCCCCACGGCTCCGGGCCACGTGCCCCACGGCTCCGGGGCACGTGCCCCTTGGCTGCGGGCCACGTGCCCCACGGCTCCGGGCCACGTGCCCCACGGCTCAGGGCCACGTGCCCCACGGCACCGGGCCACGTGCCCCACGGCTCCGGGGCACGTGCCCCACGGCTCCGGGGCACGTGCCCCACGGCTCCGGGGCACGTGCCCCACGGCTCCGGGCCACGTGCCCCACGGCTCCAAGGCACGTGCCCCACGTTTCCGGGGCACGTGCCTTACGGCTCCGGGGCACGTGCCTTACGGCTCCGGGGCACGTGCCCCACGGCTCCGGGGCACGTGCCCCACGGCTCCGGGGCACGTGCCCCACGGCTCCAGGGCACGTGCCCCACGGCTCCGGGGCACGTGCCCCACGGCTCCGGGCCACGTGCCCCACGGCTCCAGGGCACGTGCCCCACGGCTCCGGGGCACATGCCCCACGGTTCAGGGCCACGTGCCCCACGGCTCCGGGCCACGTGCCCCAGGGCTCCGGGGCACGTGCCCCACGGCTCAAGGCACGTGCCTCAGGGCTCCGGGGCACGTGCCCCACGGCTCCGGGGCACGTGACCCACGGCTCCAGGGCACGTGCCCCACGGCTCCGGGGCACGAGCCCCACGGCTCCGGGGCACGTGCCCCACGGCTCCGGGCCACGTGCCGCACGGCTCCGGGGCACGTGCCCCACGGCTCCGGGGCACGTGCCCCACGGCTCCGGGGCACGTGCCCCACGGCTCCGGGCCACGTGCCCCACGGCTCCAGAGCACGTGCCCCACGGCTCCGGGGCACGTGCCCCACGGCTCAGGGCCACGTGCCCCACGGCTCCGGGCCACGTGCCCCAGGGCTCCGGGGCACGTGCCCCACGGCTCCGGGGCACGTGCCCCACGGCTCCGGGGCACGTGCCCCACGGCTCCGAAGCACGTGCCCCACGGCTCCGGGCCACGTGCCCCACGGCTCCGGGGCACGTGCCCCACGGCTCCGGGGCACGTGCCCCACGGCTCCGGGGCACGTGCCCCACGGCTACGGGGCACGTGCCCCACGGCTCCGGCCCACGTGCCCCACGGCTCCGGGCAACGTGCCCAACGGCTCCGGGGCACGTGCCCCACGGCTCGGGGGCACGTGCCCCACGGCACCGGGGCACGTGCCCTACGGCTCCGGGCCACGTGCCCCACGGCTCCGGGCCACGTGCCCCACGGCTCCGGGCCACGTGCCCAACGGCTCCGGGGCACTTGCCCCACGGCTCCGGCCCACGTGCCCCACGACTCCGGGCCACGTGACCCACGTTTCCAGGGCACGTGCCCCACGGCTCCGGGGCACGTGCCCCACGGCTCCGGGCCACGTGCCCCACGGCTCCGGGCCACGTGCCCCACGGCTCCGGGGCACGTGCCCCACGGCTCCGGGGCACGTGCCCCACGGCTCCGGGGCACGTGCCCCACGGCTCCGGGCCACGTGCCCCACGGCACCGGGGCACGTGCCCCACGGCTCCGGGCCACGTGCCCCACGGCTCCGGGGCACGTGCCCCTTGGCTGCGGGCCACGTGCCCCACGGCTCCGGGCCACGTGCCCCACGGCTCAGGGCCACGTGCCCCACGGCACCGGGCCACGTGCCCCACGGCTCCGGGGCACGTGCCCCACGGCTCCGGGGCACGTGCCCCACGGCTCCGGGGCACGTGCCCCACGGCTCCGGGCCACGTGCCCCACGGCTCCAAGGCACGTGCCCCACGTTTCCGGGGCACGTGCCTTACGGCTCCGGGGCACGTGCCTTACGGCTCCGGGGCACGTGCCCCACGGCTCCGGGGCACGTGCCCCACGGCTCCGGGGCACGTGCCCCACGGCTCCAGGGCACGTGCCCCACGGCTCCGGGGCACGTGCCCCACGGCTCCGGGCCACGTGCCCCACGGCTCCAGGGCACGTGCCCCACGGCTCCGGGGCACATGCCCCACGGTTCAGGGCCACGTGCCCCACGGCTCCGGGCCACGTGCCCCAGGGCTCCGGGGCACGTGCCCCACGGCTCAAGGCACGTGCCTCAGGGCTCCGGGGCACGTGCCCCACGGCTCCGGGGCACGTGACCCACGGCTCCAGGGCACGTGCCCCACGGCTCCGGGGCACGAGCCCCACGGCTCCGGGGCACGTGCCCCACGGCTCCGGGCCACGTGCCGCACGGCTCCGGGGCACGTGCCCCACGGCTCCGGGGCACGTGCCCCACGGCTCCGGGGCACGTGCCCCACGGCTCCGGGCCACGTGCCCCACGGCTCCAGAGCACGTGCCCCACGGCTCCGGGGCACGTGCCCCACGGCTCAGGGCCACGTGCCCCACGGCTCCGGGCCACGTGCCCCAGGGCTCCGGGGCACGTGCCCCACGGCTCCGGGGCACGTGCCCCACGGCTCCGGGGCACGTGCCCCACGGCTCCGGGGCACGTGCCCCACGGCTCCGGGGCACGTGCCCCACGGCTCCGGGGCACGTGCCCCCTGGCTCCGGGACACGTGCCCCACGGCTCCAGGGCACGTGCCCCACGGCTCCGGGGCACGTGCCCCACGGCTCCGGGGCACGTGCCCCACGGCTCCGGGTCACGTGCCCCACGGCTCCGGGGCACGTGCCCAACGGCTCCGAGCCACGTGCCCCACGGCACCAGGGCACGTGCCCCACGTCTCCGGGGCACATGCCCCACGGCTCAGGGCCACGATCCCCACGGCTCCGGGCCACGTGCCCCAGGGCTCCGGGGCACGTGACCCACGGCTCCGGGGCACGTGCCTCAGGGCTCCGGGGCACGTGCCCCACGGCTCCGGGGCACGTGCCCCACAACTCCGGGCCACGTGCCCCACGGTTCCGTGGCACGTGCCCCACGGCTCCGGGCCACGTGCCGCACGGCTCCGGGGCACGTGCCCCACGGCTCCGGGCCACGTGCCCAACGGCTCCGGGGCACGTGCCCCACGGCTCCGGGCCACGTGCCGCACAGCTCCGGGGCACGTGCCCCACGGCTCCAGGGCACGTGCCCCACGGCTCCGGGGCACGTGCCCCACGGCTCAGGGCCACGTGCCCCATGGCTCCGGGCCACGTGCCCCAGGTCTCCGGGGCACGTGCCCCACGGCTCCGGGGCACGTGCCCCACGGCTGCGGGCCACGTGCCCCACGGCTCCGGGACACGTGCCCCACGGCTCCGGGGCACGTGCCCCACGGCTCCGGGGCACGTGCCCCACGGCTCCGGGCCACGTGCCTACGGCTCCAGGGCACGTGCCCCACGGCTCCGGGGCACGTGCCCCACGGCTCAGGGCCACGTGCCCCACGGCTCCGGGCCACGTGCCCCAGGGCTCCGGGGCACGTGCCCCACGGCTCCGGGGCACGTGCCCCACGGCTCCGGGCCACGTGCCCCACGGCTCCGGGGCACGTGCCCCACGGCTTCGGGGCACGTGCCCCACGGCTCCGGGGCACGTGCCCCACGGCTCCGGGCCACGTGCCCCACGGCTCCAGGGCACGTGCCCCACGGCTCCGGGGCACGTGCCCCACGGCTCAGGGCCACGTGTTCCACGGCTCCGGGCCACGTGCCCCAGGGCTCCGGGGCACGTGCCCCACGGCTCCGGGGCACGTGCCCCACGGCTCCGGGGCACGTGCCCCACGGCTCCGGGGCACGTGCCCCACGGCTCCGGGCCACGTGCCCCACGGCTCCGGGGCACGTGCCCCACGGCTCCGGGCCACGTGCCCAACGGCTCCGGGGCACGTGCCCCACGGCTCCGGACCACGTGCCCCACGGCTCCGGGCCACGTGACCCACAGCTCCAGGGCACGTGCCCCACGGCTCCGGGCCACGTGCCCCACGGCTCCGGGGCACGTGCCCCACGGCTCCGGGGCACGTGCCCCACGGCTCCGGGGCACGTGCCCCACGGCTCCGGGCCACGTGCCCTACGGCTCCAGGGCACGTGCCCCACGGCTCCGGGGCACGTGCCTTACGGCTCCGGGGCACGTGCCTTACGGCTCCGGGGCACGTGCCCCACGGCTCCGGGGCACGTGCCCCACGGCTCCGGGGCACGTGCCCCACGGCTCCGGGGCACGTGCCCCACGGCTCCGGGCCACGTGCCCCACGGCTCCAGGGCACGTGCCCCACGGCTCCGGGGCACATGCCCCACGGCTCAGGGCCACGTGCCCCACGGCTCCAAGCCACGTGCCCCAGGGCTCCGGGGCACGTGCCCCACGGCTCCGGGGCACGTGCCTCATGGCTCCGGGGCACGTGCCCTACGGCTCCGGGGCACGTGACCCACGGCTCCAGGGCACGTGCCCCACGGCTCCGGGGCACGTGCCCCACGGCTCCGGGGCACGTGCCCCACGGCTCCGGGCCACGTGCCGCACGGCTCCGGGGCACGTGCCCCACGGCTCCGGGCCACGATGCCGCACGGCTCCGGGGCACGTGCCCCACGGCTCCGGGCCACGTGCCCAACGGCTCCGGGGCACGTGCCCCACGGCTCCGGGCCACGTGCCGCACGGCTCCGGGGCACGTGCCCCACGGCTCCAGGGCACGTGCCCCACGGCTCCGGGGCACGTGCCCCACGGCTCAGGGCCACGTGCCCCATGGCTCCGGGCCACGTGCCCCAGGGCTCCGGGGCACGTGCCCCACGGCTCCGGGGCACGTGCCCCACGGCTCCGGGCCACGTGCCCCACGGCTCCGGGGCCCGTGCCCCACGGCTCCGGGGCCACGTGCCCCACGGCTCCGGGGCACGTGCCCCACGGCTCCGGGCCACGTGCCCCACGGCTCCGGGGCCCGTGCCCCACGGCTCCGGGGCACGTGCCCCACGGCTCCGGGGCACGTGCCCCACGGCTCCGGGCCACGTGCCTACGGCTCCAGGGCACATGCCCCACGGCTCCGGGGCACGTGCCCCACGGCTCAGGGCCACGTGCCCCACGGGTCCGGGCCACGTGCCCCAGGGCTCTGGGGCACGTGCCCCACGGCTCGGGGCTCGTGCCCCACGGCTCCGGGCCACGTGCCCCACGGCTCCGGGGCACGTGCCCCACGGCTCCGGGGCACGTGCCCCACGGCTCAGGGCCACGTGCCCCACGGCTCCGGGCCACGTGCCCCAGGGCTCCGGGGCACGTGCCCCACGGCTCCGGGGCACGTGCCCCACGGCTCCGGGGCACGTGCCCCACGGCTCCGGGGCACGTGCCCCACGGCTCCGGGCCACGTGCCCCACGGCTCCGGGGCACGTGCCCCACGGCTCCGGACCACGTGCCCAACGGCTCCGGGGCACGTGCCCCACGGCTCCGGACCACGTGCCCCACGGCTCCGGGCCACGTGACCCACGGCTCCAGGGCACGTGCCCCCACGGCTCCGGGGCACGTGCCCCACGGCTCCGGGCCACGTGCCCCACGGCTCCGGGCCACGTGCCACACGGCTCCGGGGCACGTGCCCCACGGCTTCGAGGCACGTGCCCCACGGCTCCGGGCCACGTGCCGCACGGCTCCGGGGCACGTGCCCCACGGCTCCGGGGCACGTGCCCCACGGCTCCAGGGCACGTGACCCCCACGCTCCGGGCCACGTGCCGCACGGCTCCGGGGCACGTGCCCCACGGCTCCGGGGCACGTGCCCCACGGCTCCGGGAAACGTGCCCCACGGCTCCTGGCCACGTGCCCCACGGCTCCAGAGCACGTGCCCCACGGCTCCGGGGCACGTGCCCCACGGCTCAGGGCCACGTGCCCCGCGGCTCCGGGCCACGTGCCCCAGGGCTCCGGGGCACGTGCGCCACGGCTCCGGACCACGTGCCACAACGGCTCCGGGCCACGTGACCCACGGCTCCAGGGCACGTGCCCCACGGCTCCGGGGCACGTGCCCCACGGCTCCGGGCCACGTGCCCCACGGCTCCGGGGCCACGTGCCCCACGGCTCCGGGGCACGTGCCCCACGGCTCCGGGGCACGTGCCCCACGCTCCGGGCACGTGCCCACGCTCCGGGCCACGTGCCCCACGGCTCCGGGGCACGTGCCTTACGGCTCCGGGGCACGTGCCTTACGGCTCCGGGGCACGTGCCCCACGGCTCCAGGGGAACGTGCCCCACGGCTCCGGGGCACGTGCCCCACGGCTCCAGGGCACGTGCCCCACGGCTCCGGGGCACGTGCCCCCACGGCTCCGGGCCACGTGCCCCACGGCTCCAGGGCACGTGCCCCACGGCTCGGGGCACATGCCCCACGGTTCAGGGCCACGTGCCCCACGGCTCCGGGCCACGTGCCCCAGGGCTCCGGGGCACGTGCCCCACGGCTCAAGGCACGTGCCTCAGGGCTCCGGGGCACGTGCCCCACGGCTCCGGGGCACGTGACCCACGGCTCCAGGGCACGTGCCCCACGGCTCCGGGGCACGAGCCCCACGGCTCCGGGGCACGTGCCCCACGGCTCCGGGCCACGTGCCGCACGGCTCCGGGGCACGTGCCCCACGGCTCCGGGGCACGTGCCCCACGGCTCCGGGGCACGTGCCCCACGGCTCGGGCCACGTGCCCCACACGGCTCCAGAGCACGTGCCCCACGGCTCCGGGGCACGTGCCCCACGGCTCAGGGCCACGTGCCCCACGGCTCCGGGCCACGTGCCCCAGGGCTCCGGGGGCACGTGCCCCACGGCTCCGGGCCACGTGCCCCAGGGCTCCGGGGCACGTGCCCCACGGCTCCGGGCACGTGCCCCACGGCTCCGGGGCACGTGGCCCCACGGCTCCGGGGCACGTGCCCCACGGCTCCGGGCCACGTGCCCCACGGCTCCGGGGCACGTGCCCCACGGCTCCGGACCACGTGCCCAACGGCTCCGGGGCACGTGCCCCACGGCTCCGGACCCACGTGCCCCACGGCTCCGGGCCACGTGACCCACGGCTCCAGGGCACGTGCCCCACGGCTCCGGGGCACGTGCCCCACGGCTCCGGGCCACGTGCCCCACGGCTCCGGGCCACGTGCCCCACGGCTCCGGGGCACGTGCCCCACGGCTTCGAGGCACGTGCCCACGGTCCGGGCCACGTGCCGCACGGCTCCGGGCACGTGCCCCCACGGCTCCGGGGCACGTGCCCCACGGCTCCAGGGCACGTGCCCCACGGCTCCGGGCCACGTGCCGCACGGCTCCGGGGCACGGTGCCCCACGGCTCCGGGGCACGTGCCCCACGGCTCCGGGAAACGTGCCCCACGGCTCCTGGCCACGTGCCCCACGGCTCCAGAGCACGTGCCCCACGGCTCCGGGGCACGTGCCCCACGGCTCAGGGCCACGTGCCCCACGGCTCCGGGCCACGTGCCCCAGGGCTCCGGGGCACGGTGCGCCGGACCACGTGCCACACGGCTCCGGGCCACGTGACCCACGGCTCCAGGGCACGTGCCCCACGGCTCCGGGGCACGTGCCCCACGGCTCCGGGCCACGTGCCCCACGGCTCCGGGCCACGTGCCCCACGGCTCCGGGGCACGTGCCCCACGGCTCCCGGGGCACGTGCCCCACGGCTCCGGGGCACGTGCCCCACGGCTCCGGGCCACGTGCCCCACGGCTCCGGGGCACGTGCCTTACGGCTCCGGGGCACGTGCCTTACGGCTCCGGGGCACGTGCCCCACGGCTCCGGGGCACGTGCCCCACGGCTCTGGGGCACGTGCCCCACGGCTCCAGGGCACGTGCCCCACGGCTCCGGGGCACGTGCCCCACGGCTCCGGGCCACGTGCCCCACGGCTCCAGGGCACGTGCCCCACGGCTCCGGGGCACATGCCCCACGGTTCAGGGCCACGTGCCCCACGGCTCCGGGCCACGTGCCCCAGGGCTCCGGGGCACGTGCCCCACGGCTCAAGGCACGTGCCTCAGGGCTCCGGGGCACGTGCCCCACGGCTCCGGGGCACGTGACCCACGGCTCCAGGGCACGTGCCCCACGGCTCCGGGGCACGAGCCCCACGGCTCCGGGGCACGTGCCCCACGGCTCCGGGCCACGTGCCGCACGGCTCCGGGGCACGTGCCCCCACGGCTCCGGGGCACGTGCCCCCACGGCTCCGGGGCACGTGCCCCACGGCTCCGGGCCACGTGCCCCACGGCTCCAGAGCACGTGCCCCACGGCTCCGGGGCACGTGCCCCACGGCTCAGGGCCACGTGCCCCCACGGCTCCGGGCCACGTGCCCCAGGGCTCCGGGGCACGTGCCCCACGGCTCCGGGGCACGTGCCCCACGGCTCCGGGTCACGTGCCCCACGGCTCCGGGGCACGTGCCCCACGGCTCCGGGGCACGTGCCCAACGGCTCCGGGGCACGTGCCCCCTGGCTCCGGGACACGTGCCCCACGGCTCCAGGGCACGTGCCCCACGGCTCCGGGGCACGTGCCCCACGGCTCCGGGGCACGTGCCCCACGGCTCCGGGGCACGTGCCCCACGGCTCCGGGGCACGTGCCCCACGGCTCCGAGCCACGTGCCCCACGGCACCAGGGCACGTGCCCCACGTCTCCGGGGCACATGCCCCACGGCTCAGGGCCACGAGCCCCACGGCTCCGGGCCACGTGCCCCAGGGCTCCGGGGCACGTGACCCACGGCTCCGGGGCACGTGCCTCAGGGCTCCGGGGCACGTGACCCACGGCTCCGGGGCACGTGCCCCACAACTCCGGGCCACGTGCCCCACGGTTCCGTGGCACGTGCCCCACGGCTCCGGGCCACGTGCCGCACGGCTCCGGGGCACGTGCCCCCACGGCTCCGGGCCACGTGCCCAACGGCTCCGGGGCACGTGCCCCACGGCTCCGGGCCACGTGCCGCACAGCTCCGGGGCACGTGCCCCCACGGCTCCAGGGCACGTGCCCCACGGCTCCGGGGCACGTGCCCACGGCTCAGGGCCACGTGCCCCATGGCTCCGGGCCACGTGCCCAGGTCTCCGGGGCACGTGCCCCACGGCTCCGGGGCACGTGCCCCACGGCTGCGGGCCACGTGCCCCACGGCTCCGGGACACGTGCCCCACGGCTCCGGTGCACGTGCCCCACGGCTCCGGGGCACGTGCCCCACGGCTGCGGGCCACGTGCCCCACGGCTCCGGGACACGTGCCCCACGGCTCCGGTGCACGTGCCCCACGGCTCCGGGCCACGTGCCGCACGGCTCCGGGGCACGTGCCCCACGGCTCCGGGGCACATGCCCCACGGCTCAGGGCCACGTGCCCCACGGCTCCGGGCCACGTGCCCCAGGGCTCGGGGCACGTGCCCCACGGCTCCGGGGCACGTGCCTCAGGGCTCCGGGGCACGTGCAGCACGGCTCCGGGGCACGTGACCCACGGCTCCAGGGCACGTGCCCCACGGCTCCGGGGCACGTGCCCCACGGCTCCGGCGCACGTGCCCCACGGCTCCGGCCACGTGCCGCACGGCTCCGGGGCACGTGCCCCACGGCTCCGGGGCACGTGCCCCACGGCTCCGGGGCACGTGCCCCACGGCTCCGGGCCACGTGCCCCACGGCTCCAGAGCACGTGCCCTACGGCTCCGGGGCACGTGCCCCACGGCTCAGGGCCACGTGCCCCACGGCTCCGGGCCACGTGCCCCAGGGCTCCGGGGCACGTGCCCCACGGCTCCGGAGCACGTGCCCCACGGCTCCGGTGCACGTGCCCCACGGCTCCGGGGCACGTGCACCACGGCTCCGGGGCACGTGCCCCACGGCTCCGGTGCACGTGCCCCACGGCTCCGGGCCACGTGCCCCACGGCTCCAGGGCACGTGCCCCACGGCTCCGGGGCACGTGCCCCACGTCTCCGGGCCACGTGCCTCACGGCTCCAGGGCACGTGCCCCAC
Organism: Gryllus longicercus; assembly: GCA_038098605.1. NCBI lineage: Eukaryota > Metazoa > Arthropoda > Insecta > Orthoptera > Gryllidae > Gryllus > Gryllus longicercus. Next base: position 5,496 of record JAZDUA010001585.1, on the reverse strand, counting down.
GGCTCCGGGGCACATGCCCCACGGCTCAGGGCCACGAGCCCCACGGCTCCGGGCCACGTGCTCCAGGGCTCCGGGGCACGTGCTCCACGGCTCCAGTACGTTCCGGGCGAACAAAGTTACGTCCGGCGAACAAAGTTACGTCCCGGCGAACAAAGTTACGTCCCGGCGAACAAAAATACGATCCGGCGAACGAAGTTACGTCCCGGCGAACGAAGTTACGTCCCGGCGAACGAAGTTACGTCCCGGCGAACGAAGTTACGTCCCGGCGAACAATGTTACGTCACGGCGAACAAAGATACGTCCCGGCGAACAAAGTTACGTCCCGGCGAACGAAGTTACGTCCCGGCGAACAAAGTTACGTCCCGACGAGCAAAGTTACGTCCCGGCGAACGAAGTTACGTCCCGGCGAACGAATTTAGATCTCGGCGAACGAAGTTACGTCCCGGCGAACGAAGTTACGTCCCGGCGAACGAAGTTACGTCCCGGCGAACGAAGTTACATCCGGCGAACGAAGTTACGTCCCGGCGAACAAAGTTACGTCCCGGCGAACGAAGTTATGTCCCGGCGAACGAAGATACGTCCCGGTGAACAAAGTTACGTCCCGGCGAACAAAGTTACGTCCCGGCGAACAAAGTTACGTCCCGGCGAACAAAGGTACGTCCCGGCGAACAAAAATACGACCCGGCGAACGAAGTTACGTCCCGGCGAACGAAGTCACGTCCCGGCGAACGATGTTACGTCCCGGCGAACGAAGTTACGTCCCGGCGAACGAAGTTACGTCCCGGCGACGAAGTTACGTCCCGGCGAACGAAGTTACGTTCCGGCGAACGAAGTTACGTCCCGGCGAACAAAGTTACGTCTCGGCGAACAAAGTTACGTCTCGGCGAACAAAGTTACGTCCCGGCGAACAAAGATACGTCTCGGCGAACAAAGTTACGTCTCGGCGAACAAAGTTACGTCTCGGCGAACGAAGTTACGTCCCGGGGAACGAAGTTACGTCCCGGCGAACGAAGTTACGTCCCGGCGAACAAAGTTACGTCCCGGCGAACGATGTTACGTCCCCGGCGAAATAAGTTACGTCCCGGCGAACGAAGTTACGTCCCGGCGAACGAAGTTACGTCACGGCGAACGAAGTTACGTCCCGGCGAACGATGTTACGTCCCGGCGAACGAAGTTACGTCCCGGCGAACCAAGTTACGTCCTGCGAAAGAAGTTACGTCCCGTCTAACCAAGTTACGTCCCGGCGAACAAAGTTACGACCCGGCGAACAAAGTTACGTCCGGCGAACGATGTTACGTCCCGGTGAACGAAGTTACGTCCCGGCGAACGAAGTTACGTCCCGGCGAACGAAGTTACGTCCCGGCGAACGAAGTTACGTCCCGGCGAACGAAGTTACGTCCCGGCGAACGAAGTTATGTCCCGGCGAACGAAGTTACGTCCCGGCGAACAAAGTTACGTCCGGCGAACAAAGTTACGTCCGGCGAACAAAGTTACGTCCGGCGAACAAAGTTACGTCCCGGCGAACAAAAATACGAACCGGCGAACGAAGTTACGTCCCAGCGAACGAAGTTACGTCCCGGCGAACGAAGTTTCGCCCGGCGAACGTATTTACGTCCCGGCGAACGAAGTTACGTCCCCGGCGAACGAAGTTACGTCCCGGCTATCCAAGTTACGTCCCGGCGAACAAAGTTACGACCCGGCGAACAAAGTTACGTCCCGGCGAACGAAGTTACGTCCCGGCGAACGAAGTTACGTCCCGGCGAACGAAGTTAAGTCCCGGCGAAAGAAGTTACGTCCCGGCGAACGAAGTTACGTCCCGGCGAACGAAGTTACGTCCCGGCGAACGAAGTTACGTCCCGGCGAACAAAGTTACGTCCCGGCGAACAAAGTTACGTCCCGGCGAACAAAGTTACGTCCCCGCGCGAACAAAGTTACGTCCCGGCGAACAAAAATACGATCCGGCGAACGAAGTTACGCTCCCGGCGAACGAAGTTACGTCCCGGCGAACGAACTTACGTCCGGCGAACGAAGTTACGTCCCGGCGAACGAAGTTACGTCCCGGCGAACAAAGTTACGTCCCGGCGAACAAAGTTACGTCACGGCGAACAAAGATACGTCCCCGGCGAACAAAGTTACGTCCCGGCGAACGAAGTTGCGTCCCGGCGAACAAAGTTACGTCCCGGCGAGCAAAGTTACGTCCCGGCGAACGAAGTTACGTCCCGGCGAACGAATTTAGATCTCGGCGAACGATGTTACGTCCCGGCGAACGAAGTTACGTCCCGGCGAACGAAGTTACGTCCCGGCGAACGAAGTTACGTCCCGGCGAACGAAGTTACGTCCCGGCGAACAAAGTTACGTCCCAGCGAACGAAGTTACGTCCCAGCGAACAAAGTTACGTCCCGGCGAGCAAAGGTACGTCCCGGCGAACAAAAATAGGACCCGGCGAACGAAGTTACGTCCCGGCGAACGAAGTCACGTCCCGGCGAACGAAGTTACGTCCCGGCGAACGAAGTTACGTCCCGGCGAACGAAGTTACGTCCCGGCGAACGAAGTTACGTCCCGGCGAACGAAGTTACGTCCCGGCGAACAAAGTTACGTCTCGGCGAACAAAGTTACGTCTCGGCGAACGAAGTTACGTCCCGGCGAACGAAGTTACGTCACGGCGAACGAAGTTACGTCCCGGCGAACGAAGTTACGTCCCGGCGAACGAAATTACGTCCCGGCGAACAAAGTTTACGTCCCGGCGAACAACTTTACTTCACGGCGAACAAAGTTACGTCCCGGCGAACAAAGTTACGTCCCGGCGAACAAAGTTACGTCCCGGCGAACAAAGTTACGTCCCGGCGAACGAAGTTACGTCCCGGCGAACAAAGTTACGTCTCGGCGAACAAAGTTACGTCTCGGCGAACAAAGTTACGTCCCGGCGAACAATGTTACGTCTCGGCGAACAAAGTTACGTCTCGGCGAACAATGTTACGTCTCGGCGAACAAAGTTACGTCCCAGGGAACGAAGTTACGTCCCGGCGAACGAAGTTACGTCCCGGCGAACGAAGTTACGTCCCGGCGAACGATGTTACGTCCCGGCGAAATAAGTAACGTCCCGGCGAACGAAGTTACGTCCCGGCGAACGAAGTTACGTCCCGGCGAACGAAGTTACGTCCCGGCGAACGAAGTTACGTCCCGGCGAACGATGTTACGTCCCGGCGAACGAAGTTACGTCCCGGCGAACCAAGTTACGTCCCTGCGAAAGAAGTTACGTCCCGACTAACCAAGTTACGTCCGGCGAACAAAGTTACGACCCGGCGAACAAAGTTACGTCCGGCGAACGATGTTACGTCCCGGTGAACGAAGTTACGTCCCGGCGAACGAAGTTACGTCCCGGCGAACGAAGTTACGTCCCGGCGAACGAAGTTACGTCCCGGCGAACGAAGTTACGTCCCGGCGAACGAAGTTACGTCCCGGCGAACAAAGTTACGTCCCGGCGAGCAATGTTACGTCATGGCGAACAAAGATACGTCCCGGCGAACAAAGTTACGGCCCGGCGAACGAAGTTACGTCCCGGCGAACAAAGTTACGTCCCGACGAGCAAAGTTACGTCCCGGCGAACGAAGTTACGTCCCGGCGAACGAATTTAGATCTCGGCGAACGAAGTTACGACCCGGCGAACGAAGTTACGTCCCGGCGAACGAAGTTACGTCCCCGGCGAACGAAGGTACATCCCGGCGAACGAAGTTACGTCCCGGCGAACAAGGTTACGTCCCGGCGAACGAAGTTATGTCCCGGCGAACGAAGATACGTCCCGGCGAACAAAGTTACGTCCCGGCGAACAAAGTTACGTCCCGGCGAACAAAGTTACGTCCCGGCGAACAAAGGTACGTCCCGGCGAACAAAAATACGACCCGGCGAACGAAGTTACGTCCCGGCGAACGAAGTCACGTCCCGGCGAACGAAGTTACGTCCCGGCGAACGAAGTTACGTCCCGGCGAACGAAGTTACGTCCCGGCGAACGAAGTTACGTCCCGGCGAACGAAGTTACGTCCCGGCGAACGAAGTTACGTCCCGGCGAACAAAGTTACGTCTCGGCGAACAAAGTTACGTCTCGGCGAACAAAGTTACGTCCCGGCGAACAAAGTTACGTCTCGGCGAACAAAGTTACGTCTCGGCGAACAAAGTTACGTCTCGGCGAACGAAGTTACGTCCAGGCGAACGAAGTTACGTCCCGGCGAACGAAGTTACGTCCCGGCGAACAAAGTTACGTCCCGGCGAACGATGTTACGTCCCCGGCGAAATAAGTTACGTCCCGGCGAACGAAGTTACGTCCCGGCGAACGAAGTTACGTCCCGGCGAACGAAGATTACGTCCCGGCGAACGATGTTACGTCCCGGCGAACGAAGTTACGTCCGGGCGAACCAAGTTACGTCCCTGCGAAAGAAGTTACGTCCCGGCTAACCAAGTTACGTCCCGGCGAACAAAGTTACGACCCCGGCGAACAAAGTTACGTCCCGGCGAACGATGTTACGTCCCCGGTGAACGAAGTTACGTCCCGGCGAACGAAGTTACGTCCCCGGCGAACGAAGTTACGTCCCGGCGAAACGAAGTTACGTCCCGGCGAACGAAGTTACGTCCCGGCGAACGATGTTACGTCCCGGCGAACGAAGTTTACGTCCGGCGAACCAAGTTACGTCCCTGCGAAAGAAGTTACGTCCCGGCTAACCAAGTTACGTCCCGGCGAACAAAGTTACGACCCGGCGAACAAAGTTACGTCCCGGCGAACGATGTTACGTCCCGGTGAACGAAGTTACGTCCCGGCGAACGAAGTTACGTCCCGGCGAACGAAGTTACGTCCCGGCGAACGAAGTTACGTCCCGGCGAACGAAGTTACGTCCCGGCTAACCAAGTTACGTCCGGCGAACAAAGTTACGACCCGGCGAACAAAGTTACGTCCCGGCGAACGAAGTTACGTCCCGGCGAACGAAGTTACGTCCCGGCGAACGAAGTTAAGTCCCGGCGAAAGAAGTTACGTCCCGGCGAACGAAGTTACGTCCCGGCGAACGAAGTTACGTCCCGGCGAACGAAGTTACGTCCGGCGAACAAAGTTACGTCCCGGCGAACAATGTTACGTCCCGGCGAACAAAGTTACGTCCGGCGAACAAGTTACGTCGCCGCGAACAAAGTTACGTCCCGGCGAACGAAGTTACGTCCCGGCGAACGAAGTTACGTCCCGGCGAACGAAGTTACGTCCCGGCGAACGAAGTTACGTCACGGCGAACGAAGTTACGTCCGGCGAAACGAAGTTACGTCCCGGCGACGAAGTTACGTCCCGGCGAACGAAGTTACGTCCCGGCGAACGATGTTACGTCCCGGCGAACGAAGTTACGTCCCGGGCGAACCAAGTTACGTCCCTGCGAAAGAAGTTACGTCCCGGCTAACCAAGTTACGTCCCGGCGAACAAAGTTACGACCCGGCGAACAAAGTTACGTCCCGGCGAACGATGTT
>JAZDUA010000815.1:70000-505881 GCA_038098605.1 Gryllus longicercus | reverse complement strand
TTTGTTGTGATTTTCGGAAGTTCATATAGTTTAGGTGGCAATGCTTCTGATTTTTTGATCTAATGTTGTTCTTCAGCAGGGATATATGATGCCTTGAGAAGTTGGTTGTTACAGCGTAATCCTGCTTTGTCTCTGGTAGTCAGCAGTGTTTAAGAACAACCGTTTCATGACCTTTGTCTACCGATAAAAAAAATGTCTTTGCCGCTGTCTAAGTATCTCAAGGCTATTTTTTATGTTTTGTTAAAAGTTGCCCTTTGGGCGATTGGCCCGTTGTAAAATCCTAGACGACTCTCGCCGAATTTCCTCTGCCACAGCTATAGGAATCTATCATAAGCCAGATTCGATATTCGAGATGATATCTTCTATTGGTAACCTCGATAGAGTCACTGAGTAGATTCCTCCCTTGGAAAGCACCGCAATTACGTCCGTGGGTAGTTGGTACTCGGATAAGTTGACAACTGTGCATTTTTTGACCTGGACCGAAACTGATATTGAAGAGGCCACCAACCGGTCATATTTCTGAATTTGTTTCTTGGATAAGTATGACATTTTGGCCTCCACGGAATTATATGTGATATGGTCCACATTGTCCCAATCCTGTACCTGAAGGTTTATGGTGATACGAAGATTAAACGCATAATAATCTCTGTCCATAGCAGCAGTTGGCTTGTTTTGACTTTGAAAATCCCCGTTAATATTATGATCCAAACTGGTGGCTGAAGCTGATTAACTGAAGTCGGATACAATGCGCAACAGCCCACGCATCTTTCCACCATAGATATTCCGATTGTGTTTGGTACAGCAAACTGATTGTAACAATGTCTCTAAGATTCATATGTCGTTCATTGAAGCATTGTTTAAATATCATCATATTCATTGAAGCTGTGTTTAAATATTGGTAAGAAAAAATGCCATCACATTTTTGGCGCGAATTTCAAATCTTTGAACTTATAAGTTTTTAATTATTTTTCACTGTAGTTCACATTGTTTAAAAATCTGGCACAAATATATGTTATAGAATGTTATGAGACACATTCTAGAGGGAAAAACTCAGACCATACTCTAACGTTATCTCATCGAAAATCAATTTCAATTTTTTTCTATTTGAATTTGGTGTCAAAATTGGTTGACAGAAATACCTTCAAATTTAACTATTTTTCTCCGTCTCTTCACTTTTTTCAGCCTAATACATGCAATTGGAGCTGAGAAAAAATAAAACAAGAAAAATACGTTTCTCGTTGTATCTCTCTAACAATTTGTCTTAGGAAGTAGTTTTTTTTTGGACATCTACATTTTTTATTCTCGTTTTATGAGTTTCGCGATCGCCGATTTGGTTTTGGGGCACTTTTCACCCTCCTCTTTGGCTATACCCTTTAATTAGTTTCAGGTAGTTCATTAAAGAAAAGCCTTGCTTCTATCCTTCCACACGCTCGGCAGCAGCACAGATCTGCGCTCTCAAAAGGGAATCATCAATCCCGCTTCCACAGTGGAGGGGAGAAGAAAGGTAAAGAGGCCGTTGTTGAAGGTACTGCGTCCGCGCCGCCTACAATTGACATCAAATATAATGTATTATATTATTATTATTATTATTATTATTATTATATTATTATTATTATTATTATTATTATTATTATTATTATTATTATTATACAAGAAGGCGTTAGTATCACGTATAAACCAACACCGATTAAAAGTTTTCTTATTAAGTGATTTGATATTAATTAAGAAGTATGAAATTGTATTAGATTGAGACATAACCTTAAATTTATTTAAAGATCTTGATGCTAATACCATTAAATTGACACAAGTAATGTAACACAAAATATTCTAAATATAATGAATTATTCAATTAGCAATATTCTGTGTTCCTTCTTGTGCAGCAATAATTTGACAACAGTTCGAGAAATTCAGTGTTTCAATTTCCAAGAAAAGATAAGTTATGTAACGAATTAATTCAGATCAATGAAGAAGAAAAATGTTCAAATTTTTTTCATCGGACCAAAGATATAGAGCCGCAGATGGCTCTTTTCTTGTGAAATTAGTTGCTCCTAGCACCAGGAGGTCGATTATACTCTTAAAATAATGTGTTTCATTGCTCAGTGAATAATTAAGTCATTTCTGCTGATGACATCATAATGTTGCCGTACTCTAATACCATTTTTTGTGATGTGTAAATAAAAAAGCTTGTGACAAGTAGGCGAACCGCCAATCTAGTGTATTGGGGTCAACTCGGTCTTGGAGGATCTTTTTCAGTGTACTTTCTTTGCGTCACGGAGATCTGCGCTCAAGCGCCAAACTCGTGATTTGTCAACAACCTTTCCGTAATACTGTACCGTTAAATCGACTTATCGCAACCAGAGGAACTAATAGCTACTCTTGGTTACCGACGTGTACGTATTAAGAATTTTAACAGCGCCTCTCCTTTAAGAACAATCGAAACAACTGAGTTCTATCAAAAGATGGCGGATAAGTGCTCCTATCAAAGGAAAGATATTTCATATTTCTTGAAATTTTTCTTACAAGAAAATGGTATTGTGAAAAGTATTGAATGACATACAGCCAATATCACAAGTAAATAACATATTTGGTTATAACCTGTGTTCGCCCTAGGTTTACGAACTTCAATCATGTCCGTTGTTTGCTCTATATCAACGAATGACATGAACAACTATTTCAAGGTAAGTGACTAAAGGTAAAATAATAGAGCAGGAGGTGCTCTTTAGGTGATACATCAGCTAATTGTCTGTAATGAGATAAATTAAATTGCATTGCTAGAGCACGTATGTATCGATTTTTGGTGTGTTTTAGAAATTATGTAATTTTATTGTGTTCGTTTTATTGACATTTCTATAGCAAAATGTGTGGCAATGCTTTGAGTAATGCACATGAAAATGATGTACATTCCTGGGATCTATTGATGAAAAAATGATATACATTTAGTTGATGGTAAAACTCACATTTGATGTAGTTGTGAATGCTGTTTTTTGTTTTTAAAGTTTCGTTCTATTATTTTTCTGACACAAGGCAACGAACATTTGACTTAGCGAAAATGTTTATTAAAAATGTTTTTATAAACACGTTAGAATGTACGTATTTGTGACGCGAAAAAGTAATGCTACGTTAAACTGATGATAGCTGTTGGGGAACATTCAGTTTTCTCCTGAAGATTCTTACAAAGTATCTCCAGTATGGAATAACTAGAAGATGTATTGCAAGGATGCTTCTAATGTGGTTGGTTACGCAAGTTTCATTCCTTCGTTTTGGAACTCATCTCGTCTGTACTTTCATTCCTCCGACCCTTTCACTCACTTTCTCTTGCCCTTGTGCCTAATTATCCGTTTCTGTTGCCGCGCAGTGTGTCCATCTCGTTTCATTTCTACGTACTAGTGAACTGTCAATTAAAAGCTACAAAACGTCATAAATGATAGATGAATAACATTAACGGAATTACGAAATAATAGATTAATATAAATATTGAGTACAATGTTTCATCAGTCAGGATCAAATCTAGTCGTATGTTGTGGAGATTATTTGTGAGATTTTTGTCATTCACTATAGTTCGCGGTAGAAAAAATATGATGGTTAAAGATACTGAAGCCAACCCTCGTAATTCTACAAGTAATGTGTTTATTATAATCTGTCATACGGATTCCCTACATTCTTCTTTCATCGGCACCTCTTAAGAGAATTGTTTGCTCCATAGACACCCTCACATCATTCTCTATAAAATATTGCATACATAACTATAACATACAGAATAGCACATAAATGTCTTCAAGATAATGGTTTACTACTCCAATATTTTGGGGAAAATATCTCGATTTTCAATAATTGAAGACGCTTCCGTATCTGAGTAGCTACGTTTCTAGTCGTTATTCTTGTGTAACGGTCATAAAATGTTGGGCGTTTTTAACCTCACACAGACATTGTTTTGCAGGGGTATTTTCTTCCACGATAGAATATTACTGCAAATAGTCATAATTTGTTGAGTTTTCTAAACATTCAAAGCAGTTGTATCGCTAGGTTCTCGGCTCCCCAATGCAGAAAGTAGAAATGGAACTCTATCTGCAAACGTGAAATTAAGAATTTTCTATTTAATCGGTTGTAAGAATATGGCGGCGCATTAGAGAAATTATGTATAGAGTGCTATTTGTTTTATTCCCGCCGATATGTCTCCGCGGGAGTCCTAATTAAGGGCGATAGAGTATCGTTACCCTCCTTACTTCGGGGGACCAATGGGATAGATCGTGTACACCAGCCTGGAAAAGGCCCCTCATCCTAAGGATTAAAGTTTGATACGAACGAACAGAATGAATTTGTAGTTTAAATTATGGTGCGTTACTTTATATCAGAAAACATATTAATTATCGAGTTCATTAATGTTTTTGTGATTTTGGGGATCTCGATTATACCAATCGATCGCCGGTTCATATTCGACTCTTTGATCCCCATCGACCCCTTGATCTCCATTCAAAATTTCATTCGAATCCAGGGGGTCACTAACGACCCCACTGGTAACCACTGGTCTATCGGATATGATAATCCACTTTCTATTTCCAACTTTCTTTCTCTGAATATGGTTTCTATCTAGCCTACTCTTGTTAATTTTCCATAAAGTCGTGTTTTTTTGTGTGTGCAAAGTTTGCTTCCCGGCTAGATGAAAAATGAAATTGATTTATTTGAGACTTCTGGTCAGAATGCAACAAATATCGAAGACTGACAAAATATTTTGTACATTACAATCCGGAATTTTCGGAACATTGATTTTTAACTTTGTGTAAATAAATAAATAAATAAGTAGAACAAAATAGTTTAAAATACAAAGTTTCAAAATTAAAATAGTGCGTGTTGTGTTGTACAAGTGAACTAAACCATTAACTATTAGAAAGAAAACGATTAGTCATCAAATTCTACAAGAATACTTTTGTCAAACAAACTGTATTAAAATATGTCGTTTTATGATATTTCCCCATTCTTCACTAGTATTTGCATTACTTCATAACGTTTTTCACCACGTCACATTGATCGGTTCCATTCACACGTTACCACGGTGACAAACGGGAATACGCGTCTTCTTTCGGAGAATCACAAACTCGTTCTAACGAAGCATGGAAAATGCATTGTGCCCGAATCCTAATGACAATTTATAGTTCGCTTTGAAAATGAAATATAATGAGAATTTATTGTTTTGTTCTGTTATAAAACAAGCTGTACGTTTCGAAACAAGACGGTGCTCGTATTTATTGATAATCCGGTTCTTTCCGTGGGGATTCCATTGAACAAACGAAACTCGCGCGGTCAAAGCAGTCGAGTCCGTGAGTGTGGACAAGAGCGGGCAGTAAAACAACAAAAACATCTCCCACAGAAAACGAAAGGGGAAACAATTCCTGTCGTTGTTCCCCGAAGAACATGACGAGGCAGGATGCACAGACATGGCCTCAAATGAAGAGTAATGGTGCAGTGCGCTTAGAAAGGTGGAAACTATCAAAAGAAACGTTCAGGATGTATAACTAGACGGGAACAAACTTCCGAACCCCTTGAATTAGACATCATAAAAAAAAAAAGAATTAAAGTATTCACTTTTTGGGAGACGTGTTTATGATTAAAAAAGCAGACTTTAAGCGGAGGAGAACTTATTGTTGATACTTGGCTCAAAGTTTGGACCGGGAAGATTTTTGAACCATAGAAGAGGCGTTCGGTTGCCGGTTAAGAGAGCAGGTAATGATGCAGACATAAACGGCTGAAGCTAAAAGTAAAAAAGTGCCGCCTCACTGGCACGAGTCATCTTCGCATCGAAAGAACAGCACATTGACGTGTTCTGAGCAGTTCCGAAGGAAGGTTGACGTCACATTTTTTTAGTGGTTGCCATTTTAGGGACTTGTTCAGTCTGTTACTCCTGCACTTCAATCCGTGGAGTACAAATTATTCCTGACTGTAGGAAAGATAAAAAGGAATTGCCGGAAATTTTGCGTCCTCCAACTCCAATAAAATTAGTGCTGATCAGATATGTTAAATTTTATATTTCATGTATTGATATACCCCTCAGTAAAACTATTACCGTTGCAGTGAAGATAAGGAAGATATTTTTACATTTCGTGATTTATTCGTGCAGCAAAGCCGTTAAATTTGGCTCATTGCCACTGTCCCTGCAGCGTCTCTGACCGGGAGGTCCTAGGTTTCGAGTCCCGACGGTGGGGGAGTTTCTCCACTAGCTAGATAGGTGCAGTTCAAGATAAGATAAGATAAATTTATTGGAACTGCAAATGGGCATAACCCGGTGGCAGCTAATTACATAAATAAGATAATACAGCTAACATGCAAATTATATTATAAAACTGTCTAATTCATAAAACATTTCAAATTACCTTTAAAAAAAGGAACCTCATAATCAAACTCCACACTGAATTTTTATTCATCTGCACTTCACCACATTTCACTTCACTTCACTTCACTATGACCCTTTAATCACATCCTAGATTATTTCTCTGTTCTACACTGCACGACACCTTTCTTCACAATACATTACTGACGCATCGTTATATAACCTACTATTGTCAGCTAATTCCCTCATTTATTTAGTAATACCCTAAATTAATTTCCTAAATTGTTGTACGCTACGAGGAAAGTGTTCAAAGATTTTTGCAGGCAATGTATTCCATTCTTTTATCGTTCGATTTGTAAAAGAAAATTTCCCCACATCTGTTCTCTGCGGTCTTAATTTTATTTTGTGCCTGTGATCCCCCCTACTGATAAATGTAGGACTACTTAGCCGCCGATTAATTTCTTTCCAATCTGGATGACCGCTCTAAGCTTTATACAAAGTGCACAGTCTTGCTACTGATCGTCGCTATTTGGTCGCTATTCAGTCGCTATTTGGAGGATAATTCTAACGACCGGCTGCTCTGATCGGTAGTTTACCGTGATTTTTCCTATTAATACCAGGCTACTGCTGGAGCAGTACTTTTATAAACCGCCTACGGACCGCGCGCCTTCTTTCCTTACTCTTCCTTGTCCTATCCTTACCCCCTTACTTACACTCACACTCACATGTACAACACTATTACGTGCCAGGAGACTAGACGGGAGCTTCGAGTTTGCCCCGGCTGGAACGGAGCACCTCTGGGGGAGACTCGAGTTTCGCTCCACGTCTCTGTCCACGTCTCTGTCCACGTCTCTGTCCACGTCTCTGTCCACGTCTCTGTCCACGTCTCTGTCCACGTCTCGGTCCACGTCTCGGTCCACGTCTCGGTCCACGTCGCGCTTCACGTCGCGCTTCACGTCGCGCATCATTGCTTCACGTCTTGCTTCAGGTGTTTTTTCATACCTCGTTCACGTCTTGCTCTTTTCCACTTCACATCCCCCTCACGATGACAGCAAGTCCAAGTCCTTTTGCACTTGCGGCACTTCTCTCTCTCGGAGCGTGTCGTGGGTGCGGGTGCGTCGCGGCGCCACGCAGCCGCCAGCCCGCGCCTCCACGCGGCGGCGCCCCCTCCATTAAAAGCCCGAAGCCATTAAAGAGCGCCCGCAGCCGCGTCCTCCCCCAGCCAGACCCCAATCTGCCCCCTCCCTCCCCCCCGGCCCCGCCCCCTCGCATCTTCAAGGCCCCGCCTCGCCGCCCCAACACGTGGAAGGGCAAGGTCGAGGCCGCAGGTCGACAGCCATGAGAAGGAACAGGAGCCCTCCACCTACCTACGGTTGAGTTATAGGCTGCGATTAATTTTTTTTTTTTGATGCGAGTGCGGGGATGATCTCTCACTCGTACTCGGCTCTGGAATTTCTGGTGTGATATGGCGGTGTGTCTGGGGGTCTTCTGCTGCGTTGAGACATGTTCTCAGTCTGCCAAGTTTGTGAACGCACATCAGTGTTTACTTAATTCATAGGATTGAAAATTATGTAAGACTTAACGTCTTCATATTTGCAATTTTTTCGTTTATTTGTTTTTTGGTTGTTTTCACTTATCGATAGATTATTTTGAATCAAATGTTTCCTATAAAATGTCTTATGTGTAGAGCTGTTTGTGCCATTTGAAACGATTTATTCCGCTACTAACGTCAGATGTAATAATAGTCATAAAAAATAAGTGAATGAACAAGTGAAGTGACTTACATTTCAAATTAGAGAAATTCATGTGAATATATTCCGCCTTCTTCTTCCATTTCTTCCTCTTCATTCAATTTTTCTTTTTCTGTTTTTCGTAAGCCGATTTCCTCACGAGATATTGGCAACCAAGCACTGTGAATTGTTTCTTACCCTTTATAGGCCATCATTGTTGATTATTTAAATGCTTACTTAGCATGGTTGTTCAACCTTCTCTTTCTCGGCACAAGCCCCATCGTGACAACATCTGCAGATTTCGAACTCTCTGTAGTTACTGCCGGAGCCATGTTCTTATAGTTTCGCAGATGAATTGACTTCAGTCTCCAGTAATTTTTTATTTCAAACTTTTCATATCATCACAACAAACATAATTTACTTGTTTAAAATATTATGATATTATTCTCGTTCTGTAGTTCAGCTCTTCCGCAGACTTTTCTAATATTAATTTGAACAGTGCGAGTATTTCACGTCACACAATATCATGAATTCTGTGTCATTACTCCTTAAATATGCTTTCCAATCACCCAATATATTTGTTCTCCTGGCTTTGCGGAAAACTTCTCATCCCTTTCTCTCTCGCTCCACTTAATATTCAGTCAACTTTACAATTTTTCTCTAGCACCAAATTTCAAATTTCCCTTTACTTACCTTTTTAGCTCCCCCTCCCCTTCTGCACGCTTCTCTGACTTAACACCGTATGTACACATGCGCGTGTTCACAAACCTCTTTATTGTTTCTTTAATTGGTTGGAACTGAGGATTCTCGTTGTGTTTTTAAATTTAATCTTGATTAACTAATTTGTATGCCTGGTTGACTGTAAAACTAATTCTTCGCGTGCGCTGTACAGGTCGGCTTATGCCTTTTAGCCCTCGGGAAGTTACTGGATGTACACCTGAGCCAACACAGGGCTGATCATGAGAATTCGAGCCCACCAAGATACGAACTTAATTTCCCCCGATGAGGCGCAAATCCATCTGCCTCCCGAGTCTGACGAATTAGTTCATAAATATTTAGATTCAAAGTCCTCGGCCCGCAAGGCTAACTTCTATCAGCAAAAACTAATTAGAATTGCGTTGAGGTTGGTCAAACTTTATGATTGCCTTTTTGTGCGAGGTCGTTTTTTCACCTCCGGAGTTATCAACTCAACAGGCTCTCAGCGCTGCAAACCAGCAGTATTATTCTGAATCCCACAGCGCCCAGGCGGTCGGATGAGGGGGCGCGAGGGGGGGGGCGGTGTTCCCACGAACACAAAGGGAGGGGGCTCGGGCGAAGGGCGACCGCCCGAGAAGGAGAAGAAGAATTACGAGGTACACCCGCACGCTGATTAGGCGAACACGGTGTTATTAATGATTTCATTGAATTGTAGCCTACGCTTCGTAACCGAGCAATCTGAGGGAAATATTCTCGGGGCCTTTGTATTATTATTTGGTGAGCGTCCTTAAAAACTTTAAAGTCGACTTTTTGACTGTTTCGTAAATTGGAGTTAAGTGATTTAGTTAACTACGATGTTGTACATTCAGGCTAATGTTTGATTATGGCGAATTCGCGTATTGGCCGGGTAATGTTTACATTATTCACTAGTGGTGCTACAAAAACACAACATTGCATTATGCGTGACTTATGCAAAATTGGACGAAAAATTTGTAAATATTAGCGAAAAACTGTAAACGTATTTAAAGGTCTAGCTTTGAAGAATAAATTTTATTTTAAAAATATCACTATCTTCAATATTGAAGTTGTAGAAAGTCATCGGACAAATGTTGATATTGTGCAATTTTCTAAAATTCTTAGGACTCAACGAAAAAAATCTCCAATTCGACAAGCGTACTTTGGTTCATTCATGAAAAACATTTAACGACCAAATTTGGAGCCACATTTGAGAAAATGTTGAATCTGGCGTTGGGACTTTATGCAACGTAGCCACCCGGCCTCCTAAATAGAAATATCTGCTTCAAATTCAAGGGACCGCGACATTAGCCAGATCGATTCAGAATATCAATTTTAATGAAAGTTCTTCCTATGGTTTAGTCGCCAGCGTTGTTCATTGTCGGACGAGCGATCGAACGGCGGAGGTTTTGCTTAAACCTATTTTTCGGTATCAAAGGCCCACAAAATGTGGATTCTGATCATACAATGTTTTAGACGAAGTTATTTACCACATAATAGAAGCAAGAGCAAGAATTATCCAGTTTTCGGTATTTGACACCTACGAGGTTTTCTGTCGCTGTATTGCAGTTTTCCGTTGCAACATTACATTACTATACGACGAAATACTTATATCATTATTCATACAGCTTTATTGAAACCCTCTGACTAATGTGCGAATTAAGCGGCTAATTCGCGAAATAGACATGTTCAGGGGTTTAACACAAATTGTGTAGGTAAAGCATTTTGCTATTACTTCGTCTAAACTCGTGAACAGTTAACGACAAATTTTACTATACTTAGAAATATAAGGAATGGTTTTAACAATAGTGCAATAAAAAAATCAGGGCGCTAACCATATTAGAAATGTATTATTCACAGAAATTAGATTATTTTCTCATTTTATATAAAAAAAGTATATAAGAATGACGCTCCCGTAAAAATTTAGAGCGTAATTGATAGTGATCTCTTTTGTTCATTTTCTTTCCTTTACAGTTTTGTATATCCATCCACTATTTCTTAAAGACTACTGTATGTTAATAGGTAACTCTCTGTTTGAGTGTTCAATGTAATTGAATTGCACTGATAATAATATAAAGTAAAATCTGTGAATAGTAAATCCCACTAATATTACTTTCTTACAAATATTGCATTGTTGAAATCATTTTATATGATTTGTTCTTATGTAAGTTGTTATCTGCCTGCGACAACGTAGAAACGGTAAGTAAACAGTGTAGTTACGACCTCCTCTTCAAACATTCCTCTTGTAGCAGGTGAACTACAATCCAGCAAGTGATTGATAGGTTTAATTAAGGCACTAATGAAGGGCACTGGACGAAATTTGATGAAAGGCTTACCCCGTAGGCTTCCCCTTGCTCTCTCCACAAGGCCTCATCAATGTTCAGCCGGCATCAAACCAACAACCCTCGCAACAAGCCACTACTAACCAGGTCAACACCGAATCCTACCCTTCACTCCACCCCCTCGCACACTCGCACTCACGCCCTCGCCCTGTCAGTGCCTCTACGCTTTCTCCCGTCGCCCACGCATGCATGAGCTATCCGACGCACCTCCTCGCTCGTTCAGAAATGCCCACACACTTCATCCACAACATGCTCTCATCCCTATACGTCTTCACCCCTACATGCCCTCATCCCTACGTGCCCTCACCCAAAAATGTTCCAAATACCCTCATCCCCACATGGCTTCAACACAGCATGACACCATCCCCACATGCACTCGTCCCTCATGCACTCACCCCAAATGCACTCACCCCGCATGCACTCATCCCGACATGCACTCACCCCCACATGCACTCATCCCCACATGTACCCATCCCCACATAACCTCATCTCCACCTCTTTCTGTTTAGCTTATTCTTTTTTTTTTTTTTTTTTGCTCGCGAATAGGCCAACTAGGACCACGCGTTACATACATCCTGCATTTACCGTGGCTCAGTATCATATATCGCGGTAGCAGGTGCATGTAATTAAGCCCCCATCCCCAAATACCACCATCCCCACGCATCATCCACGTATCCTCACATGACCTCATGCTCACACGTCCTCATGCACACATGCCCTCAAGCACACACGCCCTCAAGGACACACGCAATCATCCACACACGCCGTCATCCACATACGCCCAAATCCAACCACGTCTCCATCCACATACGTCCTAATTCATACTCGCCCTCATTCCCGCACGCCCTTCGCCACACCGCCAAACTTCTCACCCCCACGCGCTCCCACCCCCTAGACAAATGAAAGGCGCGCGCGAGGGGAGTTGAATTGCGGTGCGCCAGGGCGGGCGCGGGCGAGCGCGGAAATAATGATGTCGCTGGCGCCGCGGCGGCGGAGGCGGCGGCTGATGAACAGGCGTGTGCCTTTCCGCGCGCGTTTCATTAGCCAAATGGACGCGCGATCGCGCAGCGAGACTCGAACCCGTGGCCTCGCATGGCGGCGGCGGCAGCGCGCCCGGGTTCGATGAAAGCGCGGAGGCGGCGTGGAAGGAGGAACCGGAGGGTGAGGGCAGGAGAGAGAGAAAGGGGGGGGGGGCAGCCGTGCGCCGGTGGAAAGGGCGGAATTGACGCCTGGGCGAATGAAGCGGGCGTTGCTGGCTGAATGTGACACCGCGAGTTGCGTTCGCCGCTACGCGAGTCTCGCGTACGTCCACGGCCTGGCGATCGATGGAACCGCGTGGGGGAATACCTTTGAGGCGAATGAACAGGAATCGTGGAAGAGGAATCTCAAGATACATTTTTTGTTGCATGGGTTTTCGGGAAATTTGCGTATGTCAACACTGAGAGAGAAGAAAGAAGAAAGAGAGAGGGAAAAATTGAGATGAGCAATAGATGGTGAAGAGAGATTCGGGGAAGTAGAAGAGAAAGAAGAGAGATGGTGAGATAATTAGGAGAAACAGATAACAGAGAGAGAAGAGAGAGGTAAGAGAGTGACTGATATGGGAGAGGAAGTGATGGGACGCAGAGACTAATAGAAGAGGAGAGATCGATAGCAGAGAGAGATTGACAGGATTTCTAGGTGTTGGGATCTTCATTCAGTAATTATTATTATTACTATTATTGTTATTATTATTATTATTTTAATCAACTATTTATTCATAATTTGTTCGTTACATAAACATTCGGTGAATTATTTATGAATAAAATTAACTTGAGTGAAGAGATGTTCTGTGACAGCACATCTCAGATACAAATTAAATTATTTAACTTAATCCAGTGTTATATATACACGTTTACTGCAGTTTTGTATCTATGGCTGAGGTATAGGGGGTGGTGTTGGTTTATTCTTCTGAAGTTTTTGCTGTGGTCCAGGAAGTTCCTACAAGGTAATTGGGATGGTTTTCGAGTCTGTTCTCATATCTTCTGCTGTATGCTGTAATGATCTGATGGATAGTTGGAATCTGCAAATCGGAAAGTAGAGTATTATTAGATACATATTAGTGATTTATCGTAGAACTTTTGATAGGAATCTTGGAAAAATTTGAATAGTAGAATAACTAGCAGTTATGAGTAGATGGAACAAGAATTATGACTTTAGAGAGAGGGCTGGGCCCCATGACGCTCCCTGCCTCGATCCGTCCCTGCGCCCGACAGCAGTTCATCTTCAGAGCCCTGTTGCCAGAAGATGGCGCTGCCTGGCGGAGCGCGTGACGGAGGCGAGACGAAGGGCAGCTGAGGGATCGAAGGGAGGGGTGGGGAGGGAGGGGCAGGGGGAGGAAAGGACTAATTTACGCTTAGGCAAACGAAGAGGGCAACGCGCCCTTCACGGTCCAGGTATTGTGGAAACCTGCTTTCCTCGAACCCCTGGGAGGATTGTTAAAATTGGTTAATGGTATTCAGGGTCGAGGTGAATTGTAGGTTTTCTTGACCAAGATTTAAGTGTCTTACAGTCTTTTGTTCGAATGACGTGTACTGAATAATCTAAGATATTCTTTAAAATATGTATATTCAGTTTCATATGACGTAGGTAAAACCAACAGTTGGGTCTTCAGGACTACACTAATTAGAGGTGCGATGGAAAGACACAGACTTTCTCGTACTTGTTAGTTTCCTACTCTCTTGCATCTGGGTAACTTTTCGATTTTGCCCCACCCCCTTTCCATCTGCCATCATGACTGCCAAAAAGGATTTTTTTTAAATATTTTCTCAATTTGTTTCGACCCCTAGAAGTAGAATTGAAATATGACTTTAAGAAAAGTATGGAAACCTGGTAGTGTATCCGAATTTTCTATGAAAATATTTGCGCTATTTCTGAGAAAATAGGGGATTTCAGAAAATTCGAAATGTTAAGATTATTTTTACAGAAAACTTCCTAATTTTTGAGAAATTTCTTTAGAAATTATTTGAAGCGCTTATATTCACATTTGCAATAATGAATGTCGAATATTGTCAATAATAAGAACCAGGAACATATTTCCAAAACAACAATATTAGTATAATTTTGAGAAATAAATAGATTACAATAAAAGAACATTGATATGTGATGCAGTACATTTGTCTGTCTTCGTACAAAAAGTTTCAAGAAAAATACTTGAAGCCGTTTTCAGTAAAATAGTTTTTAATATTGCCCGTATTTGACTAAAAATTGCGCAAAAACTCTTAATATTTTCAAAAAATTAGCATAATATTAATTAAAGAACTAATTGAGAATATATTAAATGTAATTCGAAGAAGAATCTCTTATCTTCACAAACAGGCTTGCCGATGGAAAAAAAATGTTCACAAAGCCGCTTAGTCCATATGAACAGCACAATAAACCAAACTACCATTGCGCTGTGTTGTCGGACACACTAAAATATCATTGTGCTGTCCTGTTGTGCTCTTCACAAGGGCTGAGCGATTTTCTAAACGTTTTCTTTCTTTCGTGTGCCTGATGAAGCGGACCAATAATTGTAATTCCCCGAAACATTACCTTAATACTTGTTCGTGAATAGATTAAGATTTTGTAATAAAAATGAAACTGGTCCTTTGAAAATGTTATTAGTGTTGCATCTGACGTTCAATTTGATGGTGAGATTAATTATTAAATGAGATATTATCTGACAGACGGAAAGTTAAAAGCTTCTTGTGAAGTGCCCTAAACTTTCAAGAATTAATATCAAAATCACAGGACTTGTAATCGGGACAGATCCGTCGGGGAATATTTAAGGAAAAACGTTAAAAGAAAGAAAAAAACGAATAGTTTAGGCGCTAGTTTTGTTCTCTGACAGACGGACGGGCATTTTGAAGAAAAAAAAACAACACGTTTTTCGTATCAGGGGACCCCAAAATGTGTATTTTCCTTGAAATGTCGAAATCGATTTTTCACAACATAAATTTATCTGTAGTACCTATATTGCTCCAATATTCCTACACAGTGATTCAGTACAACTCTGGAGTGTGCAGATGTGCGTATGTGTGAAATTCCGTTTCTGGAAGCTAGACCACTTCCCGTGCACCAATCGAGACTTTTGAGGTGGCATTCTACGCGTCTCAGCCACCTGATGGGGAACTAATAATTTGTTTTCGGATCCGGAATATTCAAATAAATCTCCAAAAACGTGTTTTTTCGTGTTTTGGCTCCGCGATCTTAATGATTCTTAATGATCTTAATGATAATGGAACTTATTGAACTTGAAGAATTTCTAGTTAATACGGAGAAAACCAAACTGTGAGTAATGCTAGAGAATAAATGAACGTTATGTTCGACTTCTCACTTTTACGTTCTTACATAAGTGTGCAAATACCGGTTTTCAAATTCATGTGACTCACGACTTATGTTTATTAAACTTAGCTAACACCTTCTTCACATACACATACAAAACAGTCGCACGTTACTGGAATATATCTAAGGCCCTCGGTGGTTCGTTGCTTAGCGTGCTCGCTTTCCACGGCGCAATCCAGGGTTTAATTCCTGGCCGGGACAAAATTATATCTGTGTGCTTTCCTTACAAATGTCCCAGTTTCTATTGCTGTGCGACGATGTGCATCCTAAGGTTAAGAAGACCAGTATATACGGTGGAAGGATGTATTCATGCTGAACACACGAACCCCTTTACCCCATGGCGAGAGGCTGGGCCACCGCTGGTCGGCCAAGGCCTGTATGGGGCTATCGAGCCAATATCTGAGAATATATCTACGAAAGGTTTCTTAGTTTGTATAAATTATTCGTGCACTAATCAAGCAATAATCTAAACATTGGAATGGCGCTCTGTTATCGTTGAATCGTAGCCTAGTGTAATACGTTGCGTGAAAGATATGGTAATTTATGCTCGTAACAAATGTACGTATGTGCTTGCAACAGCGACCGTTTCAGGCTCAGTTTGAACGTAAAATGTTCAAGTAAAGAGCATTATACGTATTCCAAACGATTAATAGAACAAAATATTATTAGTTAATCCTAATACTTGTTTTGAATTATTGTTCAAAAAAACTCGTATTTATTGTCTCCACCCTCGAATTTATTATCTATTCATTTCTCAGTTTTCGAACTTACAAATGAAGAACTTGGAAAGGCTTAGCAGTTGTAAAGATGTTGTTTCTTCTCGACGATCTCAAAGGTCCCATCCAACACGGCATGGTAGCATACTTACGTCAACCGGTCGTCCGCTTCTTTGCATTAGAACGGCTACATCTGCTAAAGAGAAGAATGCTAAGGGCAAATGAAGGACGCAGGAGTATCGAACAGCAATTAAGGAAGAAGTTGTTTGAAATGTCAGGCGGGTTTCGATTCGTAATCTTGTTCTTCGGTACCGAATAAACAATATATTATCGTTAGTGCTCGCCGCATTCCACACGTGAAAAAGACGTAATGCGGTAGGACGACTCGCGAGCCTATCCGAGCCGCAATCATACGGCGGATACTCGTGTTTTGCGGCGCATGTAATGACACTGAAGTGACGTCTAATGAATGTACGACGAAGTTTGTATTCGTTGCTTTCTGCATGATAGCCTACGCAGCCCAGCGTTACGCGATGGCAAGAACCCTCGCTCCTCGGGCTCCGGCGAGGGGCGGCTAGAGAGCGAGCACCCTCGCCAACCACTACGCCGGCAGAACAGGCGACGGTGAATACGCGTGAATGTAAATGAAAGGGGAGGGGAGGAGGGGGGGCTGGGGGCTGCTGCCTATAGCGAGTTGAGAGCCCGGGCCCCTGGCGCGCTCCCCACACGCCGGGCTGCGTTGCTTTTACCACCGCCCTCGTCGCCGCCGCCGCCGCTCGCGCCATTGTCGAAGGGATTGTGGTTACCTCCCACTCGCCCCGAGTGGGAACATGTGGGAGGCTACCGCAGCTGCGGGCCCCGCCCGGGCTCTGATGTACTGCATGGCATCTTGGATCTCCTCCTGCCTGGGGCATTTAACACAGCGCGTTCCCTGGGCCGCTAGCTTATCGAGTGCATTTCGTAAAATACCTTCACTTCGTTTTGTTCCTACTTAGTCTAATTGCTTTCAATGCATTGTTTTATTGCGTTCTTTAAAAAGAGGTAATTTATTGCTTGAAAAACTACTGGACAAAATGTCTTTTGCACACTACGATCTGCAGTTTCAAAACGCCAATACGAAACTCAACAATTTTTACTGTGTCGCCTAACTACATACTTACGTAGTAAAGAGAAAGTATTGTAATGCTGGAGATTAAATCGGTGATTTTCCAACAGAAAAACTCGTGTTGTCGGGCCATGGTAAATAAGAAGTAGATAAATCCAGTTCATGTACGTAGCAAATTACTTTATTTAAAACGTTGTTTTGGCCGAATCCACGTTTTGTGAATCCTTAATACCCAATAATCGATTCACAGCAAAACGTCCGTCAGTGAGTTTATCATTCTGACCATTTGTCCATTTGACCTCTTCTCCATCCTCCGTCCATCAGTGGTCAATGCTAACGCCGTTGATTTTCATCGAAATTTATATTTCCAAATCGATTTTAAGAAACTCGCGGCTTGCGAATTTAAAACGGATATTTTAATTTATAACGGTACTTTACATAACATTAAAAATTTTCTCAAAACTCGCTGAACAGTTTTGATTCAATTTTATTCTCGATGGCGAAAAGGACGCTCAAAATATTTGGGCAAGTTGTATTTTCGTTAAAATCTCTAAATTTTCGGAAATGGCAAAAATTCACAACTTTTTCGGAGTCTTCCTAAAACTACAATGTTGACGATATAAATGTTTCCTGAATTATGAATGACTTTTGCGAATTTTTTTAACAATTAATTTTTCAAAAAACCGCCCCGAATTGTATTCTTATTTGTTTTCCTTTTATGTATCAAAGGCCAGTAAGAAAGTAGATGCTGACGTATTTTCGGTAAACCCTGTTTGTTTGTTTTTAAATCGAAAGAAAAAACATTGCAGACATAATACATACTTTCTTTTAAACTTAAAATGTGTTTAAATTACAGATTTTTAAAAAGGTCATGTACAATTAACAAAAACAGTATTTGTCGCTTTATTTTTGCTTGAAGTAAATGCAGCTTATTTTTTTTTCAAATACAGCTCCAAATTATTCCTTTTTTTTTCACTGATAGAGAAAATGTGGCTTTAATAAATTGCGCACGTTTCATTTTTATTGAACACTTTCACGTTTGAAAATTGAAAAAAATTATTGAAGCAGTGTGAGAAAGTATGTGCTGTTGTATCACTAGTAGGTCTTTTTCGAGGTGGAGAAGTAGCTCCTTTTTTGTTCCTAATCGTCATAATTTTATAAGAGAAATCTCTGGACCATATAATCGTTCTTTGTTTATTGATAGGCACAATTTGTGATAGATTACGGTGGTTTTTGGTTTCTTTTCTTTTCAAGGAAGTCCATGATATAGAAAATTTGTTCAGTATTTATATCGCTCTATTTAAATTCCAGAGAATTTACAAATTCCGTTCTCCAAAAATGCGCGCCCCAGCATCGTTTCGCCCCGTTCGGCACAGCAGCACAAGCAGTGATTCCTCTCAACTTCCGAACCACAGCATCCGCACCGGTTTAAAGTTCATGGATCGAAATGCGTTGCTAAGTTACCTCCTCGTTGCCAGTTAAAATCTTCGTTATTTTAACTTCTTATTCTTAAAAACTCGACTTCAATGTTATCATTTACCTTTCCCGAAATTATCCACAGATAAAAAATAGTAAAATTTATTCACATTTCTTTCTAATATTTATGTTCCCTCTATATTATGTCTTATGTAGTATTGCGAAACTATTTCACTCCTCTTTGTGTTTCCCTTTTATTTTCCTGCATCCTCCCACCATTACGAACTTATGATAAATAAAGATGTTGTCTGGTATCAATACTTTTTATTCAGCTTATGATCGTTTCGCTCGCATAGCGATCATCCTCAGAGCTTGCAGCTTCCGGGCCGAAAACAAAGTTCTTTCAAGGAACTTACTTTACGGCCCTGAAGCTGCAAGCTCTGAGGATGATCGCTATGAGATCAAAACGATCATACGCTGAATAAAAAGTATTGATACCAGACAACATCTTTATTTATCATAATAATAGAAGGTATCTACCTCACCAGCGATCTCATTAATCATTACGAACTTCTTTTCTCCTATTTCTGCATGTCTCATCACTATATTCTCACTCCTCAGGAACTCTTTTATTGTTCTATCCCCTCATTCCTCATCATTTCATTTCTCTGGCAAAGTCTTTGCTGCAGAACACTTTTGATATCTCCCTGTTCTCGGTATTCCTCTTTTTTTTTATACAACAAAAATACAATTGTAACTTTTAGTGAAATATCTTCGGTCTGATTACCAGCGTGTGCGCAGCTCCCAATCCTCTCCTCCATATCTCTTGTGTAACGTAACCCGCCACCTTCATTTGGCGACTGTCATGCGGGCATCACCACGGCAGCCCGCCCCCAGCCGCACGCAGACCTCTCCGCGGCCGTCATTACGCGCGCCACCGCAGCCCACATCTGTCGTTACCGCTGCGCAAGCGGCACAGCGCCCTCCATCGCACCGCCACCACCGCCTCGCCCACGGCGCCACCGCCGAACCACCGCTGCCACCGACGAGGACTCCGACGCCACCGCCCTGTGGCAACCACCGCCCACCCGGCCACCACCACCCAGCCCGCCATTCCGCCGGCTGCCTCACCGCCATCAACCTCCTCGCCGTTATCCTTCTTGCTGTTATGACGCACGTCGCCACCATCACCAAGCTACCGCCACCGCCCCGTCTCATCACGATCACCCGCCTCATCATTCCCTTCTCGTTGTCACGCACGTAGCCACCATCACGCTACTAACCGCCACCCTCCACCTCATCACCATCCTCCTCCTCGTCATCCTCCTCCTCGACATCACCCTCCTTGCCATCACCCTCCTCGCCATCACGCTCCTCGCCATCACCCTCCTCGCCATCACCCTCCTCGCCATCACTCTCCTCGCAATCATCCTCCTCGCAATCATCCTTCTCGCCGTCACCCTTCTCGCTGTCACCCTCCTCGCCGTCACCCTCCTCGCCATCACCCTCCTCGCCATCACTCTCTTCGCCATCACTCTCTTCGCCATCACCCTTCTCGCCAACACTCTCTTCGCCATCACTCTCTTCGCCATTACTCTCTTCGCCATCACTCTCTTCGCCATCACCCTCCTCGCCATCACTCTCTTCGCCATCACCCTCCTCGCCATCACCCTCCTCGCCGTCCCCCTGCTCGCCGTCACCCTCCTCGCCGTCACCCTCCTCGCCGTCACCCTCCTCGCCGTCACCCTCCTCGCCGTCACCCTCCTCGCCGTCACCCTCCTCGCCGTCACCCTCCTCGCCGTCACCCTCCTCGCCGTCACCCTCCTCGCCGTCACCCTCCTCGCCATCACCCTCCTCGCCATCACCCTCCTCGCCATCACCCTCCTCGCCATCACCCTCCTCGCCATCACCCTCCTCGCCATCACCCTCCTCGCCATCACCCTCCTCGCCATCACCCTCCTCGCCATCACCCTCTTCGCCATTACACTCGTAGGTGTTATCACGCATGTCGCCCTATCACCCAACTATCCGCCATCGCCCGCCCACTTCACCAACATCATCCTCCTTGCGATTATTACGCACGTCGCCGCCATCAACCAGCAAACCGCCAATCGCGTCACCACACCATCCAACCTCTCCTCCTCACCCCGCGTACCTACCCCATCACTTCCGACACTCATGTCCCCTGCACTCTCAGGCCACCCCTTCAACACTGCCGTCAGCACCCACAATCAGCAAAACTACACATCACTCCCTCTACTACCACCACCGCCGCCGACTCCTCCTCTTCTACCGTCACCTCCCACACCATTGCCTCCGCCACCGGTGCCAGCGTTGCGCCGCCGCCAGCGCCGCCGCGACCTCCCTCATATCAGTTTCCACGGCCCCTTGCAGCCTCCGCGCGTCGCGCTCCCTCGCCTCGCCTCGCCGCTCGCGCCGCCGCCTCCCTCGCCGCCACCTCTGTTTAATATTTCGCCCCAGCTGATTGCAGGGCGGCGGCGGCGGCGGCGGCGGTGGCGGCGGCCGCAGCTGCTGCGCCGTTGCCACGTCCCTCGCTCGCAGCCTCTGAA
The DNA here is from genome assembly GCA_038098605.1 of Gryllus longicercus. Taxonomy (NCBI): domain Eukaryota; kingdom Metazoa; phylum Arthropoda; class Insecta; order Orthoptera; family Gryllidae; genus Gryllus; species Gryllus longicercus. The sequence continues at coordinate 484,607 of JAZDUA010000815.1, read as the reverse complement.
AGGGCGCGCGTGGGGAGCGGCCGCACAATACACGCGCCTCTATGGCGCCGCGCCGCGCGGCCGCACGGTCGTTAGGCAGCGGCGGGGGCGGTGCGAGAGCTGTCAACCCGGCGGACGAGTGCTTTTGATGTCGGGGCTTTTTCGCAAAATGTTCAAGGACAAGATGTGTAATCTGTTTTTATTAATTATTAAAGAAGGAAGGGTCCACCGGAGAGGGTATTAATGGTTGTTTACACTCTACTGTATTCGCTAATCGATTTTTCATTATTTTAAATACTTTTCTTCAAATTTTTGATTACTCAGCTCTGATTCATTTGTCACTAAGTTCATGGATGTTGTTTATTTTACATCTTTTATGGTGGAATCGGTATATTGCATCTGTTTTAAGGTGATTGTTCAGAAATTGTAAATCACTACTAACTGCAACTACGTGAGCCGTGCGAATATTTCCTAATTTTTAAGTAATTATTTTAAAAGAGGAAATGCACTTCTCTTACAATGTTTTGAGCATGATTTCGAAAATCTGTGTTTTCACAAAAAAATATTGCATAAATACTGAGTTCTGATCGAGTAGGAAACGTAAGCATCTTCCCCTTCTTGGGTTCACTTCGAGTAAAGTAGCAATTACTATACAATGTAATGTACGTATACAATGAGCTGTAACTCGATAATTAAGTTCCAAATCTACAGAGCAGTATCTCATGGGGGAAAAGTTCGAGACATTCAATATTTCAAGGCGTTCGAATTTTCGATACCGCATGACGAAAGAAGAAAAAATTCTAAAAAATTCAAGTTATCGACGCGTTAGACGCATTGATGTTTAGTTATCAAGATTTCATTATAATTATGAATATCCCCAGCAGTGATGGCTGAGTATAACAATAAAATCCGTAAACATGACAGCGAAGAGTAAAGAACGCTACCACAGCAACGCTCTCGGTGCCTGACCTGCGCAGGCGATTGTAAATGTTTCATCCCAGCATTGTTCCCTGGTGAGAGAACAATGAAGCATGAACAAGAGGCGACAGATTTCAAGCTGGGCGAAGCCGGCTCGTCAAGCGAAACTTTTCCGTGCATGCGTAGCGTAAAGAGCCCCATCCACTCTCAAGCGAGCTCATGATGTGGCAATAATTCGACAGTCAGATTTACGAACGGCTCAAGTGAGTCTCGTGAGAGTCTCGTGAGAGTCTCGTGAGAGTCTCGTGAGAGTCTCGTGAGAGTCTCGTGAGAGTCTCGTGAGAGTCTCGTGAGAGTCTCGTGAGAGTCTCGTGAGAGTGGATGGACCCATTGCCATGCAGCGAGCTGCAGCTGAGGGCGTATTCCGACTACATCCCGAGGTCAACGTTTCCTAAACCGATTACATTCCTCCCCAATAAGAATTGCCCGATTCCATCACGTTCTGTTTTCCTCCTTAGTATATGTGTTGATTTCTACGCTTCACGTGGTTTCACGTGGTTTCCTTAAAATAACATTGATCGATCACAAGTTATCGACTTCTGTTTTCAAGGAACATTTGCATGTTCTTTTAGAGCACTGACAGTATTCAAAACAAAAACATAAAATTTTGTGGAAACTAAAGAAGAAATCACCCACCAGGAATATCTTCTTACGTCACTCACTCAACATACACAACTACGAGGATTCTGCCATGTTCACCCGTGTTCCAGGTTGGCCCAGTCCTCTGGGCTGGTGCGAAAAACATTTATATGCGTGCCCTTCTTAGGAGTGCAAAATTAACAAAACTGTTTACTCCTTCTGAAACACCGCGTGACCGAAATGGAATGGAGTCGGGCTATGCCCCTCTCAGAAAGCGAAAAGAGATTAGGTGGGTAGCGAGAGTAAAAAACCCCTCCCATTCTTATACCCTTTATACTTTGCATTGAAATCATTAGAAATATTATTCGGCCAATTACTCTTGCCGTTCGATTAGAAGCAAATCTGATCGCGGGATGATTTGAATTGAATTAATGCCTTATTTTACGTGGCGAGACTCAGGTCAATACGCCTGCTCTTCTGTCTGACCACGCAAATTTCGCTACGCTCCTTTCACCAGCTAGCAGACAAAGGAGATATTTCTTGGGCGAGATTGAATTTGGACAGGCGATTTGAATTTGGCTCAGAGGTGTCATTTAGGCTTGAGCATCTTTTACTTGTAGTAAATCTACTAACATGGGACAGCCGGCTTTACTTCCCCTCAGAAGGAAGGGGTACGAAGGATTTTCCCGCCCTTAAAAATCCATGGCTTCGATCGGGTTTGAACCCGCGAATTTGAGTATAACAGTCCGATACGCTGACCCATCCACTCTCCATCCCATCAGCACCGCCGCCGTCGTGGATGCAGTCGGGCGATTCCGTCGGGCAGTGAGCAGTGGGCGGTGCACTTCGGGTGGCGACGGAGCGACGCGGCGCGGCGCAGGCTCTCGGGTTGCTCGGGGCCACGTCCCGCGCCCGCCCCACCCCCCGGACGCGCTCGGCGCTCCGCCCCAGCCCCCGCAGCTCTAATTGCTTCCGCGGCGGCGCCCGCCCGTCCGAGGACCCCGTGCGGCCCGCGGTCAGGGCGCGGAGGCCGGATGGGCTGGGGAGCGCCCGGCGGCCGGCCGGCAGGCAGCGAGGGGACTGCACAGCCCGAACCTGGGACCTCGGAGTAAACGGATGATGAATCTGCGATGAGCACGGAACTCTGAGGGAGTCCCTAGAGTGTGATGGATATTGACTCGAGGGAGATGTCAGAGAGCTGTGAAAGTATGCTATTGGGGGGGGGGGGGGGGGGGGGGGGCTGAAATGGAAAAACGAAAACATTTTTTCCTTCCATTACGTTTCGTCACTATTAGTGGCAAAGTAGATGACTGTGCACATACTAATATTCGTTTTGTGCGCCGAGCAGCACATAATAAGCGTTAGTAGCAGTTTGGGTGGAGATAAAATCTTCATCCAGCTAACGGCAAGCTTGTTTAAAACTAAATCCGATGCAGAGAGCAGTCGAGAATCCTGCTTGTGTTCGCCCGTTTATCGCGGTTAAATCTCTCCCTCTCCTTCCTTAGGAGCGAGTGAGAGGTAAGTCAACATGACTGAGTCTACTGAAGATAAACTGACAACTTTTACCTTATCCCGTCAGAATAGTAAAAGAGAATTATTGAAAAAAATGGTGTTGATAAAGACGCAAAATGTAAATTTAAAAGTTTTTATCTTTTGAAAACCCACTGAAACTATTCAAAAACAAAAAAAAAATTCTAACTTCGATTTTCCTCCTCCACCTCGTCCTCCTTCTTAGTCTCTTTTCGTTCCTCATCCTTATTTTCCATCTCAAAATGATTGGCAGGCTTCCCATTTCAATGTGTTAGCCACAGTCTGAATACAATGTTCTTCATTTTATAAAACTAAATCTCGATTTAAGTGTGATTGGTCAAATTTCTATAATGCCACGTGTCAATTTGAAGTTGAGGGCGGGAGTTCAGAGTTTCTTCCTGCTGTAGCCCTGCGGTTTGCAGGCGTGCTGGGCCCCGGGATTCACCTCGCCTTCTTCGTCAGCCTATTGAGTTCTGCGTTGTCTGTTTTTGCAGGCGCGGCGGCGGCTAAGTATAGTAATTTAGCGATCAAGTTCCTTGCGCTTCTGTACAGCCCTTTTATTGCACGCCTGTCTGCTGTGTCCGTATGCGCTCTTTGCAACGGTCGGCAACGGCCTGTGCCCTCGCCGCTCCACTACACGCACGCACGCACGCACGCTCGCACGCACGCCACTGTCCTAACGACTCTTCCTGCTCTCCTTTGGGGGGAACCTGGGGAAATTGAATTGAATTGATGCCTTATTTTACGTGGCGAGGCTCGGGCCAACAGGTCCGCTCGTCCGTCTGACAACGCAAATTTCACTACAGGAGATTTGAATTTAGCTCAGAGGCGTCAGTTAGGCTTGATCTTTTACATCCAGTAAACCTACTAACATGGGACGCCCGGCTTTTTCTTTCCATACGAAGGAAAACGTACGAAGGATTTTTTCGCTTTTAAAAATCCACGGCTTCAATCGGTGTCCCTTTTGATAAAGCCAAGGGCCTTTTTTTTTGTTTTTCGTTTATTTTTGGGGGGTGGGCAACGAGAGGGTCAAGGACGGTTTGGGTCAAAAACCCACGTGGAAACGTTTGAAAGATATAACCAAGTGAACATTTGTGCTGGAATGCAGTACCTAATGATTAGAACAGCCGTTGAACAAACATGCGTCATAATTTTGGACTATTTGAGAATCACAGTTTATGGACAGCTGATGGAAGCGTACGAAAATGTTAATATCATTCAAACTGTAACTTTGTAAATATACTTATTTAACTTCCGAGCCCTTCAATTTTACTTAGTTTATTCAAAACATTTCTCATCCACTGAATCCGTCACATCCAAAAGTATATTCCCATTATGAGTATACATCTTTTTAAAATTTCAAGCCAACAATATTATTTCAGAAAAGATAATAATTATAGATATTTATGAGCAGGGGGTCTAAACTTAAACTGCCCTCCCCTCTCCTGGAATCTTTCTATATCCACTCTTGTCTCGCTGGTAATTTCCCTTGTAATCAAGTATTAAATTTCGCGTGTTATTTTGTTTGTTTGGTGTTATGTTGGCAGGGCAGGATTTATAATCTGAAGAGGCTCTGTGCTTGTCCAAATTTTGGGATCTCCTTCTAATACTGAAATACTGCATACACGCTAAAATAAACTCTAACCGTTGAAATTCAAACAATTAATATAAAAATATTTTAAATCGCAATGAATATAAAATGTTTAACTAATCATTAGGGGTTCCTCTCCAGCGAGAGCCCTCTGCATGTGTACGTAGTCTGCTTGTGCGTAATCTACCACTGAATGTACGTCGAGGTGCGCAGACGAATGCAGTTTGAGGAGGAAGGGTAAATGAGAAAAGAGGTCTGGTGGTTGAACGCTCTATGTGCAGAATACCATAATTTTTAATAAGTGAATATACTAGGTTTCCTATTTGTTTGGTTTTCTGGAAGGGAGCTGAAATAATTACTCGCCCATTGTGGAAATAAAACTGTTAAAGTTGTAATTATGATTCCGTATGTAACTTCTTCTCCAACTTCAAGATTGTTTGAGTCTACTTTTCTGTAACCTCTTCGAAGCGTTACCCTCATTTCCCATTTAGCTCCTATTTGTTATTTCATTATTCTATTTCCGGCAAGCTACTCTCTCACTCCCCATTTCTCTCTCTCCCACTCTCCCCTTCCCTCCTCCTCTCTCCCCCTCTCTCTGACTGTCTCCCTGTATTCTGAATCTGGATTTAGTTAGGTAAATACTTTATTTTTAAATACATAAATCAATTCCTTAATTTGCCTTCTTTTTCTCGTATCTAAACCACTCCTAGTCCTACATAGTCTTGCAAAAATGTATTGTTTTGTCCTGGTTCTCTTATCATCTGGCCTCTGTGGCCTACCCAATTCACCTCACCGCACAATTCCATAATACTCATAGGTGGAAACAAAAGTGTCATTTAAGACTGAAAATGATCGTACATCGTAAGTTCAAAATAACGTTAAAGTTTCGAACAGTTTAAGATTCGCAAAAATCAATTCCTCTGAAGTTGAGAAGTTCGCGAAGAAAAGCAGCAAAACGCACATAAAGAATAAAACTATTCATGAGCAGATCTCGCGTGTGAAACCCGAGGCAGTCCGTCAGTCGGAGAACTTGGGGCCAACAGAGACTGTGCGCGCGTCGCAGTTTGGAGCGGTGAGCGCCGGCCGCGGGCTGCGAGGGGGGGAGGGGAGGGGGGAGGGGGGCGGGGGGAGCTGTGCGGTGCTCAATGAGGCCTGATCCCCTGAATGCGCGAGTGGTGCGTGTGCGGGGATCCGGCGCGCGGGCTGAAAGCGCCAGCGCCCCCGCCCCTTGCCCCGCCCCCCGCCCTCCGCCCCCCGCTCGCAAGGGGCCCGCGCCTTTCGCGCATTCAGCGCCGCCCCCAGGTAGCCCGCCAGCTGCGACGGTGGCGGCGGTGACGAAGGTGGTGGCGGTGACGATGATGTTGACGGAGGTGGCTTCATTGCTTGATGTTCCTGGGCACGTTATCTGCTATGGTCGTGGTCTCGTAAGTAAAGTGAATGTGTGGCCCAGTATTCCTGCTGGTACTGACCTACAGTACAGTACTGACCTACACGTCGGATTGCGGGGTTTTCCCAAACCAGGTGTCTCCTACCAGCGTGTCACTCTCTCAGCCAGAATAAGCTCTAAGCTCTAAGCTCTCGACGTATGTGGTAGTGTACTAGTTGATGCAAGTGTGTGTAATTAAGGGGTGAGGATAAGACAAGAAAGTGGAAGAAAAGATTTCGCGTGTGCCGTGGCCCGTTTGATAGGTACAGCTCCGGCATTCGCCTGGTTTGGATCGGTGAAACACCGGAAAACTACCGATCATACCAGCCGGCCGCTAGGATTCTCCTCGAGACAGTAGTGGTGTTCGACCTAGCAATCCATTTAGTGTCGAAAATGCCCCATCGTCGGAACTAAAACCTTTATGCTCCCAGTCACAGTCGCTGCAGGGACAGGGCCAATGGGGCTCTGAACGACACTGAACCGGTGCGCCTATAGTGACGACAGAAGTGGTGGCGAGGGTGGCGGAAGACGGAGGTGGGTGAGTGCCGTGGGTGGGACGGAGTGGGGAGTGACGGCCGAGGTACTGGAGGTTGCGGAGGTGGTGTCGGTCCCCCTGCGGCGGAAGAGACAGTGACGCGTGGGTGGTAGTGGCAGTAGGCGTAGGTGGGTGGGTCGGAAGAGGCAGGTCGGCCAAATGATGAGTGGGGTTTGAGATGCTGATTGATTACGTGCCGATTCTGGCTGCTTAGAAGATGTAGTAATGATAATGCTGGCAATGTGTTGGGATGGGCAAGAGGAAAGGATAAAAGAAAGGGATGGGGATGGGCAAAGGGAAAAGAAAGGGATGGAGGCTATTTTGTCCTTTTAATTTGCCGAGTCCACAGTTTACTCTGTTGACGCTTATTAATTCATTTTGGGGCGAACGGCTGACGTCACTGCCTTGCGACTGAGGTAATTGTAGAGAAGGGCTACGTAGTAAAATCTCCGTAGTAAAATGAAATGAATGTTCTTCGTCAAACGGACATTGATATAAAAATGTTTGTAATTTTATTTTTTCATTATATCAATTTTATTTTTCATGGGATCTTGTTTTTTATGTTATTTTTACTTACACAACATTTATACTTGGATACTTCGCAGTCCGGGAAACGCCGCATTTCGCAATCGCATTTCGTCTTCAAGAAAGTGACAGTATGACTGCCGAAATGTTGGCACCTTTGCCAACACCTTGGTCGCCTTGCCACCTTGGTCGCGGCGTCTGACAGCCCAGTATCCACAGACTCCGGCCGCGGGACACTATGCTTTCATTTGACCTTCCTTTACGCCACGGGGATGAAACATTAAAACTCAGTCGTGCGTTCTCCCACTTGCGAGAGAAACGGAAGCGATAGCTAAGTCAGCTCGTCTTTCTCAAACAGTCCAGGAATGAGGACGCTCTCCTGTCTTTTCACGAAAACGCATTTTTTTCCCCTGAGGAAGGTCACGTATGAAGGCCGAAACGTTTGCAACTCTGCCTATGATACGATGTCTCCCGGATAACTAGTATCTATTGACTCCGGCTGCAGAAGCTTACGTTTTTTTAAAATATATAATTTATTTACAAACAGTTTATTCAGTCCTTTCACTCGCAGTACTGAACACTTCATTCAACACTATGTAACGAAAGTAAGGATGGTGACAATATGCAGTTAACAAGTATAGATTACTTTGTCAGACTATCCATAGAACGGAATGTGTTTTTTTTAGGGCACGGATAAAGAAGAAGCTACTTACATCTTTAATACTCTCTAAGCACATATGTAAATACAGTTGGCGAATTTATCATTGAAAAATAGTAAGTCATTGCACTTTATTACCTAATTTTACGTTTGCATAAAAAAAATTATCCCAAAAAATATCGGCGGTTTACCGACGTCACAAAATTTCACGAAATTTTAAACGATTTTGCCTCAAAGTTTAAAGTGTTTTAGTAGTTTCCTCGAAAGCCCAGACATAATGCCCGGTTTTTTCAATATTTTGAACTTGACTGTGGAAAATATATTTCTCTTTCTGAATATTACCAAATGTACCACTATGCATTTTTGGATTCACCACGGGTGTAGAAACCGGTCATTATTTCGCAGTAATATAAGTCAAGAGAAAAGAAACGCACCACTCTAATCCGCGGAAACAAGCCAGAGGAATTCCGGTGCTCATACGTCGCGCACAGCAGTGGACGAGATAACCCGTAAGTTATTACCGCCACGACTTCATTTTTTTTCCCTCAGAAAACCGTGAACCACGAATCGAGACCCGAGGGTGCACCTGCTTCCTGTACGGAAAAGTCGCTTGTTTTCTGAGTGCTCGAGTAAATAATTACTGTGCGATGGACGAGGAAGTCTTGTGTATTTAAGTTTTTCTCCAGAGAAGTCCACAAGAAAGAGAACTTTTATTCGAAGGAGTTTACGATACTTCTGATAAATTACGTGAGCCCTTCAAAGGTTTTTTTCAATGTTGTAATACATTTGAAAGCGTAATGCCGTAATAATGAAGGAAAAGTATGTATCGCACTTACAGTAATGTATTACCTATAAGAGGTGAGTTTTATGCCAATTGTTACTTAATATCATATCTATTCGTCACATTGGTTTGCATTCAACTGGTTTCATAGTTACTGCTTCACTTGTTCGACGACGATACTTTAATGAAGAAAAGAGGCATTTTTCAGCTAGATAGTACGTAGTATTTTGTGTATATTCCCTTGCATGGTCTCATCAAATACAATATAATTTAGCACAATACTTCGTTATGTCACCATAACAATGGGTCGTAGTTCTGACGCCAGACAGATTCCAACTCGGCCAAACTTGGTGAGAACAGGTATGAGTATTCCAGTATGACGATTTGTATTAGCATATAATCTTAGTAACTACACGAAAATAAATGTCTTCCTCAGATCCAAGAACATTAGTTTCTGTTGGTATCTCAGGATATTTCTAAAGAGTAGACGGCCATCTACGAGTATTCTTTCAATACCGTACAGAAAATATAGAAAAATACTTCATTTAAATTTCTGCTTAAATTACAAAACATGTACGAACATGCAATTCCACTGCGATATTCCAAGACAGATGCCATCTCACCTTTCAAAACAGCTTCGCAAAATATTGGTGTCTGAAGCAGGTATTTTGGTTTGTGGCTTTAGTGAGAAGGTAACCTTTCGCCCGCGAGGGATGAGGTGGAGGGCCTGAGGTGAAAACAGCCATTCGGAGCGCAAAAAACGCGTCTACCTTTGCCGTTCGTCCAGCTCCACCTTCCACAGCCACGGATCTCTCCCCGCTCCAGCCCACGCCTCCGCCACAGCCACGCCTCCGCCTCCATCTGCGCCCCCGCCTTCGACACCGCCTCCGACACCGCCTCCGACACCGCCTCCGACACCGCCTCCGACACCGCCTCCGACACCGTCTCCGACACCGTCTCCGACACCGTCTCCGACACCGTCTCCGACACCGTCTCCGACACCGTCTCCGACACCGTCTCCGACACCGTCTCCGACACCGTCTCCGACACCGTCTCCGACACCGTCTCCGACACCGTCTCCGACACCGTCTCCGACACCGTCTCCGACACCGTCTCCGAACCGTCTCCGAACCGTCTCCGACACCGTCTCCGACACCGTCTCCGACACCGTCTCCGACACCGTCTCCGACACCGTCTCCGACACCGTCTCCGACACCGTCTCCGACACCGTCTCCGACACCGTCTCCGACACCGTCTCCGACACCGTCTCCGACACCGTCTCCGACACCGTCTCCGACACCGTCTCCGACACCGTCTCCGACACCGTCTCCGACACCGTCTCCGACACCGTCTCCGACACCGTCTCCGACACCGTCTCCGACACCGTCTCCGACACCGTCTCCGACACCGTCTCCGACACCGTCTCCGACACCGTCTCCGACACCGTCTCCGACACCGTCTCCGACACCGTCTCCGACACCGTCTCCGACACCGTCTCCGACACCGTCTCCGACACCGTCTCCGACACCGTCTCCGACACCGTCTCCGACACCGTCTCCGACACCGTCTCCGACACCGTCTCCGACACCGTCTCCGACACCGTCTCCGACACCGTCTCCGACACCGTCTCCGACACCGTCTCCGACACCGTCTCCGACACCGTCTCCGACACCGTCTCCGACACCGTCTCCGACACCGTCTCCGACACCGTCTCCGACACCGTCTCCGACACCGTCTCCGACACCGTCTCCGACACCGTCTCCGACACCGTCTCCGACACCGTCTCCGACACCGTCTCCGACACCGTCTCCGACACCGTCTCCGACACCGTCTCCGACACCGTCTCCGACACCGTCTCCGACACCGTCTCCGACACCGTCTCCGACACCGTCTCCGACACCGTCTCCGACACCGTCTCCGACACCGTCTCCGACTCCGTCTCCGACTCCGTCTCCGACTCCGTCTCCGACTCCGTCTCCGTCTCCACTTACGCATGCGCCACTGCCTTCTCCTCCTTCACCGCATCATCACCACCACCACCATACCCGCACCGACGTCCCCCACCTCCGTCCCATTGTTACCACCCTGCAGGGGCGTGTACCGACTACATCCCGCAGTCAACTTTTCCTAAACTGTTTTTCTAGCTCCGAGCCCGACTACATTCCGTTCCGTTTTCCTAGGATTGATTTCAGCGCCCACTTATCACATTGATCTATTATAATTTAAACATTTGGTCTAATTCAAGAAACATTTGCACGACCGTTTAGAGCACTACGAATGTTGAATACTACCTTTTAAAAGTTTGTGGAAATAAAATTTGATTCATCCTATCACGAGAAACTTCTTACACCGCTGACTTAAAACACAATTCCGAGGTTTCTATCATCTTCACCTGTGTTACAGATTTTCTCTGGACTGGTGCGATAAGATCTAAATGCGCTCCGTGTGAATGCGAACTAAACGAAAATATTTACTCCTTCCGAAACACCGGACGAACGAAACGAGATGGAGTCGGGCTATGCCTTATCAAGCAACAAAAAATGAAATGGAATGAACTGGGAGGGAAGGATGTGGGAAAACTGACCGCGGGATGCAGTCGGACGATTCTCCCCTGCAGCTCCTGACTGCCCCCGCCCCCGCCCCCACCTCCGGCCCATGCGGCTCGCAAAGGCAGGAAGACCCTCATCAGCTGCGCCTCTATGCCGCTGCTCTCGACGTCCTCTGCACTTCGCCTTTCCACTCGCTTCTTTTCCTCTTTTCGGGACTAATCACTCTGATTTGTTGTCCACAACAGCCCGTCGGGATGTCTTCTGCTTTTCTTTTCAGCGGTCTTTTTCTTCTTAACGAGCGCAGTGTTTGATTTCAGTTTCCCGCAAGAGCACATTGTCTGGAACTGTACTTTTATTTCTAAATCTTTTTCATCATTTATCATTAAATTTCGTGTACCACGATCTCATCTTCAACCAATCTTGCAGCCGCTCTAAGATGATAGTCTCATAGAGAAAAGATTTTCCTCTCTGATATTCCAACATTCCGTAACTTCCTATTTGGAAACTATTGCTTGTACGTAGCACAAATGTAACTACATCCCTGTTATAATTCTTGTTTTCGACTTTTTATAAGCTTTCCCCCTGTTTTCTCTGCTTTTACTTGTTTGTTTCCTTTTCATAATTTTCTTATTTACCTCCAACTCTACCTGGAGACATTTTTCCTGTTTCCCTCTACCTTCGTCAGAATATTTGTATTTATTTCGGGAGAATTGCACGCGTGCGCATTGCGTGCAATTTTTTGGTTTGTGCAGCCACAATCTGGGACACATTCTACAGAAGAAAACAAACCATAGACTCGTTTTGACAACACGGTGCGAATTGACGGAGGTAATAACAGCAAATGTCCTCCCTAGCTTAATTTTCCCTGCTGGAATGTAGTCATTTGTCATTTGAGGGCACAATATATACATATCTAGATACCTCGCTTATAATTTCCACACCTAGAAAGTTTCAAATCAAGGAACAAGAAATGTGACCAAGAATATTCTTAAAACCGAATTACTGCGCTATGTTTTCATCCTTCTTTATGGGCATAGAGAAATGACGGACCAAATTGGGTGAAATTTGAACAGGAAAAACGAATCACGAGCCATTTTCTGTACAGATTAAAAGCACACCACACGTCGTTTTTCTGTACCTCTTTAACTGTCGCACCCTTGGTGTCACTTTCCAGAAGTGTTTTTCTGTTGCTAGGCCTGTGGTACAATTTATTCCTTTATTGCAGTTCTGAAAACTGTTAATATGTTGAACTGTATTGTGGAGTGATTTCTGCTGTGAAAACTAAAGCGGTTTTCACATGTGCTGTGTTATAATGACGTCACGTTTCGTGCTCAGTCCAAGCCTAGGCTAACAGCGATGTTCAGCTGTTCAACGATCTTCAACGCTTTTTGGAACGACCGGAGAAAATAATATCATCACGATTACGTGCAGAAAACGAAATGAACATGTTAAACACTGGTTTTCGTTCCTTAGTTTTGATACCGAAACTGTGCTGATACAGAAAGAACCGCCAGTTTTCTATGCATTTTCCTGTATTCTACATACGAATATGACGAATAACACCATGTAAAACGGGGTTTAGGATTTATTCAGACTATGCAGCGTCAGAAAAAATGACCTTCATATCAATGCTCATTTCTTCAATTCATTCCTCTCTGGAATTTGGAACGAGTCCCTGGAGGAAAATTTCGACTTCGAACACAAATTTTTAAAATGTATATTTATTTATTAATGGACGAATATACATAGTATTATTTATACTACATCATATGTAAGTTCGAACACTTTAATACTACCATGTAACAGTAACATACTATATTTACAGAAAAGAGTATTGTTCGGTTTCTAAGGTGAGTTATATTTTCAACTTGGAGCGCTATCCCTTCCCGTCCCCTCTTTGCACTTGTCTGCTCTCCGAGCAGCTGCTGCTGCTGCTGCTGCTTCTGCCGTCTTCCTTTCCCTGGTGCCCGGCGCGCCGAGGAGCCCAGCCTCGCGACCAACGGCGCCGCCCCCACCGCCGCCTGCACGGCCGCCCCCATCGCCACCACCAACACGACGGCCGCCTCTGCCTTCGCCTTCGCCTTCGTCCACGCCGCGGCGCCGCTCGCTGCTCCGAAACTCGTGACCATATCCCTCGGGTGAAGCACTAATCGTGCCTCCCATCGACGCGTAGAGCCCCCCGCCCCCAGCCCCCCACCCCCGCCCCCTGCTCCCTCGCGCGCATCGTCCCGCCGGCTCCGCTCCAGCCCTGCGCTCCAGCCGCCGCCGCCTCCGGAGCAGAAGAGGCAGACGTACCAACCTAAGAAAGCGGAGCGAGCTCCACCAACCACCACAGGTGCAAAATGAGTCGTCTTGCTGCTCCAGTAGTTCCGTACTAGCGTGAGGTGTCTTTTCTGATGGACTATGAATAGAAGGGCTCGGTAAAACAACAGGCTACCCAACATTGGCATAGTTCTGAGATATTAAGGGTAATGCTAGAACTTTCATAATATAACTCGGTATTCCTTTATACGCAGTATACGTGCGTATAAGTCCATAATGGATTTAAATAATATACACACACACATACACACACACACACACACACACACACATATATATATATATATATATATATATATATATATATATATATATATATTATCGAAAAGAATTGTGTGAAGTTATATTTAATGCTAATAATTAATTATAATTCACAATGCTAATAGCACACAAAATGTGAGATTACTTAGTGTTCTACTGAGACCTTCAATTGTCAAATATGTTCAAGTTCAGATTTAAAGATGTGCTCTTTGAAGCACTTGTCCTCGCTTTAAACCAACAGAAATTTCAATATATTAGTTCTTTTCTTTCACTTACCTGAAATCATATCATTATTTAATTAAATAATTTATTAAAAGTACTATATTGTTTGTGTATTTCACGTTTCAAAATTGTTTACAATTACGAAAAATTAAGTTTTTTCCATAAAAAGTGACTTCTTGAAGATGTAACCTTCTTCTTTGGCAATTACTGTTCCTGTACATCGTAACACAAAATTTTAAAAAATCAATCATTAAAGCAGATCACGTATAAAATGGCGTAGTAATAAAACGAGGGAATTAACATAATTGTAATATGTTGTTCCTAGGGGCATGTTAGATTGTTTCTTTCGAAAGTCAAATTACGGAATGGTCATATAGCAATTCTTCATTTGCATAAGAAGTGCCGCCGCGGGAATGAGGGACTTGCACGCGATTCCGAGTCCACAGGCGAGTTTTCGGAACTGTAATTCAGAGAATTGAATAAACATTTTCAGCGAGGCATAATTTCAAGGAGTGTGGTAATGAATGTTAAAAAACGCTTGTACTCCTCTTTTATTACACGTTAACATATTACGCGCTGTTTGTCACATTTGCAAATGTTTTTTCGAGTTAACGAATTCAGATCTCCCAGCTCTGTTTTCGACCCAATAATGAAAAATTGTAAATGGTTAAAAAATAATGTATACGAGACATAATTACAAAATATACGAAATTAACTAGACGTAAATTCAAATTTTATTCTTGATCTGTAATCCTCCGACCCATGAAGCCGATGTCGTTAAAGCGGAAACTTCCGAAGATCGAATTGTCGTGCTTCAGTTATGAATGTTCTCCTGTGTGTTGTGGAATGGTATGGCTCTCCTGAACGCCATGTAATGGCAAAGGTGGCTTAGGGCATCAACTGATGACACCGCCATAGCTCTGACCGGGAGGTTCAGGGGATCGAGTACCGACGGTGGCATTGTTTTCGACACTGTCTTGTCAACTAGGTGAAGTTCAGCCGCTGTCTGCAAGGGAATTCTAGCGGCCGGCTGCTCTGGTCGGTAGTTTTCTGCGTTTTCTCCGATCAACATCAGGCGAATGTCGGAACAGTACTATAGCAAACGGACCATAGAAAGCGTGCGATCTTTCCTTCCTTGTCCGTACCGTATCCTTACCTCTTACACACACACACCCCACACACCCCACACACCAGATACCCCACACCACCCCAACCCAGATACACACACCACATACCCCACACACACAAACCCCCCACACACAAACCACACACACACACACACACACCACACACACACACACACACCACACACACACACACCACACACACACACACCACACACACACACCACACACACACCACACACACACACACCACACACACACACACCACACACACACACCACACACACACACCACACACACACACACCACACACACACACCACACACACACACACCACACACACACACACACCACACACACACACCACACACACACACACCACACACACACACACCACACACACACACACCACACACACACACACCACACACACACACACCACACACACACACACACACCACACACACACACCACACACACACACCACACACACACACCACACACACACACCACACACACACACACCACACACACACACCACACACACACACCACACACACACCACACACACACACTTACATGCACTTTACTACCGCACATACCAGGAGACCAGTCGGAAGGTTAGTGCTGAGGCGGTGCCACGTTGGAGGGAGATACCTGGTTGAGGGGAAACGTCCGGAGCCCGGCGTGTAAGTCGGCGCCGAATCTCATAATCCGGCTGGGGAAGATCACTGCCACCTCTTGAAATAAAAAAATTGAAGCGCCCAAAATCACTAATAAATAAACCGAACATTGTATATCATCTTTGATCTATCTTTCTTCCATTTCCCTGGTTCCACTATAGAACACTGAAGGGCCTATGGACTACACCAAAAGGGCTCGGTGAGGAAGCTGGCGCCTCCTATCTGGAAGGGTGGAAGAACCGGGATTGGCCCATGCGCTTATTTGGGAAAAGTGTGCCCCGAATCTGTCTGAAAAGGGCCTAGGAACTCTATCTATTTAGCGGTTTTTTACAGCCTTGGCCGTTTTCCGCATCCCAATTTCCATGCCTCTTTATCCCATACATCGTTTTCTTCCATTTCTCTTTTTTCCATGGCTTCAGTTATTGCCATGTTCCATGTTCTTCGCGGTCTTTCCCTGTATCTTCTTCGATTTGGTATCCACTCCCAAACTTTTTGAGGAAGTCTATCTGATTTCAACCTTCTCATATGTCCATACCATTTTAGTTGTCTCATTTCGATTGTATCGTTCAAGGTTGTTTGCACTTTCATTTTATTTCTTATTTCATCATTTCTTATTTTATCTAACAGAGAAAGTTTACATCTTCGCCAGAACATCATTTCTGTTGGTATAAATTTGTCTTTGATTTTTTTTGATAGTGTCCAGACTTTTGCTCCGTAGAGTGTGGTACTCTCTATGAACGAGCTATATATGCGTTTCTTTGTTTTCATTGAAATAATTGAGTTCCATAGCACTGGGTTCAACTGCCTCGTGGCTATTTTTTTTCTTATATTTTTATTTTTCACATCCTGTTCGTCTCTACCATCTGCTGTTAGTGTGACTCCCAAATACTTATATTGTGTTTTACCTTTAATTATTCCTATACTAGTCTCTAAATCATGGGGCATACCTCCCACCACCATATATTCAGTTTTGTGTAAATTTATTTCCATCCCCCATTTTTCATACTCTTGGAAGCCTAGGAACTGCTTGGCGAAAATGGGGTCGCCCCGCAGAATGTCCCATTAACGATTCTTTCGGCGCCAAAAGGATGGGGGGAGGTGGCTGAATCCTTGCTAAGTATACCCATGGCTAGTTAAATGGATTGCACGATGGCAGAGATGGAGTCGCACATACCGGGGACGGTGAAGCGATCGCTAACATTTTAAGGTGATGTTACAGATATAGCTTGATATTGAATTGGCCCTTCTTTACCGCTTAACTTAAATACATTTCGTTGTGTGAAAATGTAGAAGGCGGAAACAGAAAATAGAAAAAGGTACAATTGATAGATAAGATAGTTTCAGTTATGAATGTTTTTAAAGGAATGTTTCAGGTATGAATTGTTAAGATAGTTTACTCGTACTACAATTAATTAGATGAGGTGATGTTGAGTACAATGGAGAAAAAAATCTTCCTTTCATTTAAAAGAAAAATCTTTAAAAAATCTAAAAAAAATTAAATTTTCGTAAGTGGCTGTTTCATAGTGCGCGCCGTAAATTCCGTGTACCATAAGAACCATAAGAAGTTAGTTATACTTACCGTACTTACGTTATACTTACTGTTATACTTACCGTTATACTTGCTTTATCCAGTAGTTTTCTTCTTTGAGTACATCTATATTGAAATGTTCTCATTTTTATATCTTTACTCAAGTCTCTTAAGAACCCAAAGGTCTATAAATGACAGAACAGCTCGGAGGATTTGAATTTTGCCCTTTCGAGTCTCCCTTCTACTGCCACCCCATAGTTGTTTCGCAAAGTTTTAGCTTACGGTTATTTCAGAATTTCCGTGCGAGAGTAACTTCAGAAAAAGCAGCTTTTCTAAAGTGAAGGCAATTTTCGTCCATAGAAGGACCTGGGACGCGAAGCTTGAGTCATTGACACTGAATACGAAAGTAACCCTGGAAACGGTAAACGATCTCCGCTCGATTCAAAACTCTCGACTTCTGAACTACTCACCTGCAGGAAGTCGTCGTGAATATCTTCTATTTTTGTTTTGAGAGGCAGCGGAATATGAGATGGTAAAATAAATATTTGAAATTCTAGACGGTTGCCCGGTCGACGACGATATTGGTTTCCGAGCTCTTTTTATTTCTTTCCTCCAACTTCAGTAAAATTAAACTTACAGAAAACAGTTTTAATATACGTCGTTATGCTTTCAGATGTACTCAGTGATGTAACTTCAAAATATATCTTTATATGAGTTGATTTTCCGTTAGGTACCAACATTATAGTTTACAATACTACTGTTTAGCACATTTCTAATGTTTGTGATGCAACACGCAGGTTGTGAAGTTATGAAATAATAACCGAGAGCGCTCCTTAAAGCGTAAGAGGCACCTCACTGTAAAAGCTCCGCTTTTTTGCGCCAAGAACACAATTCATATCTAGGATTCTCATTTAATAATTACTCTTTAAATCGAAAAAATCAAGGAAACTGAAAAGGGAACTTTGGATTGATGTAGGCAGTACTGCGCAAGCAAAGATGCTTGTGGATTCCCTCGTCATTTCTTCCCAGCCCTCGAGATTTTTAAATTTAGGTTTTTAAATAGTTTAATTAGTTTGTAAAATTATATCCCTGTTCAATTGGGATACAATTTTCGAGGATGTCGAAATATCAATAGAACAATAATGTTTAGGTAAGATACCAGCTGTTAAATTTCAGATCAAGAAAAAATACTTACATTTGAATGTTTTGTTAATCACTAGTGATTTACAATTGTTTTTAGAGTAAAATTTTAAGAAGATAATGATATACGTATAGTAAAGAAAATTTAAATGATTAAGGACGGAAAATGGGAAAGAATTCGACTTTAGAATGTCCGCTTCCGGAGGAAATTTCCTAATAGCCCATAGTGTTGAAGTTTTCAACACGTGTAGGAAAATCTTTATAGGAAAATTATTCCATGAATTTACCACGTTCAAACAAAATTACCTTTAACGAATTCAGTGCAGCAAAGAAAAAGTCAAATAAGGCGTTATACTCTTTTAGTGCTTGTATATACTAACTCATTTATGTGAAGAATAATGAAGCAGAAACAAGAAATTCCTTTCATTTTATGTTTTCATTAATAGCGTTTGCAAAATCTACTCTTGATTTGTAAACAAAAAAGAATTACATTGTTTGTCCGTGTTTTCAGTTGCTTAGCACTGAATTGGTGGATAAGTGGTTATAATGGTTAAAATAATGTGGCTATAATTGGTAAATGCGGAAAAACTCGCTCCCATCTAAACATGTGCTTTGCAATTAACTATTTATAGACGTTGATTTTCAATTACATATTGTTTCTAATAAAGCTTAAAAATCAAAATATGACCTTAAATTCATCATCATGAGTTATTGTTCACTGAAAAATATTAGTAGCGAAATTTCGTCCCAAGAGGTCTACATTGGTGTTCTTTTAACTTCACGTCGGTTTGCGAAACTAATACAAGGTAACAGGATAATTGGAAAATTACGGTAGAACTATAGACGTAGGTAGAGGCAGGAAGTACGGGCACTGGGGCCGACAAATATTTGGACAGAGCGAGGCATTCAGAGACGAGCACTCGGCCCAACAAACAGAAAAAGGCCGGCCAGGCGCGCGCACGGAAGGGAGCGCCCCCACGGAATACAAAGCGCCCACAACACACGCCTTTCGCACTCCCGTCGCGAACGCCTCCAACGAGCCCCGAATTCCGTGGAACGAGCCCAGCCGCGCGCGCACCGCCCTGGGCCAACTGCGCGCCGCCCGCCCGCCCACGCAGCGCCCGCCCGCCCGTCTACCTACCCACCCACTCAACCCGCACACCTACCACCAACCATCCTATGCAACTCTCCCATTCGCCTACCAACCCACTCACCTAACAGCAATCCACTTATCCACCTACCTACTCAACCATCCATCGACCACCAACCCTCCTATGCAACTCACCCATTCGCCTACCAACCTACTCACCTAACAGCAATCCACTTATCCACGTACCCACTCTACCATCCACCTACCACCAACCCTCCCACGCAACTGACCCATCCACCTACCCACTCAACCATCCATCGACCACCAACACTTCTGTGAAACTCACCCATCCACCAACCAACACACACAACTACCACCAATCCACTTATCCACCTACCCACATACCTACATACGTATCCATCCAACAACGTACCCACCTAACTCTAACCGACCTTCACAACCCACTGTCCACCCATCTCTCCCAACATTTACCAACTCACTCATACCTCCCTTCTAACTTCCTTCCCTAACTCACATCTACCAATATTCCCACCTACCTACCCATCAACCTACTCACCCACCATTTATCAACTCATTCACCCTCTTACCAGTTCTCCAACCAACCCACTCATCCACCATCTACCAAATCTGCCAATTCTGACCATTCCGACCATTGCCGACCATTCTGCCAATTTCCCATAACAAACAATCCACCCACCTACCGTCTTACCACCTCCTCCCGACTCACTCACCCACCTAGGTAATCACCTAGCTAATGACCCACCCATCTACTAACCGACTTACCCAGCCGCCAGCCAAAGTCCACTCAAAATCCTCCCCCGCCCGCCGCTCGCCGGTCTACCCACCCACTCGCTGGGGCTGTATCCGACGCCCCCTCGCCTCCCCTGTCGTCCGCGTCCGGGCTCTCCGAACAGCAGCAGCAGCCGCCGCCGCCGCCGCCGCCGCCGCCACCGCCACGGGACACACAATCAGCCCAAACCGGTCCCCCTTTCGTGCTGTGCCCTCCTGGCTCCCTCCGCACGCCGCGCCGCCCCGGACCCTTCTCGTCATCCCCTCTGCCTCCTTACAACGCCCCCCCCCCCCCCGGGCGCCAGGGGTGGATTCGGAGATTGGACCGACGGTCACTTGTCTCTCCCTCTTGGACTTTGAAACGATTCATTGTCAATAATATTTGAAATGTTGAAATTCTGTGTAAGCAATTTTTATAAACGTGTTTTGTTATTGACACCATTGTGGTTACATGTCAAAACTGGTCTGGAAAGACCAACCATCAGATTTTCTTTTTTTCTCTCTTAATTTTAAACTACATATCTGCTATACCCAGTCCAATGTCAACCTATCGTTAGTTCGATAGTTGAAACTGGACACTATCACTTGTACAATATTCTGCTAAGATGACAACACAACACAAGTTCAAATGTTTTGGTATTCTTCAATCTTCGGAACATGTGTTGTTTTTCCAGCACTTTGAGGGGTGGTTTGCTTGGCATTGGTATCATAATAATTTCAGACAGACACTTTCCGGTTTCCAGGAAAATATTTTAGTCGAAAAACTGCAATATATAGGTATGTCAGAATGGCTATACCTTTTTGTGGCAACTGCCAATTGTGAATATTTTTCTGGGTATCAAATCACACTCCAGTGAGTTCTTCGAACTTAGATTGATCATAATCTCAGCAGCCACTTCTTTTCGAGTAACCGGAGTTATCGTTCCTGTTATATAATTATTTATTTCTTTAAGAATGTTATTATTGCTCTGCATATCATTTACCGTAAAGACGTCCACTAGATGTTCTGCAAATTTATCTACTTTTTGTTTACTTTTGCATGCCCACTTTCCTTGGCCTTTACTTATTGAAGGGACTGACGTGATCGGCTCTTTGATTCGTTTAGAGGCTTTCTACAGTAAGTAATCAGCATCTTCATCAGCTGTTACATTTGTAAAGTATGCTTTGATACTTTCGTCTTTTAACTTACAAACTTCTCTTTCCAGTTTTTGTGCCTTATTACTGAGAACAGTCTTATCACTTGGGTGTCGTGTTTGCTGCCACTTTTGTCTCGCTGACCTTGTATTATTATTATTATTTGTGTTTTCTATGTTAACTGTTGCAAGAGATAAAATCCCAAATGAAGTTTTTCTTGTAAAACAATTTGTAGGCCTTCGCGCACTCTGAGGTCATTGCGATACTTTCCGTATGGATTCTTTTTTTTTTTTGTTTTTGGTATTTTAAGTACCAGTATAGACATTATTTTGTCGATAATTTGGTATTTTCAATATCAAAAATATTTAATCAGCTGATACTTTTTATAAAAGCAATTGTTGTAGTCGTGATAACATTTGAGGTACCTTTTCTTCGAATTATGGCTGCTGTGTACTAGGCATATCATCGAGAGAGAAGATATACTGCTCTCCACTGGACTCAATTAGTGTTTGTGGAAACATGTTTATGGAAAAATTAAAAAAAAAGTATTATGGCAAAATGTTTCAACATATTTTTGCTTAGTTTCATATACGAAAGAGTATTATGAAGTAAAATGTGTATCATTTCGCATTGGAAACCGGGCATCGGTACCAATTGATGTTGGAAATACCGGGAAAAGTCGCAAACAACGTCTGAACGTCCAGGGTCATTCCCATTAATCACCTCATTTGTCGCACCGCCGCCGCAGCAGCTTCCGGGGCAGCAGTCGAGGACCCTGACTCTGACGGTGTTTGCAATTGCCCTCCATCCCCTCTCCCTCGGCCGTCGCAAAGCAAATGAGATTGTAGCGACTCATGACGTCGATGGCTATGATGCCTTTGATAGAGCGTACACTAATAGCAATGACAGTGGCATTAGAAGGAGCAGTTGTGATACACCTTTTATTGTTACCGCTACGAAATAAAATAATAGGAGTGTTCGTGAAACAGACACTAAATGTAAATATGATGAACCTGCACTTACTGCTACAATTATCTCTGTACACTTCCGAGAATTGGAGTTCACGTTATTGTAATCTTTAAACAGCAGTCTCTTTAACCCAATAGTTTATTTTCTTATTTGTGCCATATTTCATTTGCTATTTTATTATCCTTGTTGGCATCATCTCCGTATCATTGAATATTGCATTTGCAAATCTATTTTGACCGTTTCCTCATTATTGTTGCATGCTGTCGTATGAATGCAACCAATCGAAATGGTTGCCATACTGAGTAGCTTCGAATAAAAATTCTGCACAATCTGCGGTATTGACTGAAGAGTTTGTCGCTTGTACGACTAAACGTAATTGTATGCGAATTTCCAGTAATCACAGAAATTAATCATAGACTGCGTGTACACGAAACATTTGCGTGTATTTCAATTCGAGATGTGTAAATTGTTGCATAGTTAAACATATTCATTTGTAAGCTTGTTCATTGTATATTTCACAAGTCGAATCAAACTAGTGGTGCTACAACAGCACATAATTTCTCGCATTATTTTCTGCATTTGCAAAATTCGGAAATTCAGAGATTTCAACAAAAATTAAATCTGCGTTAGACCCCTCAAAAATCAACATATCCATTTGAAATTCGAAGGGTCTGGAGTTCCTTCACATCGATGGAGGAATATCAATTTTGGAGAACATTGAACGGTTTATGCACTAGCGTTGGTCAGGTCCGTCAATTTATTTCTCGGTATCAAGATCCCATGTGGTTTCTGATTACGCAATGCGTTAAAGGAAGTAATTTATTACATATAGGAACAAGATTCATTCTTACTACATTTGTAGTACGGTGAGAAATAAAAACAAAAACATTACTGTGGCTGAACTGTCCTAGGTTCTCCCAAAATCATTACATTGTTCATATTTCAACGTGAATTTAAAAAAAAATTGAAGGCAGAGGAAGGCAGAATATCATTGCCTAATGATCTTGTAGAACAGCTGAGTGACTATTTGTGCCCACTCGTCAGTTACGTCCCGTTGACGCTCGATTGCTTCGGAAACTATCAGCGAATCTCCTTCAGTCGCCGAAACGACCGCTGCAGCACAAGAGGACGGCGGAGTCTGCGGCCGATGGGAACGATGGAGGGGCGGCGGCGGCGGCGGCGGCGGCGGCGCGGGTCGAGCGCGGCTCCGGTTACTGCGGTGTCCGGTTGCCGTCTCCTCCGCCTCCGCCGCCGCCCCCGCCCCCACAGCCGCTCCCGCCGTCGGCGGGCCTTCACGGACCGTCCACTCGCGAATTTCGGCCGCTCAACGAGAGGGACGGGGGGTGGGGGGTTCCGCCCTTGAGGTAATGAGCGCTTAAACGGCCGCCGAATGCCCGACACGGTGGCTGCGGAGGCAGGACAAAACGAGAGTTACGGCGTTCGACATTCGCCGAGGGGGGAAAATCACGCGAGCGGCTGCTGGCTTTTTAAAAATTGGTTTGATTAATTCATCATTCCGGGCCCCTCCCATTTAACAAACCATGGCATTTGTCCCGAAAGTGTAGTGCGTGTTTTGATACTGGAAGGTGGCTGCTTTCTTCCTCCGCTGGATGCTTAGATCCAGCGCAGACCTACGTCAGCTATCGCGCTTTTCCCCAACCAGGTATCTTCCTCCAGTGGTCCGTCTTCTCAGCCGGGACATGCTCTAAGCTCCGGACTGATCACCCGGCATGTGTGGTAGTTAGTGCATGTAATTATGTAAGTTAGGGGAAGGAAGGATGTAAGGAAGGGACAGGTATAGGAGAACGCTCACGGTCCGTGGCCCGTTTGTTAGGGTACTGCTCCAACATTCGCATGGTGTTGATCGGAGAAACCACGGCAAACCATTTATGAGAGCAGCCGGCTCCTTCAGTCAGCGTATGAATTCGACCTGGTATTGTAGTAGCTGGTGTCGAAAATCCTACCTCCGTCGGGGCTCGAACCGTAGAACCTTTCGCTCACAGGCCCTGCAGTGACATCAGTTTCCTGAGCCACCTAAGCCGGTTTTAAAATTGGTCTAATTTTTCAATTTATAATGAGATCTTTCCACGACAAGTCGTGGTATGTGTGCGATAGATAATAAATCCCTCATTTCTTGATTGTAACGCCTGAATGTTGCCTGTCCTTATCAAACTTCTTGTTACTGTTTATTGTTGAAAGTGTATCAACAATGTGTAATGAAAGTTATACGGCATACGCTTTTTGTAGTGCACAATATTGCTTTAACGCTCCTGATTTCTAGAGACCCACTCTACTTTCTTCAGATTGATTCGGAAAGTAAGTTTTTACGCCCTTCTCTGTATTCTATCCAAATTTTCATTTTGTAAATTTCTATAAGACTCCCAACAAACCACCCCATATTCCGTCCATTCCAATCCATTAACTAAATTAATCTTGATGGAAATTTCATTTAATTCATGGCGCCAGATAGAGTAATGAAAAGATGTTCTGTTCATAATTAAGTACTACGCGTCAAATATTTGACCGGCTTTCAGAAAGTGTTCTTTTTTTCGGCAATACAGAATGATTATTCTGACAAAAAATAAAGGTACGTCTTTATAATGACCTTTTATAGAATATCAAAGCATTTTTTTGTCTTAGTTGACATTAATAGCTATAAATGAAATTCCTGGAATAAAAAGAAACTTAAAATACCGTAAATTATAAAATTAAACGACTTCCAGTTTAACGATTTAAAGTTTCAAAATGATAGACGGATTGTTCTGGTTATTAACCCATTTCCTTAATAAATTTTGTATTTTAAATATAATAAAAAATAGCGCATAAACGCATTTGTGAATACAATTGTAAGTTCTTTCTTGCGATTTGATATACCGTTTTCCTCGCCTCGCTGAAAAAAACTCTGCAACTCCAATTTTGCTTTGGGTTTTCACAATTCTTATATCCATAAGAATGATAGAATTTCTTTGAACATCATCTGAGAGCGTTTAGATGTGACGATCGTCTCGTCCTCTTCCAATGGCCAGTTCGTCGTGACCGCAACTTTGGTCATCCCTGGCGCGAATTATCTTCTCGCATCGCTCCGCACACCTTTATCGTGAGGTCATCACTGAATGCGCTTCTCGCGTATCGTGAAGGCGAGACCTCTGTAAAGATGAAGTGCCCAGTTTCGAGCAATAAAACAGTACTTAGGTTAATAGGGAAAGGTACTGCCGTTCCTAATTGCTCAGGAGCTCCTCGAAGACAAATGGCGAGAGTTGCTCAGAGAAAGCACTTGAGAATGTGACTCCGCCGGCTGCACAATGATGGAGTGTTACGGTCAGCATTTATCTCCATTCGCAGATAATCTATCTTTCTCTCTGTCCGTCTCTCTGTCCCTCTGTCCGCCTCTCTCTCTCTGTCCGCCTCTCTCTCTGTCCGCCTCTCTCTCTGTCCGCCTCTCTCTCTGTCCGCCTCTCTCTGTCTGCCTCTCTCTGTCTGCCTCTCTCTGTCTGCCTCTCTCTCTGTCTGCCTCTCTCTATCTGTCTGCCTCTCTCTCTGTCTGCCTCTCTCTCCATCTCTCTCTGCCTCTCTCTCTTCATCTCTCTGTCTGCCTCTCTCTCTCCATCTCTCTGTCTGCCTCTCTCTCTCCATCTCTCTGTCTGCCTCTCTCTCTCCATCTCTCTCTCTTCATCTCTCTCTGCCTCTCTCTCTCTCCATCTCTCTCTGTCTGCCTCTCTCTCCATCTCTCTCTGTCTGCCTCTCTCTCCATCTCTCTCTGTCTGCCTCTCTCTCCATCTCTCTCTGTCTGCCTCTCTCTCCATCTCTCTCTGTCTGCCTCTCTCTCCATCTCTCTCTCTCTGCCTTTCTCTGCCTCTCTCTCCATCTCTCTCTGTCTGCCTCTCTCTCTCACTCACTTTGTCTTCGCTTCTCTTCCCCGCGTTTTCCTGTGCTCGTCGAAGGCAGGCTGCACTGACTGGCTGGTGCGCAATATAAGACGGTTGAGATAACTTGAGGGTCCTAATGGATGCAGGACGTTAGCATCCTAATTGGAGGACCAGGTAGAAGAGCCGCGTTAGCGATGATTGGGGTAGGAACTGCAACTTTGTCCGCTGTTACTTCATGCGTAACAACGCTTATCCTGTATCTCAAAAAGCACGTTTTAATGATGAGATTTAAAGAGAGGCTGAAATTTGTGTTCAAAACAGTATTGACTTACATATTTTAAAACAAACTGTAATGAAACGCGTGCCAAAGTAGAATGCTTGTAATTTTGAAAAAAAAAACAAAACAAAAAAAAATGAATATTATTTTCGAATATTTACTATTTATTCTTGTTGTTATTATATTCTGACATGATGCAAGTGCATTCTGATGATGTGTACAAAAGTATATACATTGTGTTTTCTGATCTCTTGTGTAGAAGGGTGTATTGTATTTTTTAACAAAAGTCTCGCAGAATCCCTGATAACGTACGTCACAGTGTAGGACCATGTTCTTTACGAAGTTACTGAAGTTATATTTAATTTTAAAACATTTATTTACAAAGTTCGAAATGTTGTCAGGGGTTCAACTAGTAATAATCCTTTTACATGTTTTAACAATCATTTAAATGGAGATGTAGAATAAATGACTTCCAATTACGAGATATGATCGAGGAACAGTATAATTCTTGGAAATGAAGCAAGAGTTACATTCTGGTATATCTTTAGTCACGTTGGAGTAATAAATAATAATATCCAAATATCAGTAATGAACAGAACATTGTACGGTAGAGTTAATTACACAAGAAATATTTGACTATAAAACACAAACAAAAATTCCGACAAGGCCATTTCATTCACGAAATCCAGTAGCAAAGACAGCCGTTGAATTCTACTACGCAAATGCAGCCGACGAGAACCCTCCCTCCCTCTCCCACGGGCAGCCTCTATTCTCCCGAGTGAAGAGGGTTGGGGGGTGGGGGGGAGCGACAAATCGTCGCAGAAACACTGAGCCAAACGCGTCGCCTCTTAAGTGAGCATCCAAATCCGGCGAGGCTGTGTGGTGGCCCGTTTCGCTGCGTCGCGCCCCCCAACCTCGCGTGCGCCCGCGTTTCACAAGAGCAGCGGCTTAATTCACCCTCCCCTCCCCTCGCCGTCCGGGGCGCGACATTTGCAGCGGCGCGCGTGAGCGGGGGACCGCCCTCCGCGTAATCCGCTTGGCCGCCCGCCCGCCTGCCCGCCCGTCGGCCGGCGCAGCCGAGCGCCCGGCGCACCAGGCCCACGACGCGCCGGGGCCAGCGCGGCCATCCGTCAGGATCAGCGCCCCGACACGCCCCGCACGGACAGGGCCGCCGCAGCCGGCTTCTCAGCCGGCACCACCTCCCGATCCAATGCCGCCTCTAGATCCAAGGCCTCTTCTACAGCCAGTGCCTCCTCTGGATCCAACATCTCTAGCTCCGGTGCCTTCTCTGTTCCCAACGTCTCTGTTCCCAACGTCTCTGGATCCAACGCCTCTGGATCCAACTTCTCTGGATCCAACGCCTCCTATGGATCCAACGCCTCCTATGGATCCAACGCGTCTAGCTTCGGTGCCTCCTGTGCATGATGCGCCTCCTCTGGATCCAACGTCTCCTCTAGATCCAGTGCCTTCTCTGAATCCAACCCCGCCTCCTGATCCAAGGCCTCCGCTAGATCCAATGCCTCCTCTGTATCCAACGCAGCCTCCGGATCCAAGGCCTCCTCTAGATCCAGTGCCTTCTCTGTATCCAACGCCGCCTCTAGACCCAACGCCTCTTCTAAATCCAATGTCTCCTCTGGATCAAATTCTTACTCCAGATCGAACGCATTCTCCGAATCCAATGCATCCACCGAATGCAATTCATCCTGTGAATCAAATTCATGCTCTGAATCCAATGCATCCAATGATTTGGGGGATCCTCAAAATCGAACGCCTTTTCTGAATCTAACGCTACCTCTTGAACGAATGCTTCCTCTTGATCAAACGCCTCCTCTGAATCCAATACATCCTCCAAATCCAATGTATTCTCCGGAACCAAAGCATCCTCATAATCGAACACCTCCTCCGGATCCGGCGAATACATTGGATTGTACGGATACAACCCCTATTTCACATGCAAAGCCTTCTCCAGATCCGCTTTATTTCGATTCCCAACGTCGTGCGACAACACTGTATCCACAGAGCGGGAGTCTTGAAATGTGGATGACGGCAACAATCACTCATCATTCCCCGTGACACATACGAGAATTGTTTGAATTTATGTTTTTTTTTTTTTAAATATCTCTTCTAACTGTTGTGCATGACATACATTAATGTTTTGAATTCAACATTTTTGAGACCATGATACTAATCATCTACATTCGCAGCACTAATTCTAATTATTTAAGAATGGGAATCAAATGTCAGGGAGACTGGGCAATTAGTACATCAAAGCATGTGCGGATAAAATACCTGTAATACACATAAACATTTGTTCTGACTTTTTATTCTATTCTTTCAGAATGATTCTGTTCCTTTCACTACCAACATACCTCAGCCTTTGCTCGGTAATGGAGTTAGTAGAAAATAGTGATTTATGCCGAAACTCTCAACTAGTAAAAAGTATATTGTCAGTTTAAAAGTAATTACTAGTAAATTAATGTGAAAAACACTTAGTAAAAACAACTACGAAAATACACTATGGAACAATCTCAGTTAAATCTAAATTATATTCATTGAATGGCTAGTAGCAAGGAAAGTGGTTCTGAACAAAATCACAAAAAAGGGATTTTCCAAAAAGTAACATTCTCACTGCGCGGGAAAACAAATAAAATATCGTATAACACTTTAATAAATTAAATATTTTACCCAAACCAGGCAACGCAAGTAGTGCAATAAGATTGTTTTGTATACACAGTACAACAGTTTCTTACATACCGAGAATATAAAAAAATGTGCTGTTCCATAGTACAAGTCAATAGTAAATATTCAACGGCGAGTAGTCCTTTCCAGGTAGTCATCCTGTCCCAAGTCGTACGTTGTGTCGGAAATCGCTTGTAAGAGTTTGAAAATGCAGGCGGTAGGTATGCTCAGTAAAATACGCGAAATAACGCAATCCATATGTGCATTTTTCAGTCAAAATCGAAACTCTTCCAGTAATTTTAGATTCCCCCCCCCCCCCCGAGGTTGCACATTTTTCTTCCAATTTCACCGTTCATTGGAAATTAGTTACATGAATGTGTTTGGATTTTTGTCGCGTACTTGTCTATGTATGGAAGCCACAGACGTATCTCATGCTGCAAGTTTTATTTCAATTACTACATTCAAAATTAGTAATATTAGATACTGTTCGACTTTCCCGGAGTCTTGAGTAATTTACGAAACCATGGTCAACCATCACATGGCTGAAGGATGTGTAGTTTTCTGTTGATTTCTGCACGCGTTAGAAATCAGTAATATGGATATTTTTTGTAATTTGTCCGGGTTCCTGCTTCCTACACGTACTATCTCGGATTAGTGACGGTTATGTAATATTTGAATATCTCATTCATTTCAGTCACCACTTGCAAAACTCGTTATCAATTGTTGCGCATTGGTTGCTACAATTGAGTGAATCGGGTGCTAAAGCTAATACATCGACAGTAAATCCGACAATTCAGAAGAGGATAAGCAGAAAAAAGTTAGAAATACAGGGCTCCGTAACACCTCGCCAGAAGAACCAGAAGCAACTTTGAAGAACCGGTCTCGAGCACATTTCGTCCTCGATCTCTTCCCTTCTCTTCTTCCTTCGCTCCTTCGAAACCTAATCCCGCTTCAGCTCTTGCGTACGGAATAATTAACGACCACCCTTCATCTGGTTCACACTACAGGTTATGAGAATCATCGATTAGTTACTTGTGAGGAGAGTTAATCAGTTGTTAGTCGAATATTAGTATCGACTAATTAATCGACTTACGTCCGTCGGATGAAAGGAGGTCTTGAGAACTTGTAGTAGCTACATCATCCACCTTCCATATTATGATATTGGAACTCAAATCTCGGTTGTCTCGAATTCTTGTCAAGCACAAAACGGGTTTACAAGAGATTTTCCCATGGTTATCCTACTTTCTCTGCTGGGCCTCATTACATCGCTTGCTCAACTGTTTATTAAGTGCCATAAAATATGCATTATAACTAGATATACATATTTTGATTTAGTAAAGACTTCTCGGATGAAATGAACGTTGAATGGAAAGGAAAGAATTAATTTAACATGATAATTGCATAAATTATGCGAATTGAAGAAAATTTCCAAAACTTTTATTGCATTCAGTGTTTGACCCTATTTTTACTGTGCATCTTTTGATGATTGGTATTTTTAGGTTTCATAATTTTGTGTTTTAGATGTGAAGAAATACGTCTCTCAGTTCATTACAATAAATAAATTGACAAATGTATTATAAGGTTGCTATGATCAATGCCCAAAGATTACGTTGTCAATTATATATATTCCAGCTTTCAACAGAAAAGATTATGTGAATATTCATGTACAGCTGGACGGATAATAAATGACGCAAATAAATGACGCTGCCGACACTAGTTCTCTCGTATGTTGATTAGGCAACTACCTTTCGGTTTTTATGAAAATTTGTTTCTTCCGTTTTTGTATTGGTGGCAGATTGTTATATAATTGAATTGTATACAATTGACGGGTTTATTACGAGAACAAAACAAGCCCAAAATTTCTTATTTTGAGATGTTTCACCAAGTTGTACCCTACAACTGGCGTTATCTGCTGAGATATTTCCTTTCGACAAGAGCCGTACACATGAAAGATATGAGGCGCGGAAAATGATAAATTCATTGGTATAAAACTTTGGTGTCTCCTGAAAAATTTCGAATTTGGACTATTTTGGTTCTTGTAAGAAACCCTTCAATTCCCTTACAACTTTATTGTGAATCTGTTTCACTTGTCAGGACTTACAATTAAAAAATATATTTTTCCAAGGTTATTATTGGGTAATGTAAATCTTCGTGATGTTGCCTTGATTTCGTTGGTGAAAATCAGGATATCTCCTTTGAGCATTTGGGAAAATCTCTAACTTAGCGAACTTTAATGAACGATCGAGATTCGACACAGGTATTTAGCACTACTTTTTTCAAGTTTGTATTTCTTCATAAATTACTTGCGTTAATGTTTTCATGTAACAGTCCCCCTCGGAAAGGACATAGTTGAGACTACTCGCCAGACATTTATTATTTTTATTTATTTATTTTTCAATAAGATCAGCAGCTGGTTGCTGCTTTACATTATTTTATTGACATGTTTAACTTATTATACATACTCTTTTCGGATGAACGTAACAAATTAAATAACAAAGTAAAAACCAGATTATAGTGTACAATACAAAGGAAATATAAGCATTTACACTAAAAATACATTATAATACACAATACAAAGAGAATAAACTTTTACATTATTTCTCGTTTATAAGTTTATAAGTTCTGCGGTTGTGGGTCAGCGCAACTGGAGATTCTGCACGAGACAATATACATCTGGCTAGGGAAACTCATCAACCCAAAGAATTGTAGTGTGTTGATGTGGTGTTGTTGACGTAATTAAATGATGAATTAATGGAAGCCATCTCCGTCGCACAGTCTCACGACTTCTGCCACATACAGCGAGACTGGGGATAATGTCAAAGCCTTCGAAAGCCGACTCTCCAGATAATTCTTGTCAGTTGACGGAGATGACTTCCATTATTTCGTCTACCCCAAATGACTCGAGCTCGCAATCATACTGGCTTTAATCCGCCCTGGCCGAATTTTCGTCATAATCCTTAACTTCATTCTCATCGCGTTTAATCCTTAATTTTCCTGGAAGTATCCCTCGCAATGCTAATCCCACACGCCGCCCGCTTTCGCAGCCACCGAACACAAGAACGAGGAGCAATCCCAAACCAAATTCTACCAGCACTTCGACCTGCTCGTTTGCCTCATCCGTCCAGCACGGATCTCTCAGACTGTGTTGCTTAACTTTGCTCTCCTCGCACGTCAACACGTCATTTTCCAGGATATATCTCCCCCCTCCCCCCCCGCGGTGCCAATCCGGCCACGTGGCCACATCACAGCCGCCGCCGTCCGTCCGCCCGCCGGCATCCGAGAAGTGGCCTTGCAGTGCCCCGCCTCTTCAATAACCCTCCTCCAGGGGCCCTCCAGAGTGACCCAACTTTCCTGGAAAGTGGAGCGCTACTCCGGGTACTGCTGCCGCCGTCGCTGCGACCCGCTCGAGTGCGCAGTTTGTGCAATCCACTGCTCCGCCCTCCTCGCCACGCCTCACGTTTCCTCAAAACTGCTGCACCCCCTCCCTTGCCCACCGCAGCCACCCCACGTGTCCTACCCCGCCCTGTTTCGCTTCGTCCCGCCCCTCCCCGCCCAGTGCCGTCCCGCCACGCTACGCCTGGCCATGACCCGCCACGCTCCCTCCCTACCCCGCTTCGCCGCCTCCTCCCGGCCCCTACTGTTCTCCATTCTCCCCTCCCCCCCAGCCACCTGATGTGCCCTGGCGTGGCCCGCCTCTCCCAGACATGCCCTCCTTCCCGCCCCGCCGCCCCCTCCCCGTCCGTGCCCTTCCCTTCTCTCTCACCTGCTCGCCCCAACCCCTCCCTTCCTTCCCGCGCCTGCCCTCCCCCGTCGCCCCCTCTCCCCATTGCCTCCTCCCCTCCCCTCCCCGCTTCACACCCACCCCTCCTCGCCCTCCCTTCCGCTCCCCGCCACTCCACATTCCCACCGCATCTCCACGCCTCTCTCGTCTCCTCCCCGCCCCTTCCCCGTCACCTCCCCTCTCTGCTCCCCTGTCCCCTTCCACCGCCACGCTGTCCCGACCCATACTCCCTTCACCCACCCACCCACCCTCCCTTCCACGCCCTTCCCCGCCCCTCCGCACTCCCACCGCTCTCTCCCACCTTCTCCACGCGTCTCTCATCCCCTCCCCGCCCCTTCCCCACCACTTCCTCTCTCTGCTCCGCTGTCGCCTCCCGTCGCGCTGTCCCGACTCCATTCACCCGCCTAGCCCCGCCCCTCCCGCTCCACACCCACCCCTCCTCGCCCCTCCCTTCCGCTCCCCGCCCCTCCACACTCCCACCGCATCTCCACGCCTCTCTCGTCCTCTCCCCGCCCCTTCCCCGTCACCTCCACTCTCTGCTCCCCTGTCCTCTCCCACCGCCGCGCCTTCCCGACCCATACTCCCTTCACCCACCCACCCTCCCTTCCACGCCCTTCCCCGCCCCTCCGCACTCCCACCGCTCTCTCCCACCTTCTCCACGCGTTTCTCATCCCCTCCCCGCCCCTTCCCCACCACTTCCTCTCTCTGCTCCGCTGTCGCGCTGTCCCGACTCCATTCACCCGCCTAGCCCCGCCCCTCCCCGCTCCATACCCACCCCTCCTCGCCCCTCCCTTCCGCTCCCCGCCCCTCCACACTCCCACCGCATCTCACCGCCTCTCTCGTCCCCTCCCCGCCCCTTCCTCGTCACCTCCCCTCTCTGCTCCCCTGTCCTCTCCCACCGCCGCGCCTTCCCGACCCATACTCCCTTCATCCACCCACCCACCCTCCCCGCCGGGCAGTGGGCGCGGAAGAGTCCTGATTCAGCGCCGCCGCGAGCAAGGTCGCTGCGCCCGGAAAGCGCGCGGCAGGCGGTCCGGCGATCTCGGGCCTTTCCCGAACGCCGCGCCGCGCCGCGCCGGCTGGCTGGCTGGCTG
Organism: Gryllus longicercus; assembly: GCA_038098605.1. NCBI lineage: Eukaryota > Metazoa > Arthropoda > Insecta > Orthoptera > Gryllidae > Gryllus > Gryllus longicercus. The sequence goes on along the minus strand of JAZDUA010000815.1, from coordinate 450,496 downwards.
GCCGGCTGGCTTGGGAGGTGACGACGGTGGCGGATGCTGACGGTTGGCCGGGGAAGGCAATGGCGCAAGGACCAGAAATAAATCTGAAAAAGAAGCCTCAAATCCGTTTACTCCTACATCTACTAAGATCATGCATGGAAAGTGACTCCGGTGAAGATTTTTGATGCCGGCGTGAATAGCCGAGTTCACTAAGGCTGAAGGGCGGTATACTTGCCTAAGTTTGAAAGGTCGCGGTTTAGAATCCCGCCCTGGGAATGGATGTTTGCGTTTGTTGTTAATATGTGTTCCTCCACTGTTACCCCTGTGTTAAAGGTTATAGTAACCGCAAGGTTGTGGAGCAAGGACAAGAAATAAATCTGAAAAAGAAAGCCTGAAGCTATATGACCGAGGAGTTGAAAAGTGATCTTAAATAAATAAATTTTAAAAAACATTTTTTGATAGTGGAAGGAGACGTTCGTTTGGCGATATGCGTGTGTTTGGTGAATTCCCGTATATAAAACTGAAAGTGATGAAAGCGGTTCATCCCTTCGAATTCCTACGCCGAAATTCGCGGAAAGTTAATTCCGGTGAATATGGGAGATGATTTTGATGCTCCCATTTAGCGCCGGTGGCCTCCAGCCACGTGACTACGTCCGCCTGGAAGAGCCAGTGAGTGGTCCGCGTGGTCCTCTCCGCTTGAACCATTCTCAAAGATCTTCAGGCTGGGTGGCTTGCGCGGTGGCGTCAGAGACGATTACTGATGGTTGGATATGGCTCCTTCGTGTGTGACGATTGTGACATTTGTGGTGATGGTACCGGCAACTAATTTTAATGCTGGGATCGAATCACATTTAGGGCTAGAGGTGTGTGTGTGAGAGAAAGAGAGAGAGAGAGAGAGAGAGAGAGAGAGAGAAAGTGAGCGAGTGAATGAGAGAGAGAGGAATGTAGTATATTTTTTCCTTCAACCCTTTTCATTCAAACGGCTGAAAAGAGTTATTTCGGGTGAGTCCATGCCGAGAGTGTCAATTCTGCGCCGGCCACCAGGAAGTGGGGAACAACCATCGATGGCGATGTTTTCAAAACATCGATTTGTCTATAAAATATCGATATTTTAATGATATATCGAAGTCTGTATTTTTGCACATCGATGTTTTTACGTTTTCGATGTTTGATCATGGATGGAAAACTACCATAACCACAATTTGCTAAGAGTTAAAATACGAAATAATAACTGATGGTATCATTGCCTATTTATGTGTTCGAGCCACACGTACGCGCTTTGTACTACTTTCAACGATTCCTCGCCGGAGGTGATCCTGATGCCCTAGTATTTAGTCGTATTTCGTAACTGCAGAGGCGATTTTTAACTTTAAATTTTAACTTTAAAGAGTTAAATTTTAATTACTAATTAAGATAAACGCTCACTGTCAAATTAATTTTTGTTGCGCACGAATTTAATGTTAGACTTTAATAAACCAGCTTTAAAACATCGACGAATTCTCGTCGATGTATCATTAAACATCGATATTTTAATTTTTAAGTTCGATCTTTCGCAACATCGATGTTTTTGTTGTCGATGTCGCATCACTACCAGCAAGGTCGCTGCGCCGGGAAAGCGCGATGAGATGGCAGTCCCCAGATGTCGGTCCCTTCCTGAGGCCAGGCCTGGCTGGGCTTCCCTGGGCGGTCACGTTGGCGGATGCTGACCGTCGGTCCGCGGGAGGTGACGCAACAGCAAAGAAAATTCTCCAAATACTAGAAAAAAGTCAGAAAAATATAACGAATCACATGTCCATCAGTTCAAGCATCTTCGAGACTTGTGAGTAGGTAAAGAGACTCCCTTTGGAAGAGGAGCGTTCTTATGAAGTTCAATGGAGGTTGTTGCTGCTAACCCAAGAGCGTTATATAGGTTCATTTAGCCCTCTTGGCTCTTACCATTGACATAACCAGCTTTTCCAGTGCCAAGAACAAAAATTTAACACTCCTTCCGAACATGTAATAGTATATAGTTATTAATCGGCTGTTTCGAATGGAGAAAACATTTTTGTTACGTTTCTATTCATAAGTAGCTCAAATAGAGGTTATCGTACCAACCCAGAGAAAAATTATAATAGAGGTGAACATGGCAGAATGTTTGTCACTGTGTGTGTTTAGTCAGCTGGGTAAGAAGCTCATGATAGGTGGCAAGTTTTGTTTCTACAGACTTTTAAGTGGGTTTTTCAGCGTTGAATGTGCTCTAAAACGACGTGCAAATGTTTCTTGAAAACGAATAAAAGGGAATCAATTATAATCGACCAATATACTAAACATATCACGGTATACGTAGAAATCAATCACACTCAGAAGGAAAATGAATAATACGAACCTACCACAGGCAGAATGCATAAAATACTTGGGCATAAATCTGGACTGGAGAGCCACATGGAAAAAAAACATTTCGAAATAAAGAGGAAATAACTAAATACGTAATTACATAAACTTTACTGAATAACATGTAAAAAAACTCCCCTCTCTCTCTCCGAAATAAAATACTTGTATACAAAGCAATCCTTAAGTCAATGGAGTTATGGAATCCAAATATGAGGCACTGCCAGTCATTCCAATATGGAAATCCTCCAAAGATTTCAGTCGAAAGTTCGTAGAATTCTACATAATGCACCATGCTACATTTCTAATAAAACTCTGCATAATGACCTACAGGTTCCAACGTTGTACGAAACTGCGACCAACTACAGCAGAAAATATCAAGACAGACTCCAAAATCACCCGAATCACTTAGCCGTCAACATCCTGGACAACAGTAAAAGAAACACGCCGATTAAAATGAATAACAGTTAGAGTTAACACATAGATTAGTCAAATAAAATATATTTTAATGTAATACTCAAATTAATGTTTGAATTCAGAAGATGCACCAAACGGTGCATCCTACCACAGGCAGAATGCATAAAATACTTGGGCATGAATCTGGACTGGAGAGCCACATGGGAAAAAAACATTTCGAAATAAAGAGGAAATAACTAAATACGTAATTACATAAACTTTGCTGAATAACATGTAAAAAAAACTCCCCTCTCTCTCTCCGAAATAAAATACTTGTATACAAAGTAATCCTTAAGTCAATGGAGTTATGGAATCCAAATATGAGGCACTGCCAGTCATTCCAATATGGAAATCCTCCAAAGATTTCAGTCCAAAGTTCGTAGAATTCTACATAATGCACCATGCTACATTTCTAATAAAACTCTGCATAATGACCTACAGGTTCTAACGTGGTACGAAACTGCGACCAACTACAGCAGAAAATATCAAGACAGACTCCAAAATCACCTGAATCACTTAGCCGTCAACATCCTTGACAACAGTAAAAGAAACACAGTAAAAGAAAATATTTTAAAAAAACTTAAGAAGGAAAACAACGGAATGCTATCGGGTTATGCATTTTTGGGGATATAGGTAAAGGGCTTAGGAAAAGTTGACCGCAGGATATAGTCGGGGTACGCCCTCTCTCATTCATCATGGCCTCGGAACCCACGGGACCATGGCATTTGTTATGCATGACTCGGCAACGTCGTCGGAAAACACATTTCTGTAGCGTTATCGGGTGTTTAGGTCCGGGCAGTGTGGTATCCGGGCTTTTTGACTTTCCGGGAAACTATGACCTTGCGTGATTAATGTGTGATAATGATAGCGGTTTTCACTGCTTCTCTGAAAATGTTGCTCGTAACAGGTCCTTGACAGTTGAAACGTGATTTCTAGCTTCCGGGTTTACTCTGTGAAATGTTTTTGCGTCCTAGACAACACGCCGGAAATGTGAAGGCGTTCTGGACCAGTCGCTCCAGAGAACATAACAGTTCGCATCATCCTTTCTTCCAGAATTAAAGTTGACGGATTAAGAAGTTTTAATCATCAAAGAGAAACACTAGAAAATTGATATTTCCTGTAATTATGATCATTGCTACCGGTCATTCTGTCATTTCATTTCTGCTGATGATTTTACTGTTCTCATCAAACAATCAAATGTCGCAATTTCTTCGAGTCAAGACATTCAACGCATATTAACATCATTTGGGGGGGGTATCCTTTCTCTTGTTAATTTTTCTATAGGTAGAGGTTCCACCGATCACAATAGTTATAGTTAATATGTTTTAAGATATTCACATAACTCGAAACAATATCGTAGAAACAGAAGAAAGTTCGTTCTACTTACCTACCGGAAATGCTACTTTAGTCAAGTGAATGTTAATCTTAAAACTACTGTAAAAACGCAGAGATGTGCAACCAAAAATAAGAGGGAACCAACTTATTTGAGGGACCACCTGACTCCCCTCTTCCATGAAAATGTTTGTTTACGTGTGACTTTTTTAGTAAATAAATAATATATACTACGAGCTGAATAAAGCTATGAAGTTAATGATGAGGTTAATAAATACAATTGATAATATTTTTACAGGGTTGCCCGGTGGTTTGTAAAGCCTCTGTCCCAAATGTGTATGAATTCCTCGAAATATCAGCTTAAAAAGTGGGAAAAACAGGAATTGATCTTATTTACGGAAATAAAATGGTTTATTACGCAAGGCTGCGTGGCCCCTTTCGAAATTTTCAACGGCGCTATAGCCTCGCTGGCCTCCCCCTGTGCTTCTGCGTATTTGTCTAGATCCCGCCCTACGATCGTAAATGCGCTGAGGTATTGGTCTAACAATTTATGCACGTACATGTTACAACATGTGGGGGAGCCAGGAGTACGTCAATACATCTGCACACAGTACACAATTATACATTCATGACCTATAATCTCACCGTACACTCAGGCGCGGTGAAACATACATAAGGAATTCTAGTGCATGTGGTTCGAACATTCTCCGGCAAACACATTTAAATGTATAGGCCTCATCACTATTTCACATTACATCAAACATACTTTCTCATTATTACATCCAGCCTGACGAACAGAACACATGAAGTGAATACAGAAATATATATCTCTCACATTTATTCGTTGTATGAAATAATGCAACCATCTACTATCTTCCACCTCCTGCCCAGTTATGGCAAATTTTATAAGACATCGATGTCTAAAATATCTGTTTTTAAATATGATAAAACAGATGGTATTTTACCATCCTTTTCCATTTTAATTATAGTATTCAAATGGGTTGTATTTTATTGTTTGCTCGTGTATAAATAATACGTTTAAAAATAATCTTTATCGAATGTAAAAATGAAATAAAAAATAAAGGACGCCAAAAATCTCTCCCCCAAAAAATTATCTACAAAAGGCAATAAACATCCAAATTAAATCCTCTGACCCGGCAACACTGGAGAATCGTGAATATATTAGACGAAGTAATAGACGGTGCGAATAGTAACCGTTATAGATGTCAGTGACTGTTGGTATTGGGCTATTCACAAAAAAACTAAATACTGGATATTTTATTTATTTCGTGAGAATTTTTTTTGAAAATATCGTTGTTTCTGGAAAAAATGTATCGATGTGAAGATAATATCGAACACAAAATATATCGATGGTAATACAGTCCACTCTGGTTATAGTGAACTTTTGGGGACTAACATGTTTGGTTCACTATATCAGAGGTTTACTACATCCGATAATGTCAAAATTAAACAGAATTTCTCCATAATGTGCGATTTTATTAACTTAGAGATACACAAAATTCATTAACAGCATGAACTGAAAATGTCAATATCTATATTGGTCCTTAAAAAAATCTTCTTTTTTTTCAATTGTTTGCTTCGTACATTTTTCGTCAGTTATTTGTTAAGATCCATCTCCAGAGTTCGTGCTGTCTTGACACATTTAACTGTCTCTTGCACTGTTGGAACACCGTCTCACTGTACGAAGGCCCTAATAACATATGAAATCCAATTTATTTTCAGGACTGTGTTCAGTACAGCCGAGGTACAGGTTCACTATGACCGAATTTCCTTAAGCTTATTTGTAATTGTAAGTGAAACAGGACCATTGATCTACCACCATAACCGAGGGTTCACTATATCCGACTCGACTGTACATCGATGTCAGTGGTCGCAAACATCGACGTTTTAAAAACACGGCTGTTTTTACGCCATCCCCTCCCCGCGTGCCACTTCCCGTCTTCGACCTCCCCCCCCCCCCCCCCCCCCCCGCCCGGAAGCTCGCGGTCGCGGCGTCAGCTGTTTGGCGTGTCACCGCCCAGGGCGGCCGTTGCAGCGCGGGTCTTTCCGGCGACGGAAGCCTAATTGCGATGCGATGTCGCCGGTTCCTCCGCCACAAGACCGTGCGACTCCCGACGTTAGAGGCGGCGTGTACTTTTTCGCCTGATAACGAAGCTGGACAGATAAAAAGCGTTGGAAGCTGTGTAACGATGTTGCCTGCTTAATGGAACAAAGAGGGGGTAATGTTACTTCTTGTTTCGGAGGGATACGAGATATCTCACGGTAGTCGCAGGGGGATGTGGCTAGCAATTCTGACACAAGTTTTCAGTTTAGGGTTTAGATGTAGGATAAAGAATTATTTGCATTTTGGACGAAAATAAAATGTAATAACTTTCTACCAAAATTTCATATTTACTAAGACCCTTTTTGTTCAATCATAAAATGCAAGGTGTAATTATGGACCAAATATGTTAAATTTCATGAGTAATCTGGTTAAGTATTTTGTAATTAAACATCTTAGAAAATGTCTACTGTATAATGTTATCATGGCAATCATTGATATTGTTAAAAACGTATATGATAATTTGCTTATTTCAAATTATGACTATCACTTGCTTAGTTTGGTCACTATCCTGTAGAGCAAAAATCAGCATTTATGGAAAAGTTTAAAAATATATTTTGAGAGCATGACTTCTTTGCAGCACAATTTGCTTCTGTTGAAGACCGTTCTTATGGACATTAACAATTAATAATACTGTTATCTTCAAGGCCGAATTAATAAGTACAAATTAGCCCGTAATACTAACTTTCTTTGAAGAGATTAACCAGCATGTTATGACGTACTAACTCCGTTAAATCTATATTTATTTTGAATCAGTGAACAATCTGATCGCGAAGATAATAAATAATACATATGGATAATGTCGAATCAGAATGTTGTACGTGTAATTGCGTAATACGACTTTCGATAGATCCAATACAATGGATACTTAGGCAACTCAGAACGTAAGTTTGCAATGCATTCTTCAATCTAGCCAACGGTAGGGGGCCACGCATGCCTTCTCAATGAATAGCGTCCTGTCCGGGGATGGAAGCCCGGCCCCCGGCCTCCGGGCGCCGCCCCCCCCCTCAGCGGCCACTCCCCGGAAGCGGAAGCGGATGCTCCGCGGCGCGCGTCGTGGGAACGAAGGGCGTTCCCGCCCCCGCCCCCGCCCTCGCCCTCGCCCTCGCTCGCACCCTCGCCCTCGCCCTCGCGCATCCATCACGCGCCCCCTCGCGGCCGCCCCCTGGCGTTGCCACCGCCCCTGATAACGCCTCTCCGTCCCTCACGGCGCGCACCGCCCCTCCGCGCATCCCCTCCCCTCCCCGCCTTTTTGCTTGCAGACTCGCTCACAGCCGCTGCGAACCCCGCCACTACGAACCCCGCCACTACGAACCCAGCCATTACGAACCCCACCATTTCGAACCCCGCCATTACGAACCCCGCCATTACGAACCCCGCCATTACGAACCCCGCCATTACGAACCCCGCCACTACGAACCCCGCCACTACGAACCCCGCCACTACGAACCCCGCCACTACGAACCCCGCCACTACGAACCCCGCCACTACGAACCCCGCCACTACGAACCCCGCCACTACGAACCCCGCCACTACGAACCCCGCCACAACCCCGCCACTACGAACCCCGCCACAACCCCGCCACTACGAACCCCGCCACTACGAACCCCGCCACTACGAACCCCGCCACTACGAACCCCGCCACTACGAACCCCGCCACTACGAACCCCGCCACTACGAACCCCGCCACTACGAACCCCGCCACTACGAACCCCGCCACTACGAACCCCGCCACTACGAACCCCGCCACAACCCCGCCACTACGAACCCCGCCACAACCCCGCCACTACGAACCCCGCCACTACGAACCCCGCCACTACGAACCCCGCCACTACGAACCCCGCCACTACGAACCCCGCCACTACGAACCCCGCCAGTTCTGTGCCAGCCACTTCGATGTACGCCACTCCGGTCCACGCCGCTTCGGCTTCTGACACTTACATCCCCACCACTACAAACCCCGCAGTTACAAACTCCACCGCTACAATCCCCGCTACTCCAAACTTCGCCACTTCAAACCCCGCCCCTCCAAACCCCGCCCCTCCAAACCCCGCCCCTCCAAACCCCGCCCCTCCAAACCCCGCCCCTCCAAACCCCGCCCCTCCAAACCCCGCCCCTCCAAACCCCGCCCCTCCAAACCCCGCCCCTCCAAACCCCGCCCCTCCAAACCCCGCCACTCCAAACCCCGCCACTCCAAACCCCGCCACTCCAAACCCCGCCACTCCAAACCCCGCCACTTCAAACGCCGCCACTCCAAACCCCGCCGCTCCAAACCCCGCCGCTCCAAACCCCGCCGCTCCAAACCCCGCCGCTCCAAACCCCGCCGCTCCAAACCCCGCCACTCCAAACCTCGCCACTCCAAACCTCGCCACTCCAAACCCCACCACTCCAAACCCCGCCACTCCAAACCCCGCCACTCCAAACCCCGCCACTCCAAACCCCGCCACTACAAACCCCGCCACTACAAACCCCGCCACTACAAACCCCGCCACTACAAACCCCGCCACTACAAACCCCGCCACTACAAACCCCGCCACTACAAACTCCGCCACTACAAACCCCGCCACTACAAACCCCGCCACTACAAACCCCGCCACTACAAACCCCGCCACTACAAACCCCGCCACTACAAACCCCGCCACTACAAACCCCGCCACTTCAAACCTCGCCACTCCAAACCCAGACACCCCAAACCCTGCCACTACAAATCCAGCCACTCCAAACCCAGCCACAGCGAACCTCCCTACACCAATCCCCAACTGTCCGATTCCCATTGCCAGCTTCTCGCCTCCAAACCCTGCCTCTCCATTCCTCGTCTCTTACTTAACGTTATTCTCCGATTCCCTCCACTCCTCTTCACACTTCGCAGCCTCCCCAAACCCCGCTTCTCTGATCCACAACTCTGTGCCTCCTCCCTCAGCTCACAGCCGCTCCGATCCCCGACTCTCCAATCCCCACCTCTGCGATTCTCACCTCTCCGATTCCCTCCTCTCCGCCACCAACATCTTAGCTTACCCTGCCACATCGAGCCTCTCCTCTCCGACTCTCACCTCTCTGCACCCCTCTGATGGGATCCCGCCTCTCCACTCCTCGTCTCATACCTATCCCAGCCTGTTTAAACCACCAATCCCAATTCTCATCTCTTCGTCACCCTGGGCCAGCATCCCGCCTCTCGACTTTCCACTCCTCTGAATCCTGCCATACAATTCGCTGCTTCACCCATACCCCTCTCTCTGCCAGCACTTCCCACCTCTGCTTTCCGCTTCTCAATTCCCCGCCTCTCCTCCTTGACGTTCCCCCTTCTTCTGCGTCCCCGCACATTAACCTCACTGTTCCACTCCCTGTCCCCCCGCTCCCAGGTCAGTACTTCTCACCACTCGGCTTTCCTCTTTTCTATTCCTCGCCCCCCCTCTCTGATACATCTCTCTGTCTCCGCTCAATATTTCCCGCCCTCCGCTCTCCGCCGCATAGCCCCCCCCCCCCCCCGCTCCTCACAGCTTTCCACTTCTCCATTTTCCCTCCCCTACGCTTCCCGCCTCTACCATCTCCGCTTCTCCTTCCCTTGAATTCCTTGTCCCCTTCCGACTAACCCTCCCCTTCTCTTCACTCTTCTTTTCTCCATGCTCCTCTCCCACCTGACCTCTCGCCGCTTCTCCTTGCCCCGATAATCTGACAGAAATGTAAAATATTATGTTGTTGAAAATATGAATGTTTGAAGAATTGTTTTACGTTTCATCTAATGACAATAAAGCTACGTTGTTAAGTCTTATTAACCGCCTCTTCATTCTAAGCAACTTACATTTTCCAAAACAGATCAAAAATAATTATTCTCTTCAATTGTGTAAATATATTTCTCTTACTCTTAAGTACCGTTTTGGCAAAGATACTCTTGAATTTCCCCAATTGATGTTCTTTTACTGATGTTTCTTTCCAATTATTTTCATTAAAAAATTAATTAAACAATTGTTACTACAACATAACTAATATATAAATACGTATGTACTACCTACTACATAAAACTCTTCACTCTCTTCAGTATCACCTTATTGTTTATTACTTTCGCTGTTGTTTAACATTATACGCTATTTTTTTAAACAATTCGTTCATACAGAAAAACGTACAACACACTATCATCACCTTCACCACTACCATCGCCACAATTGAACATTTCCCATCAACTAGTAGCATAACAGACCGTCCTGCGGGCACTACCAGCGCTCCCACGTCCACCATCAGCAGACTTCCTTTCAGCCGATGCCTCTCCCACCCCCGAGCCTAATCATCACGGCTTCCGACCGTGCTGCCTCCGCCGCCCCCGCCGCCCCCGCCGCCCCCGCCGCCCCTGCCGCCCCCGCCGCCCCTGCCGCCCCCGCCACCCCCGCAGCCCAGCCACCCAGCCGCCCCCGCCGCCCTCGCCCTCGCGCAAGCCGGCCCCACCCCGGAACGCCCCCCCCCCCCAGCGCGCGGAATAGCAGGCTTTTTTGGGGGGTGGGGGAAGCGGTCGCGATAAAATGTTGCAAGGAACTCCTAATTAGTTTCGTTATCTCCCTCTGTTTTTGCCGATGGGAGGTCGTTGGTGGAATTTCCTATTTTTTGACTTCGGCTCCAATGCTTCCAGCTGGTGCAGTTTTTCTCCGGGCGCGACAATTACGAGGATCCCTTTAAGCCCTCTCTTTAAATGAAGTGGTTTCGTTAAGTATTGTACTGAGTATTGTGTTATTTATGGGAGCAATGAAGGGGGAAGTTGAGAGAACTGTAATCTATATACACAATAACAATCAACTAGTTAGTTGAGTTAAGCCGAAAGTTGATCAAACAACAATTCAGTAAGGCTCGTTGATGAAGTATCTGAAAATACAGGAAATGAAAGTAATTTGAAAGAATATCTCGTTAAGAGTCGTTAGGACCATTTTTTATGAAATGGGCCCCGATGTTCATTACAAATTACTTTGTTCCATATCGTCGATGAGTCCTGGTATTTTTGAACGACAAAATTTACTTGAATACAAACTTCACTAACGTCAGTTACTGTTTGCTAACTTGTCGGAATATGTTTCTTATTGAAAGAATAATATCAGCGTGACTTTATTGTCTAAAGAAATGTAATGAAACTGATAAACTTATGATCAAATTGTGTTTCAAAAATGTATTTTTAGTCTTAACACAATTATTACTTCTAACATTTAACGTACTCAGAAAGAATATCTAGAGCAAATCGATTAGAATTCTTTATTCAGCCTAGAACACGAATATGTAGGGAGAGTTTCATTTCGTGTCATAACTATTGATTATTTCATTTTCATGACCTCATAAATACACGCTATAAAATCGCAATACAAGTAACTAAGTACAATACTTATCCTGAAATATTGAGCATTTATCGATCATGAGAACAAACATATTTTCTTCTCTAATATTTTTTCTAACGTTTTCTGTTGACAATAATACCCTCATAGTCGACAAAAGGAAATTCTAAATGTGTTCTCTAAGGGAAACGTAAGGAAAACCTAAACTACTTACTAGCCTAAGGTCCGTATATGAAAAAGAGAACAAATCTGAAATATAACGTAAAATGGACTGGAGGTCTTCGTAAGAGATGAGACGGGGAAGACAGTTGTTAATCACGATGACAAACATAATGCGGAGATATATTTGACTGCTTAAATCAATATACAAGCAGATGGCTCTGAATAGTAGAAAGAATATCTTTTATAACAATTTTTCAACTTATCAGTTACATCTGTTATTTTTAAATTTTAACTTCCACTGACTATGTTGTTATTTATAACGAAAAATTACGTTACATAGTCGATGAAAAGAATTTTAGGAGAGAACATGAGAATTTACTGGAACTGAATAATAGAAGAGTATTTTCTTACAGGTCAGAATTGACGAGAATAAAAAGGAAGTGTGGAAATAAGGATCGATAAAAGGCCTCGGAAATAAAAACAACTCAATAGGATTCACAAGAAAATCACAATATAGCAACGACCCAAAATAGAATCCGTATTTTCTCTTCACTTCCAGCATTCCAGGAAAAAATAGCATAACTATTCATACCATAACTTTTACATTTCCTTTCAGGCCCCGCCGACATTTCCTTTCACATAAATACTCCTATTCAGCCTTCGAGTGGCAGGGGATAATAAGGAAAAGCGTCTAGGTGAGCTGGAAAGGGAAGAGGGCGTCCCCCTTCCCACGTCGCGACGGCGGTGCGCTTCCGAACGCCGCGGCTCATAGCAGCGCATTGGTTTGAATGTGCAGCGGGCGGGCGCTGCTGCGGCAAGCAGCGGAGAACTCACGCTACGCGAAGCGGAGGAGGGCGTACGCGCCACCGCTAGCAGAACACATCTTTAAATGGTAGCCTTCCCACTGAGCCGCCGGTCGCTGCGTTTTACCTGCTGCGGTCCCGTTGTCAGACGACGCCGGAGAATCGGCGAAACCTACCCCTGCAGACCCCACCCCCTTCCACGGCGGGCGGCCGGGGCTGCAGCGGTGGCGGCGTCGGAAGGGCTCTGCTGCTTGACGGATGCGGGCCGCCGTCGCCACGCGGTCAGGCGCCCTAAGCCCAGCGAATCGAAAGTCTTCCCGGCGGCGAATCGAAAGTCTTCCCGCTAACCGGTGGCGATGGTGTAACGGTTAGCGTTTCGGACTGTTGTATCCAAGTTTACGGGTTCAAACCCGATCGAAGCCGTGGATTTTTTCAGGGCGAAAAAATCCTTCGTACGCCTTCCTTCTGAGGGGAAGTAAAGCCGGCTGTCCCATGTTAGTAGATTTACTTGCATGTAAAAGATCCTCAAGCCTAAATGACGCCTCTGAGCTAAATTCAAATCGCCTATTTCTCGCCCAAGAAATACATCCTTTCTCTGCTAGTTGGTGAAAGGAACGTAGCGAAATTTGCGTGGTCAGACAGAAGAGCAGACCTAATAGCCTGAGTCTCGCCACGTAAAATAAGGCTTCAATTCCCGCGCGGGGGAAGGGCGCGGCAGGTAGAACGCTTAGTACGCGCAAGAAGGTCGATCACCCTTCATCCGTTCGCCCCATCTCTCTTTCCCGCTTAACTGTTCTCGTCCGCTTTCGGCATCGTATCTGCCCCGCCCCCCCCCCCCTCTTAATCCCACGGGAGCCGGGCCGGGCGCCAGACGCGGCTCCCGTTACTGAGCAATTATAGAGCGCCCTTCTAAATACTGGCATTACCTTCCTTGATAAATTGTGACGGCGCTTCGAGGAACTGTCGGGCCGTGGCTGAAAAGGGGCAAATGCCGCCCGGCTTTTGCGTTTGGTTCGTGGAGAAGATGACGTATGGCCGAGAGGCAGGCGAACCGCTGCCCGGAACCGATTACATGTTGGTTGCGTTTTAGTTTTCGCGGGTCGGAGGTTCTTATTGGGTTGAGTAACGAGTGTACGGGGTGTGTGATCATGCTGTTGGCAAAGTGAGGTGTTACGTAGGTATTAAAATGCTAGTTTAACGACATGCAAAACACCGAGAGATGATTAGGGTAACTCAATGTTTCGAGAAATTATGATCAGGGGAACCTAGCGGCTTGCGTAGGTGTAATGGAAAGCACACCACTTCAGTCGTTTGATTCACGATTCCACATGCATTTCACAATTTAAGGAAAATTACTTTCAAAAATATTTTAATATTTCCTTAAAGATAGTGCCGTAGTTTTATTAGAGAGGAATGAACAAAAGGCAGGAAGAAACATTTTAATAAAGAACGAATATGAAAACAAGTCAGATTCTTGCTCCTGGACCTACAACGAAAAATTAGTACCCATATACTACAAATGTTTATCGTTTTTGAAACTCAGAAAATTAATACAAACAGAACATTTCTGCTAATTTCTTAAATATTATATTGAAGATCAAATGACCTTCATCCCTGTACAATTTCATGTTAAACCTAAAAGACAGATATCGGTAACGTTTTTTGTGAAACATAGAAACCTGTTAGTAGCTAATTTAGAGAACCATGTTAATAATATTGAATTAAACTTCCGTAAAGAAAAACTAGGGAACCGCTACATTAATGAATGCACGGAGCTTAAGAGGTCCCAAGTTCGGATGAATTCTAATATCGTGAGGTTGTTGGGTTCCAAGACCGTTTTAAAGAAATTGTGTATGAAACACGTACATAAAATACGCAGTACCGTTTTTCGTAGTTAATAATATTATTTTCCTGTATATCATGGGAAAAAACTCTCATTTCCTATTGTATTTCCGAATTCAGAATTCAATAGCAGCAAATGTAAAAACAAAATTATGCCGAGCATAACAATTTTATGAATCATATCGAGAACCCATATTACACAGATGCGACTGAGGCTGCCAAGTTTAAAATCAACAGTTTCTTATTCCATACCTGAGGGAAGAGTGACTCGAAGAAGTGTTAGAGGGTAGAAAGCTGAGGCAAATCACCCCGTTTTTCTTATTAGTGTAGGATTGGACGACTTCTCAACTGATTAACTCTCACACACGATTTTTGCCATTGATGAGTAATAAATATTCTTATTTGTAATTATTGCAAAGGGGTGTTTTGTAATATTTAGTCAACCAAGTAATAAATTGAATTGACATTTCATTCTTTATTGTACTCTTTAGCACCACACACGAAACAGCGGTACTGGGAAATTACACTGCTGAAGATCTGAGAGACTAAGTTTTGTGAATCTATGGATCTATTATATTCGGGAAAGGGTACAAAGAGTTAAGTAGGAGAATAGTAGGAGTGAGCAAATTATAATGGTTTTCATTTAAAAATTTAATTTTATTTTTGTGTTAATAAACTAAAAAATTACTTTATGTCATGCAGAGAAATTCAAGCAAAGCTTTTTCTTCCTTTTCCTACTTTTCTTTCTGCCCTTCTTTCTGTCTTTCTTTCTGTCCTTCTTTCTGTCTTTCTTTCTATATTTTCTTTTAATCCTTTCTTTGTATTCTTATTTCTATTCTTTCTTTCTATTCTTTCTTTCTATCCTTTCTTCCTATCCTTTCTTTCTATCCTTTCTTTCTATCCTTTCTTTCTATCCTTTCTTTCTATCCTTTCTTTCTATCCTTTCTTTCTATCCTTTCTTTCTATCCTTTCTTTCTATCCTTTCTTTCTATCCTTTCTTTCTATCCTTTCTTTCTATCCTTTCTTCCTATCCTTTCTTTCTATCCTTTCTATCCTTTCTTTCTATCCTTTCTTTCTATCCTTTCCTTCTATCCTTGTTTCCATCCTTCTTTCCTTCCTTCTTTCCTTCCTTCTTTCTTTCCACCTTTTTTCTTTCTTTCTTTCCTCCCTTCTTTCTTTCCACCTTTTTTATTTCTTTCTTTCCTCCTTTTCTTTCTTTCTTTCTTTCTTTCTTCACTCTATCATTTTCTTTTTCTCCTTTCTTTGAACTAGTTTCATTCACCACTAGAGCGCGACTAGGGCCATCGCCGGATGTAGGCACTTGCGTATCAGTGTGTGCATCGAGGATGTTACGCACGCAGCCGGGCGACCGACCGGGCGAGTCGGGCCGGGCCCGGCCTGGCCGGGCCGGCCCCTATCGCGCCGCCCGCTAATAAGCGGCGGATGAGCCCTCGTCGATGGTCGATAGCCGGCGATGAGGGCGACTTCTGACGGCGGTGGGCGGCGGCGACCAGGCGACTGCCGGGCGTCGCGACGCGGCGCCGGCGCCGGCGCCGGGGGCTCTCCGATGGAGACGCCCACGCCCCAACTCCTGCTTTCTCGCCGTTGAATTCTTTTCATTTGGGTGTATACCGCCTGCATCCCGCGAACTACTTTTCCTGAGTACACGTAAGCGTCCGCGGCTCGAACCCATAAATTTTCGGCTATACGGGAGACGCCGCGTCGTTGGTTGGGGTGCCGACGTGTCGCCTGACATGTCGCAAGCTTCCTCAGGGCAGTGACTGTGACAGTAACTGTACAGGGACAGTGACATTAGTCACTGCCCTGAGGAAGCCTGCTACACGACAGGCGAAACGTCGGCCACCCAGCCAACGACGCGGCGTCTCCCGGATAGCCGATAATTTACTTTTCCTAAGCTTTTACCTACTTCCCCAAAAAGGCTTAGCCTGACTGCATCCCGTTTCATTTTCCTCCTTACTATGAGGATTGATTTCTACATTTAACGTGGTCTGCTTTGAATCACATTAATCGATTAGAATTGATCCACTTCTCTCTGTTTTCTTCAAGCATCTTCTTACCTTGCTAACTAAAAATACACAATACCGAAGATTCTGCATGTTCAACTGGTTTCGAGGTTTTCTCTCAACTAATGCGAGAACATCTTTTTGCGCTACTTAAGAATAAAAAAAACTCCTTTTAAAACTTCGGATGAACGGGATGCAGTCGGGTTATGCTTTCTTAGGTGACGAAAAGTGAATGGGGTTTAGATGGTGAGAGGGGGTGAGGACAAACTGACTACGGGATGCAGTCGGACGATTCCCTTTCATTTACGTTTACTATTACGTCTAAAAGTAGGCACCACAGTGATTTTTTGTGGGTGGAAATGTGAGGTTCACTATGAAAGCAAGGCTCCATCTCAAGATTTTCTCTGAGGAATAAGGCAATGTGAACGGAAACCCAAATATTTTTTTTATATAATAATGTTTAATTTTGCAATTTGTTTGGGTACAAACATTTGGCAAAATTACATACTGGAATATGAGGGCCTAAGTTTTCAGAATACCTACCTATTAGACGCTTTCCTTTTCCACACTGCTAAAGGCTGCATGGAAGTGGGGTGTACGTGACAATTTTGCCAGTTCCCCCCACGCAGGACCTGATGGTGGGAGTCACGAACGAAATTCGTCGACTCCTCGTTAGAGAATTTCGATTCCTGTAAAATAATCGATTCCGGAATCGATCTGAGAATCAAAAAGTTGGAGTCGATTCAACAATCGAATCGAAGGCAAGTAATTGATTCTCCAAGGAATCTATTCTTTCGATCCCTCAAGGAATCTATTCACATGATACCATTCAACAAAAGTATCAATACCAGAATCGAGCCATTTAGAAAATATATCCTGCCTGCCTTAATGTTTGTTTGTTTGTTGTTTTTTTGTATAATGGTAAGGATGATCAAAACCTTCGTGTTTATATTTAAATTACCTTGATAAAAGATTGTAAACCTTGATGGTATTTAATTATATTTAAATCTTGCGCACTAAGACCTCTCAATAACAAATGTAATTTGAACCAGACAGTATGATTTGGTCGAAGAAACAGGTGGAGTCATGGTGGCGGCTGAATTCTGAATTCAAACGCAACAAGTTCTTCTATAAAATTAATAGAACAACTCATAGCTCAAATAATAATAATAATAATAATAATAATAATAATAATAATAATATAATAATTATAAATGCAAACATTTTTTAAATCAAAAATATTAATTTGATTCAGTTGGAATCGATTCCAGAAAGATTCGGAAGTATAGGAATCGATTGCGGAATCAGATCGGTAGAATCGGAAAGTCCCTTCTCGTCTTCTTCGAGGTGGAGGTTGGCGGTGGAACCACCGCGGAGAACGCGATGCTGCTCGCCATCTGCCACATCTCCGAACGGGTCTGAGCGCCATGGACCTGGCATCTTGTGAACAAATGGACGTAATTGTTTATATTAGAAGCTTTGAAGTAATTAGAATAGTACACAACCAGTTTGTAATGTTATACTATACTGCGAATGCAAGGAAGCAACAATAATAAAGGTACATACGCTATTTTCTATAATAGCATCATAAATGTATAAAAGCATCAAAATTAACTTTGAATGGTAAACCCAAATGCAGGTGAATCCTCGCTCTGGGCGCAGACAGTTGATATCACATCTCAGGACATGATTTCGGAAATCCCGTTAGGATCAAACTCATGTAACTATATGTGACTTATATATGGTTATTTATGGTGACTTTATATATGGTGACTTATACATGAGTATTTTTTGTTTATAGCAGCGTGAATTACTTAGATCATTAGTCCTATAAGTGTAGTGGAAGTTATAACCCGGAAGGTGGCGGTGTTTCTCGATTGCTAGGTATAGTCGGAATTTATTATGTTATTGGCGAAATATATTATACATTCTCTTGATAAGGGTGAATCTAAACAGTTGAAGATCTCACGTGCATTGATATTGATTTCTTCTCCTAACATTAGAGATATTAATTTGTATGAAAGATATCACGATGTACCGCTTCTCTATCAACATGAATATTAGATTCCGAACTGATTCAGTTGTTCCATCTTTCTGTTAGCTAAGAGAAACTGTACCATTCAACTGTCATTGGGAACACAACCCTTTGAAGTGCGTTGTTGTTTTTTATTTTCCATTGCGGCTACAGTCCAATTCGAACCTTGGTTCGACATCAGTCGTTCACACTCAGCGTCAGACTTCCAGGATTCATTCTTATCCCTTCACCCTTCGCATTGTTCTTTGTGAATTATAGTTCCTGACATTTATATTCAAATTGCCTGGAACCCGCCACATCAAGATATTGTATGAATAAAAAACAAACATTTTTAAAATACACGGTAATTTGCTGTATTAGAGAACGACAAGAACGTCCTTCCTACCCTTTCCAAACATCCCTTTCCATGACCGTATATTTGGCGTATTCGATTTGCATCGACCCTTTCAAATCAAACCACCACTGCCCACAATACTTGCTACACTTGAGCCTGTCATTCTCTTTATCGTTCGACAGAAAGACGAAATGAACGGCAAACATTCCTTCAGATGCATATTTCATCTTGAAAGTGCATATCGTCATTTGAGTTGTGTTCTCGACTATCATACCCAACGAGATCATTTTCTTTCCCCTTTTCTACAGCCTCCGCCTGCCTCCGCATCACACATCCAAATTAGATGATCCAATCTCTACATCTGATACTTTGCCTCCACCATCGCCACCACAACGTACGAACACATCGCTTCTTACACTCCTGCTTCCGACACCCTCGCCTCTGCTTTCCAACACCGCCGCCGCCGCCTCTGTCACATCGATATCCTAGACCACCACATCCAACACAGCCGGGTCCAACTCCAGCTGCCATATTGGAATTACCCATAGCCATCACCAGCGCCACCAGTGACATCACATCCACGCCGACACCCACCCCGACACCCACCCCGACACCCACCCCGACACCCACCCCGACACCCACCCCGACACCCACCTCGACACCCACCCCGACACCCGCCCCGACACCCGCCCCGACACCCGCCCCGACACCCGCCCCGACACCCGCCCCGACACCCGCCCCGACACCCGCCCCGACACCCGCCCCGACACCCACCCCGACACCCACCCCGACACCCACCCCGACACCCACCCCGACACCCACCCCGACACCCACCCCGACACCCACCCCGACACCCACCCCGACACCCACCCCGACACCCACCCCGACACCCACCCCGACACCCACCCCGACACCCACCCCGACACCCACCCCGACACCCACCCCGACACCCACCCCGACACCCACCCCGACACCCACCCCGACACCCACCTCGACACCCGCCCCGACACCCGCCCCGACACCCGCCCCGACACCCGCCTCGACACCCGCCCCGACACCCGCCCCGACACCCACCCCGACACCCACCCCGACACCCACCCCGACACCCACCCCGACACCCACCCCGACACCCACCCCGACACCCACCCCGACACCCACCCCGACACCCACCCCGACACCCACCCCGACACCCACCCCGACACCCACCCCGACACCCACCCCGACACCCACCCCGACACCGCCTTCGCCTTCTCTTTGCCTCATCACCTCCCTAGCCAGCGAAGACTCGATTGCCACTGCCATCGATACCGCTGCCGCCGTCATCACCGCCTGCGCCTCCTCCTCGCCTGCGTCGCCGCGACCCCCGCCCGCGGGCAGCGCCCACCACCGACCGCCGACCGCCGTCCCTCCGCGCGCGCGCCATTAAACCCGCGAGATGGCGCCGCCACTTCTCCTCCTCTCCCCTCCCCCACACCTCCTCCTGCCCCTCGGGGGCAATTAACCGACCCGCCCCGCCACCCTCCGCTCCGCCGCCCCGCCCCGCCCCGCCCCGCCCCGCCCCGCCTCGCCGCTTCCGCCGCCTAATTGGGCGGCGGTCGCGCTTATCGGCTCCGATTCGGAGCCGCCAAATTGCGGCCTTCCGACGGCGCCGAACCGCTCGCCTCGCCTCGCGCCCCGCCACGCCCCGCCACGCCGCACACTGGCCTGAACGCACCCGAACGCACGCAAAACATCTTTAATCAATAACTTACAACAAATATGTTTTGCATTTACTGTTCTCTAT
Source organism: Gryllus longicercus (assembly GCA_038098605.1). Taxonomy (NCBI): domain Eukaryota; kingdom Metazoa; phylum Arthropoda; class Insecta; order Orthoptera; family Gryllidae; genus Gryllus; species Gryllus longicercus. The sequence continues at coordinate 429,951 of JAZDUA010000815.1, read as the reverse complement.
TATCCTAAATCTTTTTCTTTCTTTGGACAATCCTCGATATTCCCATGAATTGTTGGGAATTTTCGAATCTGGTATCACATGGTTTCGGAACACTATCAGTAAGTTTTTGACTTCTATTTTTTTGTTACTTTTATGGTTTAGTTGTTTCGTGCCCCTGCTAGACGAATATGAAATGACGAATGAAAATCTGACAGGGAGAGGATTAGTTAAAGATTTCGTTTAGTCGAGCAGGTCAAGATACTTTAAGAACTTTAAGTTTCCGCGACTGGAAAGTCCTCCGCTCCCAGCAGGATTTGAACCAGCAAACTCGTAAGGTAATTTTCCAATAAGGGGAATTCTAAGACTAAATTATAGAAATTTCGAATAACTATTTAGGAAACAAATAAACAATAGGAAATAAAGAATAATTGTTTTGTTTTTACTTTCAAAGACGTATTCTAAGTAGGGCCTGTTTCGTGGAATAACATTTCTTACCCTGCTATCAGAGACTCTCCAATTACGTTGGTTTTTCTTACGGCATTTTTAATTTCTGTAAGTTAAACGTACTTTTTAAAATATTTCTTAAAGTGTATTTCAAATTCCAAAATGATATTTAGTGCAGTCCATCAACTCATTAAACAATGCGATTATAATCTGCTGAAGCTAGAGTATTTGCAGTGTATTTGCAGTTTCAGTATTCTATATTATTTCATGTATATTTAAAACGTTAATAGTAATATTTTTAATCTGCAATGGTATGAATTATTTTCAAATTCATTTGTAATACATGAGTTCTATATTTCAGTGTTTTTAGCTACCTTCACAATTAGGACATGCTTAGTGCCCCTTACAGTTCTTAACGTCATGAGACCTACACAGAAATAATAACGGACGTGGTTGAATTTTTTAAACAGAGAGGATAGCCAAGGTTTTTAAACAGCCAAGTCCGTTATTTGTCTTTTCGGCCGTATATCGTTCAATACTTTTCGTAAGAACACTTTATAACAACAAAAAAACAACAACAAGAAATAACATTTTTGGTAAAGGGGTAGTCTTCCTGAAAAAGGTGTAGTCGTAAGCCATCTTAGCTATGAATCATTTGTTTCGATTGTCTTAAAATTCTTAACGGGTGTCGGCCGTTACGAGTGGCTTTTATCGATAATACAGTCCAGAAACAAGATTGAATGATTGATTACAGATTTTGGGTGAGACAAATGTTAAGGTCATTTGTTCCGTAAGCGTAGTTCATCATTTTATCTCGGGAGGTGGCGGTGATCTTCCCCCTCTGGATAGCGAGATCTGGCGCCGACCGTACACGGCGCCCCGGGTAGGCGGTGTTTTCCAAGCCAGGTATCTCCCTCCAGCGAGGCGCCGATCCAGCCGGGACAAACTCTAAGCCCCGACATGTGTGGTAGTGTAGTGCAAGTGTGTGAGTGATGATAAGACATGGAAGAACCTCCATATCAGAAACATTGTAGTAATATCAGTGCATGTCCTGAGCCACGTAATTGGTATTACTCGGGCAACTTTTCTTGAACGATGGATTGACGATTTCGGGTGGAGTGGTGATATTAGTTACAAAGTCGGCCACTAGAGTATTTTAAGTAATGCCAACGTCTGTGAAATGAAAGTCAAAACTGCATCTTGTGATTAACTTTTTCGGGACTTTTAGGTAACTCCCTTGAATGACCTGGACCTGACTCAGCCATTTCTTTCGATATTGACAATAAACCTGAACAGGGGTTCTGCACTATGACAGCAACTGGCTTTGACTAGCTTCTGTTTCGCGCCAACGAAGTTTTAATGCTTGGAAGGTTGTCATCAGTTCCCGCTGCGAGCTTTTGCCTTCAACTGTCTATTGCACAAGGGAGGGGGATCAAGGTCATCGTTCAAGAAAAGTTGCGCGAGTAATACACACTATTACGAGAATATATATTAATATTCCGGCCCTGGCTTGTGCGTACCACAATCGCCTTTGGTTTGGGTTTCCGACCACTGTGCCCCGCCTACCGCCCCGGCGCAGGAACCACGAAATAACGCGGGCCTTAATGCGTGTCTCGCACGGCCGAATTTCCATCCAACAGCCATTCGTGAGGAGACGCTGGCGGGGCGCGTTTTCGTGCGCGGCGACCGCCACGCCCCCTCGCGGTGCGCTTTTGTTTGCGTTCGCGCTGAGACCCCGGGGGGGGGGGGGGAAACCGCACGGTGGGGGTAATGAGCGCTATACTCAGATTTTAACGTAGTGGCACTTGAAGGGCGGAGCTGGAAGGACAGGGGACATTGTCACACAATCGGGTGTTCCAATACCAAAAAATTTAAGTCGTAACGAAGCTCCCCATTGGATGGCAATGTCCCCCTCTCCTTCCCGCCCGTGGCCTTCAAGGGCCACTACGTTTGAAATGGAGGATAGGCGAAGCTGCGCGTCTAGGAGGGTCCGTGTTCTGTTTTGAAACCGGTTGTGTTAGTTCAGCATTAACGTCTCGGCAGCGTCTCTGACCGAGAGATCGTTGGGTTCGAGACCCGACGGTGGCAGGATTTTCGATGCTAGGCTACGTAGGTTGAGTTCAGACGCTGTCTGGAGGAAAATTCGAGCGGACGGCTGCTCTGATCAGTAACTTTCCGGAGTTTATCCCATCACCAACAAGCAAATGCCGGAGCGGCGCCTTAACATATTTTATGGTTTTTATAATGGTTAGCGTAATGGCGGTGGCGATGGTGTAATGGTTAGCGTACCGGACTGTTGTACCCAAGTTGGCGGGTTCAAACCCGATCGAAGCCGTGGATTTTTAAGGGCGAAAAAATCCTTCGTACGCCTTCCTTCGGAGGGGAAGTAAAGCCGGCTGTCCCATGTTAGTAGATTTACTTGCATGTAAAAGATCCTCAAGCCTAAATGACGCCTCTGAGCAAAATTCAAATCACCTGTTCTCGCCCCCAGAAATACCTCCATTCTGCGCTAGTTGGTGAAAGGAGCGTAGCGAAATTTGCGTGGTCAGACGGAAGAGCGGGCCTGATGGCCCGAGTCTCGCCACGTAAAATAAGGCATTAATTCAATTCAATTCAACATATTGGTGTCGGACCGCGGGCGGTCGTTCCTTCCCTGGCCCAAACATTACTTTGGCTTATATACGCTACACCACCACACATGGCGAGACACCACTCGGGAGTTAAGAGCTTGTCCCGGCTGGGGCGAGACCTGGTTGGTCTCGTTTGGACTTGGTTTGGACTTGTTTGGCGCCGATTTAACTATTCTGCTTCTGGGGTAAAGCCATAATATTAACAGAACTAATGACGAGAGGCCGGATTTTTATGTAATTACATTTTTTTGTCTTTCTACTTACCGATCTCAAATTTGTAATCTTGACGAATCGTCCCCGTCCTAACACAACACCAAATTATTTCGTTACATATTTTGGTATTTTTACAAAATATTTATTATTCTATCGATTTTCTTCAATTTTCTTACATATTATTTTATGAAAAGAAGTATTTTCAAAAGAGTAATGACTTTTTTCTACATCATTACTGAGTGGCTGACGATGAGTACTTTGTGAGGACGCGGTCCAATATTCTCTCAATTCGGGGCACCTTGCTTCAGCTACCTCACTGGAGGGAAGTGCGCGACAGCGGCTCAGATGATTTTCACCTTGAGATTTGCACAATATCACGTCGTGTTTCGTGATCTTTAACGCCAATTTTCGAGAAACATTGACGATCGTCGACGTGTCACATTTCGATGAGAATGCTGAATGTTTGTTGGTCGTAGATATCGTCAGTTTGTGCGATGATGAAGTAGCGTAGATGCGTGGATGAAGCTTATATTACTGACGGGAAAGTTGTATTGGGCCAAGTATGCATGAATGTGTGCTCTCCAATTGGCTGAACACAAGTCTGACTGCAAATGCGATAGTTTCAGATGTAATGTTGAAATGCAGTAAGTAGTAGTAATCATTTTTATTTACCTACAAGAAATGGATATTCTACATGAACAACCCAATTATATTTTCTTTTACACCAAATTCATTACTACATTACCATACATAATCCTTACACTCAACACTCTTTCTCGAACCTACTAACACGCTTTTATTCATCCTCTACCCTACAAATTCTATCTTGTATCTTAGCGACATAAATTCTCTCATATCATTGTGATACAGGAGACTGAGCTAAATATTTGTTGTTGTTTTTTATTATTTTAAAAGGACAAGTGGTATGGTGAGACAAATAGAAGGGAATTATTAGAAATCAATGACAGCATCGAGGAATATGGATGTATGGTGTATGGAATAGAAGAAAGTGTACAGGAGATGGGAGGAATGGTATGAAGGTTTTTGAGAGGTTAGTGATTTCAGTCTTGATTTGGGGAGCGGATATTTGGCCTCCGAAAGAGAGGTTGAGAACAGAGACAATCAAAGAGAAATTTATACGTTGGAGACTGGGGTTGAATGCATACACGCCGGGGAACTTGTTGAAGAAAACTGACGGGAAGAAAATTAGGTTAGAGGTGAGTAAAGGAGCCATGAAGTATAACGAGAGATTGAAAAAAGGTAGTGAGGATGTGTTAGCTAGAAGTGCATGGGGAGGGGAGAGATTAAGACAAGAAATAGAATATATCTGTAATTTCGTGAGCAAGACAGGGAGTATGTGTGTAATGAGAGAAATTTGACTGAGCAAAAGTACATATTGAAATAGGAGGGACCTGATATCTGTAGCTGATGGAGGCAATGATATGAATAATTGTACAAAATCTTTGTTACCAGAGAAATGTGTATAAAATATAAAATTGAAAAAAAAAATATCCGCAATAATTTCGCCTATAACAAATCTATTGGTATACAGTGTGGAGATGCTAGAACGAATTCAATTAACGTCACCCATTAACAGAAGATCTCTTTTAGAAATATCATTATCTTGGAAGGAAATAACGCACAATTTATCACCGATTTCTTGACGTCGACCTTTTGCTCGGAAGGAGCTCCGCCTGTGAAAGTAAGAGCCGGACGAAGGGAAACGTATGCGCGGTAATTCATTAGGTCTTACCGCGGGCAGCTGGTCCACGCAGCGCGCCACAAAAGAAAGGAAGAGTGAAAATGCGCGGAGGCGGGCGTGGGCGCGGCCCTGGCTGTGGAGTGTGGAGTGTGGAGCAGCTGCCGGCGGCCGGGCGGGCAGTGAGGAGCGGCGCACGCGATAGCATCTCCGGCTGCAGTTGCGCCTAAAAAGCTCTGCGGCGCAGCCTCCTCCGAGTTCACCCTGGCCTCCCCCGTCCTCCCTCGTCCTCCCCCGTCATTCCCCGTCCTTCCCCGTCCTTCCCCGTCCTCCCCCGTCCTCCCCGTCCTCCCCGTCCTCCCCCGTTCTCCCCCGTTCTCCCCCGTCCTCCCGCGTCCTCCCCTCTCCGCCTCCCTCAACGCGCTCCCGACCTCCCGTCCGTTTGCTTTCCTTCCTCCTTTCCCCTCGGCCTCTCCACGTCTCTGATCGTTTCCTCCATAGCGTCCTTTTGGCCATCCACCTTCTCTCGTTTGGCTGACTTGAACCATTTTCCTTAATGTACTAGTAAGTGATGTTTTGTCGTAGACGGTTTTATCATTTAGTTCTTTCTTCTTGGTTACTTTTTTTTCTTCATTCCGGCATCATACACACTCATTTCAAGACTTACATAAGCATTAAGTCTTCTCATTCACTCTCACTGCACTGCACTTACACAGAATATTTTCTCCTCCTTCCCTCCAGCCTCACGTTTTCTTTTTGGCTTCCCGATCTTCTACCCTCGCGTTCACATAGACTGCTACCATCGTACTCTCCTAATCTCGCACACTTCAATTCCCTTTCTGCATTATTGCCGTTTTCTGTCACGTGTCGGTTTCCCCTCTCGTAATCTCGACCACTCGCTATCTCGCCTTGCTGTCATCTCGTCTTCCGGCGTTCTCCAACTCGTGTGTTCTTATCCTGGCGTCGTCTTGCTCCTTTTCTTCATACTCCCATTCTCTCCTGTCCAACATTCTGTATGTCTTAAGCTTCTTAGAGATGAGCAATTCGGATTTCGAATTGGTCTAAGTTCCGCGCAACAACTGACGCGGCTAAGTACCGAGATCGGTCTCTCTCTCGAAAGACGGCAGAACTTGCCAGTGGTTTTTCTAGACATGCGGTCGGCATTCGATTCTGTATGGCACGAGGGGGCGCTCGCGTGTCTTGCGGACATTGGAATCAGCGACTGCTACGTCAGACTAATCGCCAGCTTCTTGACAGATAGACGATTCAAGGTTCGCGTCAATGGCGTACATTCGTCCCCAAGGCGAGCCGCAGCCGGCGTGCCTCAGGGAAGTGTGCTCTCACCAACACTATTCGGCCTGTACGTCAACGACGCGCCGCTTCCGGTTGAAAAAAATACAGGCATTCAACATTGCGGGCTCCTAATGTTCGCGGATGATTTCGCTTACTATGCGAAATCGGCGGACAAAAGGAAATCGGTGAGATATCTGAATGATTGTCTCGCCGAGCTTCCCAAATGGCTAAGCCATAAAAAGCTTAACGCTCGTGAATAGACGAAGTCAACGTTCGTTTTGCCGCATTGCGGCAAAACCACGATATAAACACTTAATTTATCAATAGTGCTCCACCACAAAGACAAAAACATCAACTGTGTTTTATATAGTGTATCATCACAACTATAAAATAGTGAATATTATAGTGAAAAGTGCCACAAACAAAACGACAAAGTTCTCAAAATGATATCGGAAGAGGATTCATTAGGAAGACACATTACCAATTCCATAGAACTTTTAAATAATGATGGAAATTATGAAATATACACAAATCAAAACAACACACAACCCTTGCAGCAAAACCAAACAGCAGATCTACATCAACAATATCAACAACTACTACATCAAAACCACATCCTTCAAGAACATCTCAGCAAATTAGAATATCAAAACCAGATGCTTCAACAACAGCTTCAGCTTTCTCGGTCCGACCCAACTGCACTTACCTCTCAAATACACGAGGATCATACACAAGCAACGGAGAAACCCCAATCTGCAGATGAGAGGTCCACAGATGTCGACAGTGAACTCTATCAACCAACTAGTGCGCAATACCAACCCAACAAAAAAAGAGGACTATCAAAAGTAAGTAATCATAGTGACGCAAAACGTAGAATGTTGAATAACAGTTCTAGTAAAGACGCTTTTTCAATAAATAGGTACTCAATATTAGAACCATTAGACGAATCTGAAGAAACTGTTAATAATAATGAACCACAATCAGAAAACATAAAAATACCCCCAATTTGTATCAGAAATGCAGAAAACATAACCCTACTAACAAAAGATCTAAAAGAACTAATTGGCAAGGGATTTACCTTTAGAACTATAGGGAATTCGGTAAAAATACTTTTGAAAAACATTACAGATTATCGAAAAACAAGAAAATACTGCGAAGAGAAAAACGTTCCTTACTATACTTACTGTTTACAAACAGAAAAAAACCTATCAGTTGTGATAAAAAATGTACCTCTAATTTTCACTGAAGATGAAATTTATAGTGAACTTGAAAATCTAAACTACCCGATTAAAAAAGTAACCAGACTCACCAATAAAGAACAAATACCGTTCAAAGTAGTAGCATTAGAACTAACTAACTCCGCCGAAGGAAAAGAAATATTCAAATTAGATAAACTACTTCACTGCATTGTTAAAGTTGAAATAAGAAGGAAACCACAAGGCCCCCCTCAGTGTAAAAAATGCTTCACATACGGACACACAAAAAATTACTGCACAATGCCACCAAGCTGTGGATACTGCACTGAGCATCATTGGACAAAAGATTGCAAATTATTACAATCCACAAACCCACCACCCCCAATTTGTACCCTCTGCAAAGAAAATCATATGGCTACCTCTAACCAATGCAAATATTCCCCAAAAAGAAAGAGAATCCTTCAATCAAATTACTTCAATACACAATTACAAGCTCCACAATCACAACACAAATACGATAACAAAACTCACACACAAATATTCCCACAACAAACCCACATAAATCGAAATCCTTCTCAGCCACATTTAGCTCTTAATAACAACCAAAACACAACTGCACCCACATATGCACAAACAGTTACACAAAACACCATACAGTCAAATATTACACAAATTATAATGCAGATGTTACCAACAATAGTCAACCAAATAACAGCAACATTACTCCCACAAATACAAAATATTGTTTCAAACCAAATTTCAAATATAATAAGAAATGGATAAACAACACAACTTAAAATCAATAACAATACTTAACTGGAACGCAAATGGCCTAACAAATAAAAGAAATACACTTATTCAATTCCTGAAAAACCATTCAATAACAATTGCATGCATAACAGAAACTCATCTTGCTCCAGGACAACTGTTCAAAATCCCTGGATTTAACTGTTACAGAGAAGACAGAATATGCCAACACGCCGCAGGAGGAGTAGCAATATTAACTAAAAAGAATTTAGACCACTCACTAATCTCTATCCCTAAATCAAACAACCTAGAGCTAATTGCAGTAAAAATAAATCTAAAAAATGAACGCATAAATATCATATCAGCATATAAACCACCCAAAAAACAAATCGATATAAACGAATTAAACCTAATACTACACAATACAGAACCTACAATTTTAATAGGAGACCTAAACAGTAAACATACCAAATGGGCTGTAAAGTAAACACACCTAATGGAAGAAAATTACTAAAAGCATCATCAAAATTAAATTTTCAAATCATAGCTCCATCAAATCCTACTCACTACCCCAAAAACTGTAATGCTGAACCAGATATCCTTGACATTACCATAGCTAAAAATTTAAAACATACCCTTTATGCTCATGCACTACCCGAATTAGACTCAGACCACTGTCCTGTTATTCTCACTACTGATATAAACTATATTAAATCTGAGTTACCATTTGGCATAGATACAAAAAACATAGATTGGACAAAATTTCAAACAAACGTTGTTAATTCCCTTCCCACAAACCGTTTCATGAAAAATAAAGAAGAAATTGATATTGCCATAGATACCTTCACCAAAATCATACTAAATGCAGCAAAAGAAGCAAATACAAAGCCAAATTATAAACCAAAGTATTCACAACATACAATACCTATTGACATTGAAAAATTAATTCAAAAAAAACACAGAATTCGCAGGCAATGGCAGCAATATAGGAGCCCTGATCTAAAGAAAATATTAAATAAACTAACACACCAAGTTAAACTAGCCCTAGATGAATACAGAATTCAACAATATAAAAATCACATCAAAACAATAAATCCTAAAGACAGCAATTTATGGCAGGTTACAAAACAAATATTGAAAGAACCAACAATTATTCCAGAACTAAAGAAATCAGATAAAACAGCTACAACAACAAAAGAAAAATGCGAATTACTAGCAGAACATTTTCAAGAAACATTTTCACCAAATACAACCTCAAACAATAACAACTTAATCCACATCAATAACTATGAAGTAACAACAGTTCCTCACCCAGTAAAATACATATCACCAAAAGAAACATACCAAACAATCAAGCACCTAACTAAGAAAAAATCAGCTGGAATTGACCAAATACCAACCATACTCCTACAAAAACTAAATAAGAAAACAATTAGTTACCTAACTGCAATATTTAACTCAATGTTAAGAACAGGATACTACCCCAAAAAATGGAAACACTCCATAGTAATACCAATTCCTAAACCAAACAAAAACCCAGCATCTACAGAAAACTATAGACCTATAAGCCTAATACCTATTGTAGCCAAAGTAATGGAAAAATTAATCCTAAAAAGACTGCTGCAATATATTAATGAAATTCAATATATACCATCTTTCCAATTTGGGTTCAAAGAAAAGCACTCAACTACACATCAACTTTTAAGAATCACAGAACTTATATATAAAAACTTCGAACAAAAAAATCATACACTGGCTGTTTTCCTAGACGTATCCCAAGCATTTGACAGAGTTTGGCACGAAGGTCTAATATTCAAACTTCAAGAATCCGGACTACCCCTCTATTTGTTAAAAATAATAAAAAGCTTCCTAAAAGAAAGAGTTTTTACAGTAAGAATAAATTCAACTTACTCCACACAAAAAGAAATCACAGCTGGAGTACCACAAGGCAGCCCATTATCTGCAACCCTATTCAATATATTCACAGCAGATTTCCCAACTACCCAAAACACAACAACAGCATTATTTGCTGATGACTGTGCAATTCTAACCTCTAACAAGTGCCTAAAATCAGCCACTAAAAATCTACAAGATGAACTGAACAAAATAATACAATGGGCAGACAAATGGAAAATAAAACTAAACCCGAGCAAATGCCAAGCAAAAATATTCACCCTATGCCAAATAAAAACTACTCCCAAACCACTAAAACTACTTAACACAACACTAGATTGGTTACCAAAAAAGAAACCCATTAAATATCTGGGATTATTAATGGACACCAGATTAACATGGACTAACCATATAAACGACAAAATCACACAAGCAAATAAAAGACTACATAAACTGTACCCACTAATTAATAAAAAAACCGTTCTCAAAACAGAATGTACATTAGTACTCTACAGAGCAATAATTCTCCCCATCATAATGTATGCATGCCCAATATGGTACAACACATCAGCGACTAATATAAAGAAAATACAAACATTCCAAAATAAGATCCTACGTATAGCTGTAAACGCACCCTGGTTTATCAGGAACAATCAATTACACTCAGAATTAAAAACAGAAACTATACATCATATACTGCTCAAACGCGCACATTCCTTTTTCACATCTTTATATAACTTTCCATCAACTGAACATTACAACCTTGGTTCATCAGCAACAACAACCAGAATCAAAAACAGATTTCCATACGACAAGTACCTAATTCAATTTGCTGACCCTCCTTAAACCTGACAAAATTAAAATAAAGATTGCAAACAACAACCAACTATGCACTTATCAAACATCATACAATAATGAGGAACCTGTTGGGCTTCCCTTATTTCTTCTTATATTTAATGATTGACTGTATTATTTTTTTTTCTTTTTCTCTTTCCTTGTGTGAATGTAATCCTTTTAAATGTAGTTTGAAAGGTATTTCTACTGTTTATTTGTATAATTGTATTTTAAGTTGTTATTAGATATAATCAATCCCTGTAAAGCAGTAATGCTGGTCTGTGGAAATTAAAAAAAAAATAAATAAATAAAATAAAAAGCTTGCCCTCAACCCTGACAAGTGCGTAGCCGTCAACTTCACTCGACAGAGGGCCGACCCCGATGAAGTCGTGAGCTTGTTAGGCACGCATATACCGTGACAAAAGACGGCGAAGTATCTTGGTGTGAAGCTTGACAGCGGCCTCCGCTGGCACGCCCACGCCAAGTACGTTAGCCAAAAAATAACTGCCCGAACCACCCTCCTACGCCCACTCCTTCGAGCCCCCGAACTTCATCCTGCCCTCAAACGCCGCCTATTCACCGCCTGCGTGCGGTCCATTTGGACGTATGCCTGCGAGGTATTCGCGGCGGCACCTCCCTCCACCCTCCGCCCGATTCGCACGGCGGAAAACCGCGCTGCGCGTCTCGCGGCGTACCCCCACCTCCCTCCTCCCATTCCCAATAGATACCCTAGAAACACCGACGTGTTCGGAGTTCTGGGTATAAAAAACCAATTCTTGCCGGAGCTCCAAAGGCGGTCAGTGACGGCGCTTAGAAGGGCTCTGGGTCCGAAGGCGCCGCGCATCCTGCGCGACACCGGCCGTGAGGCGAACAGTGACGCGCATCGGTCCCACCTCCGGAAAGGTCCGAAGCGCGTCGCCTTCTCCTTCCGCGCGCTGCCTCACGACACGCTTGCTGCCTTGTGCGAGCAAGCGGAGGCAACCGAGCGTGAGGGGGAAGACTCGCCATCGGCAGAGGGACGCGCAGGGAACGCGACGCCGCGCCCCACCTGCCACGCCTCCCAATGGGCCCGAGCGCCACGGACACTTTGAGTCAAGTCAGTGCCGTGGCGAACAGTGAGTGCAGTGTCAAGTAGTCAGTGCGTTGTAGTAGTAGTCAAGTGCGAATGAATGGGAAGAATGAATGGTTATGTATATAATGAAAATAGTATGAATGATGTGTGAATGTAGAAAAAAAAATAATACTAATAATACCATTATACAAAAACAATTTACGTATAAAATAGAATTACAAAAAATGATTTTAGTGTAAGTTAGTAATGCCAAAGTGCAATTAAGATAACTTTAAGTCTAGATTGTAAGTTAGTTGTAAGAAAAAGCCCCGCCTGTAGCTGCTTAAGCCGCAAGGCAGCAGCATAATGAAAAATTTATAGATAATAAATTCCCCTCCTTCACAGGGTTACTGTGGAGGGGACAAAAGAAAAAACATTCTGTATGTTTTGAATCCTTCCAGAATCTATAAAGCTTAGTTACGTTTTTTCAATCGAAACCAACCTCTCTTCTCTCCTCAAAGCTCCTCTCTTCGCTGTCCTCACTCACAGCTCGCTTTTCTCCCAACCCCCTTCCCTCTCGCACTCGCCCACGGCTACTGCAGCTCTCCACCGCTCTCTAGCCGCATATGCACTTGGAGCGAAGAATTGATAACAGTAGCCACAATTTTTTTATTATTCCTCGGAATGTTTTAATTATATATACATTTTACAATAATTTTGATACGTAGCTGTTTCTTTATAATTATAATAATACATTGTTGCTACTTACAGATTCTTTCGAGGTAGCTTGTACCAACTTCCCATATTTTATTGTAATAACCCGCCTTTATTATAACAAGTATCATTACAAATAATAACTGTAAAATCAATGTAGTAAATATGGAACTATTACTATTAATAGATAGTACTCTACAATATCAATTTACTAACGCTAAATTTTTATCCTGATCATTCTAATAGATCACCAACTTCACACACACACACATAACGTGTTTGGTCTTAACCCACACGGCGATCGCTGAGGCATCTGGGACAAGCTTTTCTCTTCATGGCATAATTAACTAGTGGTGGTTTCACAGTACATAATTTCTCGCATTATTTGTAATTTTTGCAATTTTCGAAAGTTATGAGAATTCACCGAAAGTGAGACTCCATTTTAAGCATCCATTTTCTATCCGCGAAAAAAACTTTAAGCTGAGGCATCTTGGACGAAGAAAAATTTGCAGCTGTTTTTGAGAAAAATATTATTTTAAAAATTGGGTGTGTTTCACGCCAAATTGTGAAAAAACTACTCATATTTTAATAAACATTTACATGGCCTCCTTTAAAGATTCTACATTTTGAAAAAATCTGTCAAACCTAATGAATAATGAAAAAGATTTCAAATCTCGTAGGAAAATATTGTATTTTCTCGTATGTTATGACTTGGCACGATTGGTGTACCATGAATTTGTCTTGAAATCTCGTAATACACATTAAGAACGAACACTTTTATCTTCTCACTCTTACTTTGTAAGAAGAGAAAGTATTGATATCATGTGGCGGGAAAAATGCGAATTTTCGGCAGCAAAACTCTTATTGCCGGGCCCTGGTAAAGACAAGGTGGAAAAATCCTTCTCCTGCACTATACACTAAATTAGTTGCGCTATATATTACCTATACCCAGTATATATAAAATATTAAATATGTTATAAAAACTTTTTGGTGGATATCTCTTGGGTCCTACTACACATAATAAACTACTCGTACTTTCTCTAACACGTTGTGGAGTCAGAATCCATGTTTTGTAGGTCGTAGATACCAAAAAATCTATTGACAGCAATACATCTGTCAGTCCGTCCGTCTGTTCGGCCGTTGTTGAGCCTTGGTAATAAAAAAACAAAAAAAAAACAACAAAAAAACAAAAAAACAAAAAAAAACAAGCTGGTTGGAAACACAACATGTAGTACTATAATATTTTGAAGCGTTACAAATACTGCGAGAAAGTATGTGCTGCTGTCCCGCCCGATGCTTTGCAGCACAGTTCAGTGTGGCCGCAGAGTGCAATGCCGCCACACTTCCCTGCTGTGTAGCCATTCCTATCATTTCGGACATCTATGGCTGATCTGGAAAAGAGAGAAAAAGAACTAGGCCAGGAAAGACAATAACCATTCGGCACGCTTTTGGCGTTGTTTACCGCAATTTTCGTGCAAGTATTGGCGTCTCACCTACTGTAGCATATCTCTCGGACGCTTGTACGTGGCCGTGGGATCCGGCTCGTACGAAGTTAAATTTTTTATAATGTCATTATTTGACGCATGCTGCTATAGTACCACTAGATTCTGTGCGGGAGCGGTGCGAATGAATGGGAAGAATGAATTGTTATGTATATAATGAAACTAGTATGAATGATGTGTGAATGTAGAAAAATAATAATAATGACAATTTACCAACAATACAAAATACAAATTACGTAGAATACATAAAATAGAATTACAAAAATGATTTTAGTGTAAGTTAGTAATGCCAAAGTGCAATTAAGATAACTTTAGGTCTAGATTGTAAATTAGTTGTAAGGAAAAGCCCCGCCTGTAGCTGCTTAAGCCGCAAGGCAGCAGCATAATATATTTAACATATAGATAATAAATTCCCCTTCTTCACAGGTTACTGTGGAGGGGACAAAAGGAAAAAAAAACGGACCAGACGCTGAGTTTTTTTTTCTTTTGTCCCCTCCACAGTAACCCTGTGAAGGAGGGGAATTTATTATCTATATGTTTATATATTATGCTGCTGCCTTGCGGCTTAAGCAGCTACAGGCGGGGCTTTTTCTTACAACTAACTTACAATCTAGACTTAAAGTTATCTTAATTGCACTTTGGCATTTCTAACTTACACTAAAATCATTATTGTAATTCTATTTATTTATTCTACGTAAATTGTTTTATGTATTGGAACATTATTATTATTTTTTCTACATTCACACATCATTCATACTATTTTCATTATATACATAACCATTCATTCTTCCCATTCCCAGACGCTGAGTGTGGCGCAGACTAGCGAGAGCTGCTTTTCCTTGCGCCCGGAGTGGTTTTTTTTTTTTTTTTTCTTTTGTCCCCTCCACAGTAACCCTGTGAAGGAGGGGAATTTATTTTCATAAATATTTTTAGATTACGCTGCTGCCTTGCGGCTTAAGCAGCTACAGGCGGGGCTTTTTCTTACAACTAACTTACAATCTAGACTTAAAGTTATCTTAATTGCACTTTGGCATTTCTAACTTACACTAAAATCATTTTTTAATACTATTTTATATATTCTACGTAAATTGTTTTGTATATATTGGAACATTATTATTATTTTTTTCTACATTCACACATCATTCATACTATTTTCATTATATACATAACCATTCATTCTTCCCATTCATTCACACTTCACTTCACTACATTCACTGTTCGCCACGGCACTGACTTGACTCAAAGTGTCCGTGGCGCTCGGGCCCATTGGGAGGCGTGGGAGGTGGGGCGCGGCGTTGCGTTCCTCGCGCGTCCCTCAGCCGATGGCAAGTCCTCCCCCTCACGCTCGGCTGCCTCCGCTCGCTCGCACAAGGCAGCAAGCGTGTCGTGTGGCAGCGCGCGGAAGGAGAAGGCGACGCGCTTCGGACCTTGCCCGGAGTGGCCCCACACGAGAAAGCACGAAAATCTGCGGTCTGGCCGAGCAGACGCGCAGCGAGCGGCGAGGTCGACCCGACACATCCCCAATGGCGGAGCAACCAGACACCTACCCACCAAGTCCTCGAAAATTAGATGTAGTTAACTTAATCGCTATTCGGAACACGCCAACTTCAAAGAACACTGCAAGTGGCCACTAAACACACTCGGAATACAGATTGAAGGTGAAGCAACGCTAAGGACGTGGAACAGAATGGACGGAATTAAATATTCTGCGATAGTGTTACCAGGCATTTATTTAATAGATGAAACGTAATTATAGACACAAGAAATGCTATTTTCTATCTCTGAATGTTTCTTTCCAAAAGTGCTTCTTCAGAGAATGCAAAAAAAGTGCAAATATAAGCAATAAAATGGTTTGAGAGTATAAACCATCATACAAATATGTTACTGTATGTAAATTAATTTTCGATCCTTATAAACAAGAGAGATATTCAATACGAAATCTAAAAAAGAAATTCTTATAAGTTCTTTCCTAGAGTTTGTCAGCGCGTGATCGTGGATCGATAATAATCGAGGTGTTTTCATTGATTTCACCCCTGCTCGAAAGATCAGTGTAAAACTGAACGTTCTGTTACGATTTGCGGAAGCAGTTTATTGAGATATTACAACAAAACTTCTTTCCGCATTTTTTTAGTCAAAAGTAAGCTCTTGAAAGTTTCAGATGAAGTGAAACACCCACGTTATAAGAGGTAGTTTCGTCGCACTGTATCAAAAGCTGATTAAAATGGAAGTATGAAACATTTAACAATTTATGTATTATGATATAGTGGTGATTTGCCTTTACTTTTTCGCCTCACAGATGAGTCAGCATGCAACTCACAATTTTTAACACAATTACTTGCCTCTTCGCTAGACTGAGCCTTGTCTAAGCTCTTTCGTTTATGGTGTTTGTTTCCTGAAGAAACTCTCTTTGCCAAATGATCAGTATCGTCATTAAATTTGAAATAATTGGAGCATTACATTTGACATTTGTAAAGCTGCTACGATTGGTATGTCATTGTTTTCTCGAAACAATTCAAAAAATACTTTTTTATTGCAAATAGGGTACGCGATGTTACTCGTAATAATATATGGAACAACTCTAGCATGCATATTTCGAAGATAAGATGCTGCATATCTCTACCACTCGTGGGTTGGGTTCGTATCTTTTCCAACTGCACACATCTCTCCTCCTCCCCCCCCCAGCCATTCGTAGAAATACGTTGTTTTTTTTGTTGTTTTTTTTCTTTTTCTTTTGTTCCCTCCACAGTAACCCTGTGAAGAAGGGGAATTTATTATCTATGAGTGTTTTTATATTATGCTGCTGCCTTGCGGCTTAAGCAGCTACAGGCGGGGCTTTTCCTTACAACTAATTTACAATCTAGACCTAAAGTTATCTTAATTGCACTTTGGCATTACAAACTTACATTTTTGTAATTCTATTTTATATATTCTACGTAATTTGCATTTTGCGTTGTTGGTAAATTGTTATTATTATTATTATTATTATTATTATTATTATTATTATTATTATTTTTCTACATTCACACATCATTCATACTAGTTTAATTATATACATAACCATTCATTCTTCCCATTCATTCGCACTTCACGCTTCTTCACTTCCCACTTCACTGCACTGTTCGCCACGGCACTGACTTGACTCAAAGCAACAACTCTAGCATGCATATTTCGAAGATAAGATGCTGCATATCTCTACCACTCGTGGGTTGGGTTCGTATCTTTTCCAACTGCACACTTCTCTCCTCCCCCCCCCCAGCCATTCGTAGAAATACGCGTTCCCTACGTTTGCCAGCAACTTTCAATTGCCACGTGCTTTTCCCACCCTCTCCGCGTCTCCCCTGGCAACATTCCACCGCCCTCCAGCCCAAGGGCGGCCGTTCCTACCCAGCGTTTACAGCCCGGGCTCCTTCTCTATTGCTCTGGGCGGACGCGGGGCTCATCCCCTCCGCCAGCCATTCCAGGGGCGCCTCTTATCTGCATCTCAACTGTCGCCCTCCGTCCCCGTGCCAAGAAGACTCCCCGGCCGGCCCCGCCGTGGAGAGATGCCTATCGACTCCACGGGCCCCCCTTGTTTTTTAATTTTGCTGTCAACGAACCACGCGGAAGATATGGTTGGGTTGCTTCTTTCATTTCGGTTCTCGGATTAATAAAAATGTATGGTTTCGTCTGATTCACCGTTGTTAGTCAATACGTCGAGTCAAAACAAAGTACTTTCGTTCGTGTTTTTTTTTTTCTGGTTTTGCTTTCGCAAGCAGGTCCGAAACTTTTCGATATTTTTTTATGCCTGGATCTTAGATGTAATTCGATTTGGTATATTTATCTTGAAAATTTAAACCATTACTGAATAAATATGTATTGCGAAAAAAACCAGAAACATTCGACTTCTCGATTAATTTATAATTAATGCTGTTTCTCTTGGTGGTGTATTTTTACAATCTGGTAATAAATAAATTTCTGTTACTAATACTTTGATTTGCCGATCATGGGCAGACTACGTTTTATGTATTGAACGAACAAATCGAAATATATGGTTGAGTATTTTTTTCTTTGTACGTTTTTTAGGTTATTAAAAAATCGTACGTCTAATTATGCGTAGTTGAGTATCATCTTTTTCGAAGATCTGATTACACGAAATCTGATTATCTAGAAACTGAAATGTATACTCTTCATTAATATATTTTATTAATCTCATGGAAAAATCTGTTTGCGTCTCACTGACACATTAGAGAAATCGGATACTCTTCATGAAATACGTTATGATTTTTTATCATTCATTCGTTTTTTGATGCAAGTGAATCTACACATTGCAATTAATTGTGTCACTGGATTCGTAAGAATGAATGTTTTATAGTGCTATGAATACTGATTTTCTCTATGCGAGAATCCATCATCATGCTTGAACTGTGACCATTATGAATAGAATATTGTAATACGCTTAAGAATCTATATTCTTCATTCTCTATCCTTGTCGTAGAGGGGAACTTTCAACTATTTATTTTATCTGCCGTGGGCACTCGACAAATTTTCACTTTGCTGCTCTTTGCGCAGACTTCGTACCCAGGTACGTGCTTATGTGAACCTTTGGTTGCCAGCCAAAGCTACTTCCATAGGTTAGGTTAGGTTAGGTTAGGTATTTACGTATTTCAACTTCCCCTCTACAGTACCAGTAACGAGGCAGAAATTTATTTTCTAATTTGGTTTACAGTTTGCTGCTGACTGTTTAAGCCGCTAAGTGGGGGGGGGGTTCTTGATAACTAACTAAATCTAACTTAATTTTAGCTTAATGTAATTGTACTGTTAATACGTATGCACTTTGGCATAACTAACTTGAAACACATTTTCCCACCTTATATTATGTAATATTCTGATTTTTTTCTTGGTAGATTTTTATTTTTTTATTCATGCTTCATTCATACTTGTTTCAAAATATACTTGTTACATTATATACATTAATACATGCCATTCACTCTTACTGCACTACACTACATAGGAAACGTTCACACTGTTCCTCACGGCACTTACTTCACTTAGAGTCTGTACTGGATATTTAAGTACTGCCTCCTTTTTTGCCGCAAAAGCCCACGAGCTGCGGTGCATGTATCCCTCGTGCTAATAAATGACCGCCTTGCCAGTCCCTCTGGCGAGGGATAATCAAAAGCGCAGACCTCTGAAGGACTCACAATCAGCAGAGCCGCTTCACCCGCGGCCACTCCACCGCTGGCAGAAGCGCAGTGAGCCTCAACAAGAAGCAATTCCCTTTCCAAAACCAGCGACGGTACAACAGCAAATACTTTCACACATTATATGTAACGGCTACGCAAAATTATAACACTACATGAACCTGCAAAAGTGTTTCTAATCACCGATGTTTTTTATCCGCACCTGGAATTCGTACACAGGTCTATAGATTAAACACGCCAGTCATGTTACCTCTACGCCACTAGCCGAACATAAATGTAGGTCAATGTTGTGGTTTTAAACTGGTAATTTTTGTTTGCAACTTTCGAAAATGCAGTAACTTTTCCGAACTTGTGAACTTCGATATTTTTAAGCGTCTTTCACTCTATTCGAAGAAAATGTTAACCGTTTTTGATGAAACTTGTGTTTATAAATTGCGTTGCGGTCAAGCAAAATTTACGTAAAATCTATTTTTTTTTTTTTTCAAAATATTGGACTTTGCACTTAAATATTTAATTTTTAGTACAAATTTTATTACGAAAAAGATCTATCGTACTTTTGCCACGTTAATAGTTAAAAACACGGAGTTCGCCGAAAATGGGACACGCGCCTTTTTTTAAGCGACTAATTCTCAATCCGAGGGAAAAAATTAAAGAAAATAGTTGTAGCCGTTTTCATAAAATAAATGACCTTACTTCAAGATCTCTCAGTCAAGTACATAATTTTGTAAGGAGAAAATCTCTTAACTCAATATGGTACTTTTAGGGAGACACCGAAAAAAATTAGAATATTTGCTATTTTTTTAAATAAGAGATGCTAACGAAAATCAGACTTGTGCCATTCTTTTACAAATGCTTTACGCTATCCGAGGTCACAGTATAAAGTAATAGTAATTTTTTTTTTGTGAAAATTTCGAAAATATTGAAGCTGATGTAAAGTACCCCCAAAAATTAATATATCCATTGGAAACTCGTAGAGCCACGCGTTCGTTTAGATCGATCAGAGAATTACAGTTGTGGAGATAATCGTGTGAACGGTTTAGGCGCTAGCGTTGACCGCTCACACGAATGGACGGACAGGCCGATAGATAGACACTTAGCCGTCAATCGAGTTTTTAATATTAAGGATTTTTTTTTTCTTTGTCCCCTCCACAGTAACCCCGTAGAGAAGGGGAATTTATTTCCTTTAAATTGTTAACAATAAGCTGCTGCCTTGCGGCTTAAGCAGCTAGAGGAGGGGCTTTTTCTTACAGCTAAGTTTTACATACTAGTCCTAAAGTTAACTTACTTGCACTTTGGCATTACCAACTTACACTAAGATCGGTTTTGTGAATACTATAGTTCTACAGGTTGTGAATTTACGGTCGAGATATTGTTTCTTCTTTTTCACTACATTCACACATAATTCATACTTGTTTCATTATATACATAACCATTCATTCTTCTCATTCATTCGCACTTCACTGCACTACACTTAATAAAGTACTGTTCGCCACGGCACTAACTTGGCTCAAAGTGTCAAAGTTAAGGAATCACAAACCATGGATTCTGACTACTCAACGTGTTAGAGGAAGTAATTTATTACATATAGGAACAAGGTTATCTTCTTTTTCATTAACAGGGACCGACAATTAGTGTTTTTCTGTTGAAAAATCGCGCATTTCCACCGCACGGATACCATACTCTCTCTTTACTACTTACGTAGTCAGGCGAGAAAGTGAATATTTAAATTAAATTAGGAGATGTAGCCCTACTCTCGACATAGTTGTGGATTAACAAAGTTCATGGAAGGCAAACTTGCCAACCCAGAACACAAAAAATAGTATTAACTTTTATTTGTTCAGATTCAGATCTTGATATTATTATACTATTGATTTGCATAATATTTTTTTCAATGTGCAAATTAACTTATATTGCCTGTAATGAAAGATGTAACATTGATTATTTAAAAAAATACAATATCTTATATTTTAACACTATGTAAATTATGGAAACGCATTTGCAGATTGATAACGTAGCAGACGCTGTAGCAGACATACTCTATCTGCCCTCCTGGGGAAGGCCTAATGTGTTCACAGGCCTCAGTGTACACAGCTGAGAGAAAAGGTGTTCTTGCGTTTTAATCTGCGACGACCCTACATGGCAGTTCGAATCCCCTTCCCCGTCAGTATGAAAATCGTCAACACGTTTACTAATTTTAATTAACGTTCTACTTTTCTTCAACACTATATAGTGCGTGTATTGGAATTGTGAGTTTTCGTGTTCTCCTTCATACTCATATTCTAAATAAATACATTATTGTAATTTCTTGAATTTCCAGGTGCGGCCTTACCAAAATTAATTTTGGCGCCCTGAACTTGTAAAACTTTCCACTGCGGGATGGAAGGGCCGCGACGGGTCTTGTCTGTGGAGTGGGAGGGGGGCAGGGGAGCGCAGGTAGAGCCGCGGAGGGGGGCGGACCCGAGCGACGGGGCGCCCCGGGCGGCGAGGCACGTCGAGGGGCGCCTGCCGAGCCCCTCCTGCCCCCCCCCCGTACCCTCCCAAAAACCCGCACCGAATTGGGGGCGGCAGGCCCTTCGCCCGGGAGGCTGGGCCGGCCCCACTCGGGGTCCCACGAAGCCAGCCAGCTCCCTCCCGCAATCACGCCCTCCTCCTCACTTCCTCCCACCTCCTCCCAACCTCCGTCTTCCCATCTCCCTCCACCTCAAGCCATCTTTCGTTCTTCAATCCCTTCCACCTTCCTCCCGCCGTCCTTCCCACTCCCCACTTCCCCATTACCCACGCTTCCACCTTCCTCCACAAATGTATTCCATCCTTCTTCCGTCCACCCACCCTCTCCTTCCCTTCCACCCACCTGCCATCTTCGTCCATGCCTCGCACCCGACCTCCTCTTCCTCTCACCCTTACGTCCACCTGACCTCCTTCCTCTCTTACCCCCGCCCGCCCTCTCCCATCCATCTCTTCCTCCACCCCGTCCCACCACCCTCTTATTGCCTCTCCCGTCCTTGCGACCACTAGAGAGAGGACCCCTGACGAGATAACATATTAACCCAGCCTGTTAGAGCGGCTCGCGGGACTGGGCTGGGTTGGCCTTAATATCCAACTTAACTGTCGTAATCAGAAATGAGATATGAGGAAAAAGAAGTGTTAACATTAGGTAATTTATTATAAACTCTCGCTGCTAAGATATTAAGGCATGCTTTTTACTAGCAGCTCTAGGCGAGGATGTCTCTCAGATCGGAACTGATATATTTTGTAATACTACGGTGTGGACAATTTGATTTTTAAGATCGATGTTGTGAAACCACAGGTGTGTTGCTAATTAATTTTACGTTCGAAAATATTATGCAGAGTTTAACGAGATTCATTGCACGGAAAACATTCCAAAAAATTCTTCCAATAAGAATAAAATACATTAAATTGTAAGATTCCAAGAATATCATTAGTAATGTGGATTGCACATAATTCAATATTGTCTGCAATTTCCATATTTATGGATAGGTACTTACAAATGTGAGTTAATCAGTAATGGGCATCAGTAGTGCAGGAAAGCAAATTCTAAAAAAAATCTGGATATAAGTTTCTAAAATTAGGTAGGAATTAATAAAATTTGAAATTCGTATAATATGTAACAGATATGTAGTGTTAATAATAAATGCTCGTCTTGATTTCCACACAACCCATATGACGAGGTTGGTTGATTCATCGAATGTGGACAATAATAATAATAATAATAATAATAATAATAATAATAATAATAATAATAATAATAATTGTTATTATTATTATTATTATTATTATTATTATTATTAAGAGGTTATTAAAAGCAATATGTGTGCATAATTATTAGTTTGTCATAACTCAGTGCCCAGACGATGACGTAAATATGACTTACGTTTTTTACATTACTTTCTGAAAAGTAAAAATATATAAAAACATCTACAAAGTAGCAATAACTGTTATGAACAAAATCTCTAAATATTCCGTTTATTCGAAATTTCCCGATAGTATTTGGCCCTACTTTAATTTTTTATTACACTTGTTCATATTCATATTATTCAGAATATTATTTGCAAACAAATATGTATCCCGTCGCCATTGGAACCAGGTCACATCTGCCTTTCAACATCACATACATTTAGTTAATTACTTGTTTTCTATTAGGTACATGTCGACTACATGAAAATTTCGCTCCCTTTCCACCTCTTTAACATGAATATGAGCGTGCAACTGGAACGGACACGTGCAAACATGCTCTCGTTTTCAAATACAAATCAACATTTAATTAATGCATTACATTAATTTGAAAATGTAATTCTCCGACTACTGAAATGAACAACCTGGTGGATACGTTATTGATACTGAAAAATACAATCTTAGTAAATGTTAATAGATTGTGTGCTTCAAAGGTTAGTTCAATGCTGCTGTGTTCATGGCTCGTGTATTGTGTTTCTGAACACTATGTGATAAAAGTTTTAACTTTGTAACGACATGAATCGCAAATTCTTTTGGATTATACACCTTGCACAATTATTTTACAGCTCCCTGGCAACGCACTCGAGTAAATTCATTGATCTTTTGACAAGAATTTACCACTCTTTACGTAATACTATGCCCTGCAATATATGTTTTGTACTTTGATTCGCAAAATCGCTTCTCAAATATTCATTGAATGTTTTAGAATCGGTTGGTCACCGTAATTATCGCATATGTTGTAATAAATGTTATGCAAATTTAGTGAAATTCCGTCTCGGTGAGCTCGGGGAAAATAAAAGAAGTGTAAGAATAAATAAGGATTTTGCACCATTTAAATCCTTTTAGTACCGCCTTCTTAAACCTAATGGAATCTTCCGGCTTCAGACATGTACTCTCCGTGTGGGAAACCATATCCCTTCGCAATGCCAGGGCTTACCGGGCACAACCGCGTTTCCTCCGCTCAATGCCGCATTGTTCGGAACTCGGCAAAGGCAAGTTAACCTTCCAGAATTCTATGAAAATCTGTAGGTGGAGGAGAACGCGGGCACTTTATGGGGTTCTTGGGGACAAACGTCCTCCCTCGTACAAGGCCCGCCGGAACGGCCCCATTGCTTTCAACCCGGCCGCCGGGCGGGGGCGGGGGCGGGACGGGGGCGAGGGTTTGGCGGCGAGGGATTATCGGAACGTGCTTCCACATGCCTGTTGGCTCGCCCCCCCCCCACACACCCCCAGCAAAAACCCCGCTGCCGACTATGGTGGACTGTCGTTTCCGCAGGCGAACATCAGCACCAAGTATGAATGATGTGTGAATGTAGTGAAAAAGAAGAAAAATATCTCGCCCGTAAATTAACAAACTGTAGAACTATAGTATTCACAAAACCGATCTTCGTGTAAGTTAGTAATGCCAAAGTGCAAGTAAGTTACCTTTAGGACTAGTATGTAAAACTTAGCTGTAAGAAGAAAGGCCTCCTCTAGCTGCTTAAGCCGCAAGGCATCAGCTCATTGTTAATAATTTAAAGAAACTAAATTCCCCTTCTCCACAGGGTTACTGTGGAGGGGACAAAGAAAAAAAAACATCAGCACCAAAAGCCACTTCCATTTTCATCACACAGTGTGTCTTGCTGTATTAACGCCATTTTTGCTCACTGGTAATTTTTACTTTCACGTCGTGGTACGTGCTTAAGTAGTAAAGAGAGAGTATTGTAATGTAGCGTCAGATATAGGTAATATTTCGACCAAAAAACACGAATTGTGGGACTACGGAATCGAAAAATTGGATAAATCTTCATCCTATAAGTTACTACCTTTGTCACATTGTGTAGCCAGAAACCACGTTAATGGGATCTTAATAGCGAAAAATTTGTTTGACTGTAAATCGTCTGTCGGACGAATTGGAAACCCTGCGAGTTTAAAACGGATATATTGATTTTGGGGGATATTTTACATCAAGCCTTAATATTTATGACATTTTCTCAAAAATTGCTCCAAATTTTTTTATTAAACTTTTTCCTCGCAGAATCGAAAGAACGCTTCAAATGCAGTAAGCCGCATTTTCGTTGAACTCTACGTTGAATTCTCAAAAATTACAAAAGTTCAAAGTGTTTCGGCGCCTTCCTACAACTACAATATTGAAGATAGACTTTTTCTTGAGTGCAATCTATCCTTCAAACGTCGACCTTGAAATAAGGTCATTTACAATCGAAAATATGATTAGTTTTCGCACAACTTTGCATGAATAATAGAAACAATTATATATAACAATATATGAACTAATTATTTTCTCAAAAACGGCTTCAACTATTGTCTCTTTTCTCCGAAAATTAGAAACAAAGAAATATTACAATGCAATAAAATTAACAAAATTACAATATTGATGACATATTTCTTTTACTTCTTGAAATTGGAGGTAAATGAAAATCACTCAGCTTTTGGAAATTGTAGCTATTTCAACTTTTTTAAGCGTCGAAATGAGAGACATGTGGCGTTAGGTACCGTAAATTTCGTGCTGACTCGAAATCGTAACCCAACGCGTGGAAGAACCAGGTTTCGCAGGTTTTCACAGGTTGGAAAGGGTTTGGCAGGGTCATGTAGTTTTATATTTCGTAGCGGTAAGAATTAATGTAAGAAAGTGCGAGTTATTGTAGGACCAATGGTTTCTCCATTGCCGACTGTATGCTATGCTTATTATAGGTGACGCCGCCGAAAGATATATCTATGGGGGTGATTTTTTTTTTTTTTTACAAAACATCTTTAGTATAATGCAAGGTCACATCGCCATTGCTGCGATCATTTCCACGATCGCTAACACTCCCACCCCATTACGACAACGTCGACAACATCGTCAATAAGGACATCAACACTTCAATGATCGCATCAGCGTCGCCTCCGACAACCAAGATACCGACGCCGACATTGACGACATCGAAAATCATGACACGAGCGGTAGCAAACACAAACAATCACAGTGACTATAACCCCCACTACTAACATTGCCAATATCACCTCTTATAAATGACAACTTCCACGATTTTTTGTCGGTTTTTAACATGTAGCGAGCACTGTGATTGTTTTAACTGTAGGAAGAACACGTAAGGACAACACGAACACACACCGGGCCGTTTCCTTAGGTCTAGAAAAATGTTTAACTTATATATGACGCGTTTTATTTTGAATTTTTTAAAATCATTTTTACTCTCATTTATACTCGCATTCTCGCACTGATTCGCTCTCTTTACACTGATCTCGCATTATATTCATTCTCTCATTTGTACTACACTATGCACACTGTTTAAAAAAGAAATTGTATAACTGGTTAATTTTATGTATATGTATATCTACGCATGTTTACTAGTTGTAACTAAGTGTATGTTTGAGTAGTGTACTACTCTAAATGTAAATTCAGTGGTTAGGCGGAAGAGCAGGCCCTATGGCCTGAGCCTCGCCATTAATAAAGACATTATTATTATTATTATTATTATTATTATTATTATTATTATTATTATTATTATTATTATTATTATTATTATTATTATCATCATTATTATTATTATTATTATTATTATCATCATTATTATTATTATCATCATTATTATTATTATCATTATTATTATTATCATTATTATTATTATTATTATTATTATTATTATTATTATTATTATTATTATTTACCCTTACACTTTCTGGCCACGTACCAGCGACTTTACTACTTGCATAAGCGATGGTAGGGCCGTCGCCATCACCGTCGCCGCCAGGGTAGTTCAGCGCTCCGTTCCGTTTCGTTTTCGCTTTTCAACTCGCCCCCCCTCCCCCCCCCCTCCTGAGCCACCTCCGCCGCTGCTTTTCACGCGCCGCCGCTGCCGCCGCCGCCGCCGCCGCCGCCGCCGCCGCCGCCGCCGCCACCGCCACCGCCGCCGCCGCCACCGCTACCGCCACCGCCGCCGCCGCCGCCGCCGCCGCCGCCCCCACCGCCGCCGCCACCGCCGTCGCCACCGCCGCCGCCACCGCCGCCACCGCCGCCACCGCCGCCACCGCCACCGCCACCGCCGCCACCGCCGCCACCGCCGCCGCCGCCACCACCGCCGCCACCGCCGCCACCGCCGCCGCCGCCGCCGCCGCCGCCGCCGCCGCCGCCGCCGCCGCCGCCGCCGCCGCCGCCGCCGCCGCCGCCGCCGCCGCCACCGCCACCGCCACCGCCACCACCACCACCACCACCACCACCACCACCACCACCACCACCACCACCACCACCACCACCACCACCGCCGCCGCCTCCGCCACCGCCGCCGCCGCCACCGCCGCAGTAGCCCCTCCCGCCCGGCGCTGATAACATCCCCTCTATTCGGCGCCGCGCCACTGATGGGGCCGACTTCTTTGCGGCCGCGCGCGGCCGGGCGCCTGGCGGGCGAGGGGGACCCCCCTTCCCCTCCCCCTCCCTTTCCCAGCGCTGTGTTGTTCGGCTTCGGAGATTTTGTGTGTGCGCGCGCAGGCTCCGCGCCCGAGTGTGGCCTTGGGTTGCAAAGGAAGAAGAATGCTCGCTTGCAATTGTATCTCTGCTCGCACACTTCTTCGGGTTTTATGATCGTGCCGCTTTCATTCACGCACGGGTTTGGTGGTAGGTGTCCTGCATAACCCTCTGGAGAACCGCGTGGATGTTACAAAAGTACGGTGGCAACCGCTGGGTTTGAAAAATAGCGTAGTCATCATAAAATTCGGGAAATGCATTACCGTTTTTCATTTGTACAAAGCAATGTTCACCTTAATGTGTGACTTTTCTCGGCAGTAAATGTCAGCGCTGAGATCGGGTAACGAATCGAGAACCGGTGTAACCGAGTGTGAGTGAATCAGACGCAGCCAGACGTTCACTTGAGATCGCTAAATCAAAGTTCCATAAATCCAGAGTCCTTTGTTTACTCAAGGTGGAGATATGTCTTGATCAGTACGCTCCGGTAGAGAAATATTGACGCTCTGCAAATTACAATGGTGGTTTTTAGCTGAAAAAATGAGAAGTTTTTACTACCAACAAAAAATTAGTTACAAATTTGATCATAAGGCCCAAGGTCTTATTTGATGCATCTACAAAAAATTTTTGATGGCAAATCATGCGGAGTAGAACTGGAAGTAAGGTTCGATGATGTTGGATTGCGAAGAAACTTGGAAGATGGAAGCGAAGCATTAACAATTTTTTGTGATAATTATTGGGTTACTGTACGTTTACGACCTATTTGAGTATTATGAGAAGAAGATGGAATGTGTAATGATTCTGGAGACACATTTTCATTTACATCACTATTGTATACTGCGTAAATTGCAAATGATATCGTGTGAATCTGGTTTCCTCTCCGTATGTTATAGCGGATGTCCCACGAAGTATGGGCTATCTCCATAACTTCTAAACGGTTCCCGATATCTAAATGCAGATTTCGTTCAATAAAGCAGAATCATGGGGCAAGTAAAACGCTGTAGAGAAAATGTTCGGAATACTTTTACTTTTCGATAAATTTATTCATCTTTGTTTTTTTAAATGAAACGAGTATAGATTTGTTTCACTACCAATGTATAGATCATAAAATAGGAATAAAATGATATATAATATGCTAATGTTTTGTTAGTAGTTTGACTATACAATTATACTTTCTGACACGTGATTTTAAATTAATCGGACAAACTGTCGTGTAGTAGCCCTTGCAATTGTCGCCTTTGGGGAAGGTGGCCTTTGCGACGCCGAAACTTCCGGCGCAATGGGAAGACTGAAAGTTGTGGCAGTAAGGGTACAGGCGCAATTACTGTAACCCATGATCTTCACTAGAAGGACACAGAAACATATTACATGCCCCATGATTCCGCACTGCTGAGCGAAAATTACATTTCGATATCGTGAACGTTTAGAAGTTATGGAGAGGGTACATTGTTGGTGAACACCTATGTTTGAATAGTTTATATTATAGATATATTTCACTAAAAATAAAAATAAGGCAAATATTCTAGGTCTCTTGAATGACAGACAGTAGATTACAATTATTTTAATATTAATTATTAGATGGAGCAGTCCTTAAAGGGCTTGCCTCTTCGGGATGAGTATTTAAGAAATGAAATATATTTTTTTTTTTATTTCTTACAATTTTTTTAAGTAACCGTTACTTCTGTGCCAATTGGAAAACGTGAGAGCTTAACTTGTAAAATTCCGAAATTTCCTTTTCCTCCCTTCGTTAGAAAGTACACATTTAGCAACATTTCGCCAGGAGGGTGATGACTTCCCGGTAATTCGGACCTTTGTAGCTGCGCCCCTGTGCACCTCTCCCGGCCGCGCAGCCGTCCGCAGCAATAGCCACGGAGCAGAAGGTGCTTTCAGAAAATCCTCGCACCTCGGCCCTTTCACTGGCAGGGTTCTCCAGTTCCTTTGACGTCCGCCGTAGATATATTGCCCTGAGGTCTCTGACCCGCCGGGTCGCTGACGTCAATTTTGTTGTTAAAGCTGTTTTGTCCACAGTGATGGAGAGTGATGCAACAGCAACCTGCGTTGGGTTTTTTGATTTCCAGATGTGCCGATGATAGCCGGAATGTTCCCAAGGATAGGCAAGGAAATAGTCAGTCTGTTTAAATCAAAATCCGCAAGGAAAAACGTAAACTCATTTGTCAATCAGTTTTCACTTCCATGGAACTCTTATTCATTCATTATCATTTTGGGAAGGTATGGGATGCGTCAATAAAACGATCAGATTAGATTGATTGAAGTCCTCGACAACACTGAAAATCTTGCTGAATGGATTTGAAATGTCTATTTAAATTAATTCTTCAATTCGTAGAACTATGAGGTGGGAAAATTGATGAGACACTTGTGTACTAAACGGACAGTACATCTCCTAGAAACGTCATTTGGCAACATATGTTTTACTAGTACTCGTAATTTGGTCAATGAAAGTAGTGCGAAAAATCATTGAGTGATGTGTACTCCAGCATTCATAGAACGATTCAAAAGACCTTGATATTCATTTTATCATCTTTAGCCACCGGTGTTAGTAAATTGGCGAACAGAAGTAATATAACAAGTTTAACCCATATGTAAATTAGGAACCAACCAAGAGAAGGACATACCGACAACCTCTTCCCCTACAATAGATTGGGAACCGACAACCTATTTCCCTTCCAGGAGAAAGAGGAAGGTAACACTTTACTTTCGAAGAACATTTTCATAGCAATTGTTTTTAAAACACAACACCCTTCCCAATTTTCCAGACTTATGACTGACATTTTTCTTGTGGTTTGATTTAAGTGGTTTTCATTCTACTGAATCGTTCGTTGATTGAATAAATTCTACTCATCTTGGCATTTTTATATTCTTCCTTTTTCTCAGCTAATATTCTATAGCGATGAACATGAAATTTGGATTCTCTTCTAGTGCTTTCTTTGCTTTTGATTTTGATATAGGGGCGAGTGTGGAAGATTTTCAATGAGGTACAAGGAAACGCTGGACAGCAGCGTGGGGGGCGGCAGCCCCCTTAACGCACTTACCTGCTTAATCAACCTTTTTTTCCTTACCTGTGTTGGTTGGTCCTCAATTTACATGCAGACTTAGAAAGTACGTTTAGCGAGAAAAAATGAAGGGATTATTTGGTCCCCCAATTTACATACGGTCTAAGGCACTTCGAGGCGCAGCGCAGTGAAACTCAATAATGAACACGATTTTAAATTTATTTTCTTATTATATTATTTAAATCCTCTTTTTGAAAAAATAGATTCAGAAAAAGAGCTTTATGCCGTAGAATGTAATGTGACGACGTTTTGTATTTTATAAATTTCTTATTTTACGAAGAAGGTGATTTATAATTCGTATGATGGACGTGTCTTATGAAGATTAAAAAGTCTAAGTAACAAAAATATTTTCAAAATACGCTTATGAATACGTGAGAAATGAAATATTTTGGTCACAAAGGATAATTTTGTTCACTGTCAACACTTCAACCACCGAAATCATTTCAAGTGTGAAGTTTAATGAGCAATAGACCTGCAGTCTTAAATAAACTCTTAATCGGATCGTAAGTGGTTCTCGACTTTTTGCTATCAACAATTACATGTATTCAACGTCAACACGCTAAGTCAAGAAAATCTGGATATACACGCTTGCTTGAAAATTTTCCAAAAAGTTAAAGAACGGTTGGTCTACATACAATAAGGGGTTAATTTTCATACGTATAAAAATAACCCAAACCCAGGAGAAAAACGTTAATTATTAAGTTAAAGTGAAGGTGAAGAAAAAATCAGCACTTTTCGATGTAGCGTTACAAACTCTCCTCAATACTACGTAAGCAGAATGCGAGAAAATAAACTGTTGTTGGAAATAGAGAATAAAATAAGGAGAACGATGAAAATGGCATAGAGATGATACATGGCCAGGAAGACAACTAGGTGCAAAAACCAAATAAAGGGAAAATTACTTCCAGCGCAGGCTCGAAGGAACGACGTCCACCCACGCACTTCCTCTCCTCTCTTCTAGGAAACTAATCGGCGCGTGTGAAGAGGGCGGCCATTTGTCCCGGCCGCGCCGCACAGGAAGCCCTCGACAGCCTCTTCCTCCGCGCGATTTTATGGGCGCGCAGCGTTCGCCATCTGTCCCGCGCTAAGCCCCGGCACAGTGGGCCACCACTCGCGGAAAAGCGCGAGGGGCCGAAAATCCTTATACTTGCTATGGCGACGATTGTTTAACAACTTGGTCATATAGCTTCAGTATTACTAATTGAAAGGGAGACTGTGAGGAATTCACTTAAGGACCGCACGAAAACACACAAACATCATTGCCTGAGACGGGATTCGAACCCTCGCCCAGCGTCAACGATAAGCCCCGGCACAGTGGGCCACCACTCGCGAGGGGCCGAAAAAAGTTATACTTGCTTTTGGGTCGATTGTTTAACAGCCTGGTCATATAGCTTCAGTGTTAACTGAAGGGGGAATTGTGAGGAATTCACGTAAGGTCCACACGAAAACGCACAAACTTTTTTGCCCGAGGCGGGATTCGAACCCATACCGAGCGCCGACGCTAAACCCCGGCACAGTGGGTCGCTTTTTAACAAGTTGGTCATATACTGCGACTTCCGGTATCCAGGCCGGCAAAATTTATACTTTCTTTTAGCACTCGTGCATGGAAACTACTACTTCCATTCATTGCTTATTGATTGGAAATTTTGTTTCATTGAGTGGTTAGTGATTCTGGTCGTGTCAATTGATAAAGTGACTAGTCCCGTAAGTGTAGTGCATGTTTTATCGCTGGAGGGGACTGTGATCTTCCCCCGTTGGTGGCGAATCCGTCGGCTTACGGGTTTTCCCTCAACTAGGCATCTCCCACAAGCCGATGAATAGGTCAGTGCCAGTTCAAATGTTCCAGCGGGGATGGACACCAGAACCTCCCACATATATGTACTACAACTATACGCCTATATGTATATATGTAGTTTTGACCTTGAGCGTTGACCCGCTCGGTAACATAAAATAATTCATCAATCAGTAGAAAGAAAATCCTTTTTCGCCTCAGTACCCTTACAACGGCAATTCCAAAGAAGGGCTAAAGATGGCCGTACTTATTGAAGTCGTACAGGATTAAAAATAATCGAATAATTTAAATCAATTATAATTGTGCTTAAAATTATGTATTTTATATCTTATCATATTAATGATATATTAATAATATTACAAATTAACATTAAAAGTATAATATTTTAAACGACTCCAAGTTTAAATTTAAACAAATTTCTATTTTAAAATGTACGACTATGGGTCTAAGTAGTAATATTTATAAAATAATATTTCATATATTTGTTTAAAAGTTAAATAAATAAAATGAATGCAAAAATTCAATACTGATCTCTAATAATAAAAAAATAATAATGTATTTCAAACTGTCCCCTCCGTAAGTATTAGACTGAGTCGAATTTTGCCCGTCCACCCGCGTTCGCCGGAGTTGCGGCCAACTGTGCAGGGGCTCGGCTCGGTTCTCGCGATGGGTCGGTCGTGCGACTCGTCACCGGAGACAACTAATGACACGCGGCGGGCGGGGCGAGGGCGGAAGCGCGGGCCCCGGGGAGGGGGTGGAGGGAGGGGAGGGGTAAGGTTCGCGCAGCCGCCCCGTGACAGCTGAAGCCTCCGGCGACGTGGGCGGCACGGCGCGAGAAGAGACCTGTGCGCGGGGGGGGTTCAAGGGCTGCCAGCCCTTCGCCAGCCCTACGCCAGCCCTTCGCCAAGCCCCTGCAGGGAGCCGCGGAGGCGCCGCCGCGCCCCGTAGTGCTTCACACTACGGGATCCGCGGACGTAATTGCTGTTCACTAAAAAAAGTTCCGAAAGGCGTTATTTTGGCGGCGGCGATGGTGTAATGGTTAGTGTATCGGACTGCATATCGGACAATTATTAATAAGTAATGCGTCTTTCTAGACCTGAGGAAACGCGATTCTGTAAATATAATTTGCGGTTAGAGCCTTGGCCCGATTCACAATTGACGCGCGGTGGACCCTCGTGCTTCAGCAACTCCATGTGCAGTTGAGTGTAGTGGCTTGAAATGAGATTTTACCTTTATGATTATTAGTAAGGTGTGTACTTTCTATATTTTGGTATTTCATTTATCTTAGTTTACAATTTTTTGTTTGTGTAATGCTAATTAATTAATTAATTAATTAATCAATTTATTGAAATATTTGTTGTCCTCATGCACTGTTCATTTTTCATACTCTAGCCCTGATGAAGAAATTAAATGTTTCGAAACGTTGGCACAACTAATTGTTTCTCTACCCACAATGACCAATCCCGTGAACCAATTTTAGTTAATGATTCTGTAAATATGTTAGTTAAGGCGTGCTACCTATAAATTACTCGTAATATTAGCTTTAGCTAGATTATAAGTGCTCTCCCCTTCTGTCGCAAAATCCAAATAAGGCTGCTGCACGCGCGCAGTTCGTACCACCTCCCCAAAAAAATTACCGCCTCGTCAGGGATACTGGTAGTGGGCACTTGAAAAAAATGTACGACGAATGTACGTAAATTTACGAAATGTACGTAAGACAAAATATTACAAAACGAGAATTATCCGTCGAGGTTGATACTAATAACTAATATAGTATCGTAATGACTTGTTAATAAGAGGCTTTCGAACAATGTACGTAAAAACGTACATGTGTCTGTCACAATTTATTCATATTGGAAGATTCTTTATTATTTTATCAAATTAGAATTTTCTTGAGAGATCGATTCACTTAAAATCTGTAAGTCTCCACATATTGTTTTATATCACGTCACCATTTTATTATATTTGTTATTGATTTCTCAGTGTATTTTAACTCCAGTAATATTTCAATTAGTTTAATGTTCACTAAAATGTTATATTCCTTGTAGCCTGGATATGGGGGAAAAGATTATTCCTCTAAACCTTGCAATAAAATTTTGTTAAAGAATAATAAAAACTCCAAATTGGATAATTCTAAGATTTTATTTATAAGTTTTTCAGTGAATTGGACTGTCAAGAAAACACTGAAGCCAAACTATCTTCTCATTATCATACAACGTTTAATTCACTTGGTAATAATTCCAATATACCATAACTTTCACTGACATTTTACTAATCGTCTTGTAGAAGGGTGATGGTAGTTAAAGGCCTGACATTAGTTCTAATCTACTAACATTACGAAACTGTTTATTATTTTTAAAAGTAGGCCTCGGATTACTAAGAGACTGACCTCAATGTTGACTTGAGACAATCAAAGTGGATAATAGTAGATTACGTAACAAGAGCACAAAACAGGTGATTCCCTCACTCGTCTAGTTTGTCGTCCGAGCAGAGCTCCGACGACAAAGAGTCGAGTGCGGGAATCACCTCGCGCCCGTGTTGCGTAAAGTATTTTTTAACACGCGGTGAGCGAAACACAATACGTCACGTACAGGAATATAAATACTATAAATATCAAATAACTAGAAATTCTTTACTTGTACAAAAGTAAGTGGATTCCAGTCAGTGTTGTAGCCCTATTGACTGCAAATAATAAACAAAGACGTGGTCAAGACGAAAGACAATTGCGAATCTGTACAGATGTTTCGCACACGCTTGGTGATGTTTCGCACACGCTTGGCGATGTTTCGCACACGCTTGGCAATGTTTCGCACACGCTTGGCGATGTTTCGCACACATTTGGCGATGTTTCGCACACGCTTCGCGATGTTTCGCACACACTTCGCAATGTTTCGTACACGCTTCGCGATGTTTCGTACACGCTTCGCGATGTTTCGTACACGCTTCGCGATGTTACGTACACGCTTCGCGATGTTTCGTACACGCTTCGCGACGTTTCGCACACGCTTGGCGATGTTTCGCACACGCTTGGAGATGTGAACTGGGAAAAAAGACGAGAGACGGGCACTGTGAAAAAAACAGCTGTTTCGTACACGAGAAACAAGCACGAGAAACCTCATGTCGCGCCCGGCGTGTTAACGTTTTTTTTCTTCAAAACTGCCGACATTGTGGGTGTGACAATTATGATAGTGTTATGAATAAATACGATAGATTAGAATAGATTTGAAGGTAAAAAAGAATCGTGAGAAAAGAAAACGCAGCAGGGGTGTGAAAACGTGAACGCCGTTTTAAAAGTGATTTAAGCAAAGTAATAATTAATAAATATTTGGTACAAAACGCTGGCCTCAAATATGTCTATAGTATTAGAAAATAGCCGAGAAAATAGGGTGTAAGTGTAGTAAATTTTACAAATGAAATATGAAAATATTGTAATCAATGACATTAATTTAGAATCTGACAAGACTAACATACTTTTGGAATAGACTATATGAAAAGTTTATACAAATTAGACATTAGTACGAATATTGGTCAATAGTTGCTAAGCTAATTTATTTGGCCTATTTTTTTCTGAATACGAAATACTGTAATCTGAACCATTTGGTTAGGTATTTTGTCGTAGGTACATCCTATTTTGTTCAAAAGTGTTAAGAAATACATAGGATAATGTCTTCTAAACATTAAATTGTAAGCGGAATGTGTATCTATTAAAGTGTAAATACGCACAAAACATATTTTATTAATTTAATGCTTGTGTAGGGGAGATTTGATAGCTTTAGAATGACGCACACACTTGTGCTAATAAGCAGGAAGTGATGCAACGGAAGGTCGTGACTTTTCGAGTAAATGTCACATTATTTTCAAGGCTGTTGAAAAAAGTAAGAAATTCAAACCCGTCACATTGAGTACCATGAGTCTGTAACGCAATTTCATTTCATTCATCTATAATTTTCTTAAATGAATTATGCTTTGGTGTGAATCTCATCAGAAATATTCTGAAAAAATGAACAAACAGTAAAAGTATTCTTTACTTCTTTAGTGACATTTTGCTTTTCGTTGTCCACCGCGGTTCTAAATGTTTTATAGACATAATAAATGCAGTTATTCAAATTAAACGATTTTTGTCTATCTCTTGCTGCACTTTGCTAAAATTCAAAGCAAAAATTGACCTTTTTACTTTTGCTCTGTACTATAGTAATAGGGAGGTAAAGTATTGGAATCACCTCAACAATCTGATCTCGAATGTTGGTCGTAAAATCTGTGATTAAGGTTCGTTGCAAAATTAGAACGTTTGTTACATAAGATTTTTGTTATTATGTTAAAACCAATGTTTTACATAAAAGCATATTATGTATGACAAACTTTTGTTGATGTAGGGGGAAAATAGTTCAATATTTATGTACCTAAATAAATGTTGTTATTATGTTAAAAAAAAGGTAACGTACGTCAGATTTTACCTCTTTTACAGATGATTAATATTGGTGCAGATAGAGGTGAGTTACAGGCAATTTTGAGCCCGAAAATCGAATGAATGAATGTCTCACACGTAACTCAGATTGGAAGCTTTTGAGATGAAACTTGGTAAATACATCAGGAGTAAGGTCTAGTTGTGCCGTTCCGGCGATCATTAAGACATTGTAATTTTGAGGGAACCTTACATGAAGCCCCTCTGTTATTTTCAACATTTTCTGGGAATTGAATGAAAAACTTATTCTTGAAACTGTTTACTCATATAGAAGAAAGTGCATTATTTTATATGCATGGTATATTTCCGATTTGCATTAAAACTTCGGACATTAAGAAGTTCTAAGAGTTAGAAGTTAAGTTTGAAGGGTGTGTTTACGTAGAAGCGAAATAATTGGTGAGTTTGCTGTGAAAAAGCAATGTGTAGCAATTGTTTGACACATATGTCTTTTCAGAAAAAAAACATTGGTTATGGGTATGTTGGTTTATCGTTTTTTTAGACCCTCTATCGCTTCATTTAGTTCGTCGTGATAGCTCAAGTGCTAGTAGGGCAGAAATCGCAATACTACAATATTACATAACCGTTACCACCAACACGAAGAAGTATGTGCTATTGCAGCGCCGCTAGTTGACGCGAGGTAGAATTTCATAAAAACTGTAGCCTTGGTTTGAATACCGGCATGAGTATTATTATTTTTTTTTTTCTTACCACAATCTTTCTTTTCTTGAGATCGAAAACCAGGAAAAGTCGCGAGGTTGTGTTTTACAGTGGTGATCTCATGGGGGAAACGTAGGTAGTCTCGCGATTTGAGATAATGAATTGAAGCACGCGACGTCCGTTTGCAGCGTAAAATGACAGAACGTTTTTATATCGTGTCTCCGCGCGGCCCACATGCAACCCACATGTTTCCATATGCTAGCCATGAGGTTCACCGTTACTCCCACGTGTTTGTGGTGTGTCACGACGTAACATGTACCATCACGAAAAATCATCACGGTCGCTTCCTAGTAAAAATTGTTCCAGTGTTACACATAAGGCATCATTGAATTGTGGAGTGAAAGTGAAGGCACATAATGGTATTTGGTCGTGCACCAAGTATTGAATTGAATTGAATTGAATTTGCCTTATTTTACGTGGCGAGACTTGGGCCATCAGGCCCGCTCTTCCGTCTTACCACGCAAATTTCGCTACGCTCCTTTCATCAACTAGCAGAGAAAGGAGGTATTTCTTGGGCGAGAAACAGGCGATTTTGAATTTAGCTCAGAGGCGTCATTTAGGCTTGAGGATCTTTTACATGCAAGTAAATCTACGAACATGGGACAGCCGGCTTTACTTCCCCTCCGAAGGAAGGCGTACGAAGGATTTTGTCGCCCTAAAAATCCACGGCTTCGACCGGGTTTGAACCCGCGAGCTTGGGTATAACAGTCCTGTTAAGTATTAAGTTTCCCTTGTTACACCAAACTTGCTCCTTCAGGCGCAATATACATACTAACGGCGTTTCAACTGCGTAAATCTGTATGCGATAGCCGCTAGTGTATTAATTTAAATATAGAAATTGTACTTGTGAATGTCATTATACCGACAGACCAAGTCTTCGCTATTTAACTTATTCAGCAAAATCATAATTACCCTCCGAAAGAAAACGAAAAACTAGACAAGAGAAACTATTTTCTCCCCTTTCAAAAGAACCCAAATTAATTTTCAAAATACGAGCAGGATGTCAATTCTAAACAATAATAACATTTACTGCGATAATAATTTCCATTCTCAAGATAAAAATGTTTCGCGTAGTTTTTAACTAAATTATATATACAGTGGGACGTCGATTATCCTAACTAATTGGGACCAGGTATAGTTCGGATATTCGATAATTCGGATAACCGAACATTTAAAAAATGCTGTATGTATAAAGTTTCTTTAAGCATACGTACCAATAAAATACTGCTCTGCACATACAAAATTCTGTAGATAATAAACACTAGCATACTACAGCACATTGCCCTTATTTCTTGAAGAAATCGCTGATTTTCCGTTGTACATTCTTTACTTCAAGAATATTCCGAGATATTAAGCATTTAAATATTTTATCACTGTCAATCATACAGGAGATCATTCTTAATATTCAGTGTTACGAAGGACAATGAATACGTATAGTATTCGGTACCTAATTTAAAAAATATATATTCTCAGAGAAAATATGAGTTCGGTTATTTGACGTTTCGGATGATTGACTTTCGGATAATTCACTTTTCATATGGTTTTCGAAAGTTGAAAGTATGGAATCATTTAATTACCCTTAGGTTTTCGCAAACAGAATGAAGAACATTTTAACGAGAAAAAGAAGTGTCGACTGTTTTCTTTTTATTGTATTTATAACAACCAATTAACGTCAATTGTGGTAGGATTTGTGGCAAATGCTCTCGGTTCGTTGGCCTTAAACTGCGTTCTTCCAGACGCGTAGAACTGTGTGCTTTTGTTTGCTTTCTTGGAATACTTAACATTTTGTCGCAGCGCTTGCGAGACCACAACCAGTTTCTCGTATGCAAGTAATGCCAGGGATTTATATTCCGTCCAGGATTTACTGAATAACATACTAAGATTTCAACGAATTTCTCGCATTACACTAAACGTGGTTTAAGACCTTCAACAGATCTGTGATTTCTAAAAGGGCAATGTACAATCACAATACAATCTTAAAATTCAGTTCATAAAACGAAAGGAATGAAACACCAAGGAACATTTATTTATACATCTAATTTAATATAAAATTGATGTTCAGTTGATTCAATTTTTAACGATTTATGTAGAGTTTGTCCGTGAATGTTAACCTGAATACAAAAAATAAATGTAGTTGATATGAATTGTAACTGATCAATGATTGGCACTGATCTGAACTCATTTCAATAGAGTACGGCACTTCGGCAACTTTCTGAAATGTCAAGTGACAGTGAGTGCATTTTTACGTGTGTTCCAAAGAGTGAATAGAACAGAAAGTAACTTATTTGTAATCCATGAATTAACCATAAACTGATTGTCAATCAGATA
The DNA here is from genome assembly GCA_038098605.1 of Gryllus longicercus. Lineage (NCBI taxonomy): Eukaryota > Metazoa > Arthropoda > Insecta > Orthoptera > Gryllidae > Gryllus > Gryllus longicercus. The sequence continues at coordinate 389,775 of JAZDUA010000815.1, read as the reverse complement.
CTTTCAAAAAATAAATTATATTCATGCCCTTTGTGATAAATTTCTAAATTTCAATGGAGTGTCTAATATAGGACATTCCATTTGTGTGGTTCCGAGTAGTACAGTCCCACACACCTTGTTCACTTTTTATGCCTTGTGGGACCTCTTAAATCTCCCCTCCACGTTTGCAGTGATCAAAAGACCATTCCGCGCTCTAATTTGCATCCTCTCCTGCAAACAGCTTCAACGAAAGCACTCGTCGGTCATCCAACCCAATACACAGAAGCTCGCGCCTGGGGCCGTACTCGCTGTCCGCTCCACCGCCGCCACCGCCACCGCCACCTCCCCCGCTGCTTTTGTCACCACCACCCCCGCCCCCATGCCGCCCCGCCCCTTTCGCTGCCCCCTTCGTCGCCAACACCTCCCCGTGAAAGTTACTTTTTTCTCCTGTGGAAGGACAATTCCGATATGAACTTTTTACGTACAGATAGTTTTTGAATATTCTTTAAAATTGTTTTATGAACTGTGTTGTTGTGACTGCTGATCATTTTTCTCCAATAATACCCCTAAGAATGGCATTGCAGGAATCTATCAGTGTTTAAAAAAAAAACTATTGTGTATCTTTTCGTTCTTGTAGAAGTAACTAAATGCATTGTCGTTTAAGACTTGTCTCGCCTTGAGTAATCAGTTTCTGAATGATTTTTCTTGTTAGTATTTCAATCGCATTTCCTTGCAACCTTCATTTCTATTATGCCGTGAGCTATGTATGGTTTGTGATTAATGAACTTGACGTGCCCTGTTCATTGCAGTTTTTTGTAATATACCGCGTAGTTTATAAGTTTATATAATTGCATTTCATCCATTAACATCTAACATACACACCATTTTTTGTTTGTTTGTTACTATGCCAGTATATTCGGTGAATCTTTGAAAACCCAGATTTAAGTCCCGGAACTCCACGCGAGATGATTACTTTGCATTTTATGAAACATGAACCAAGCATATATAGGAAATTACGAATTCCCTTTGTGTGACCCATTTAGAAACGGGTTAATTACTTAGTTTCATCGGTACCGTCATTTTATTGCCTACACCTGGACTATTATCTTCATCACATGAATACTGATTAAAATATTGTAAATAAATAATGGATTGTGAATTATTATGGTTTTATTGATATTATGAAGCATTTTCTACAATTTATTATTTTCGTAATAAAATCCACTTGATCCACTTTTATCATAAAACTCTAGAGACTGCTTTCGCTACGCGATTTGTGTGATTTTGAAGTAAATCAGAGCCACTGGTATGATTTCGATGTAAATCAGCCTTGACTTCAATTTCGAATATCAAATTGTTTTATTTTTCAAACAATCATTATGAGAATATATATTTCAGTCTCATTCACATGGTTGTCAGTTGTTAGGAACGAGTAATTTCCTACGTTACAGTATACGAACGAGGTAGCTAACTCAATCTCGCTTAAACCTTAGAATTAAGAGATAGCCGATTTTGAAGAAGTGTGAATATTGGATAAATACTAATGAGGGAAATGTTAATTAATTGTTAATTAACATAAATTGGTATCTTATGCCTGCATTGATGCAAATATAATTTAAAAAAATCACACCAAGTGCTTTTGTGTGATTTACGGTCTCATCAACATCTAGGTCATTAGCGACAACTATTGAGTTTAACGTTATGGGAACTATGAAGATGACATGATCTGGTTGTTACAGGGGGTTGAAGGAGGACACAAAGACAACCATGCCCAAGGCGGCACACGAACCCGCGATCCATTGTACTACTGTCTTAGATATTTCGGATTTCGCATCGTCAACAGTAACTTTATCTTTTTTAAATTTAAGTTCGCATCAGCATCTAGGTCATTAGCGACCACTATTGCATTTAACGGTATGGTAACTGTGAATATGACATACGGTGACGATAGGGGGTGAAAGGACAAACACAAATACAACCATGCCTGAGGCGGGTCTCGAACCCGCGATACTTAGGTCCGAGATCGCTACGGCACTACTCATCCGGACGACTGACCACCAAATACTTCCTTCGTACGCCTTCCTTCGGAGGGGAAGTAAAGCCGGCTGTCCCATGTTAGTATATTTACGTGCATGTAAAAGATCCTCAAGCCTAAATGACGCCTCTGAGCTAAATTCAAATCGCCTGTTTCTCGCTCAAGAAATACCTTTCTCTGCTAGTTGGTCAAAGGTGCGTAGCAAAATTTGCGTGGTTAGGCGGAAGAGCGCGTCCGGGGGGTGGGGCGGGCGCGGGACGTGGCCCCGAGCAACTCGAGAGCCCGCGCCGCGCCGCGTCGCTCCGTCGCCACCCGAAGTGCACCGCCCACTGCTCACTGCCCGACGGAATCGCCCGACTGCATCCACGACGGCGGCGGTGCTGATGGTATGGAGAGTGGATGGGTCAGCGTATCGGACTATTATACTCAAATTCGCGGGTTCGAACCCGATCGAAGCCATGGATTTTTAAGGGCGGGAAAATCCTTCGTACGCCTTCCTTCGGAGGGGAAGTAAAGCCGGCTGTACCATGTTTTACATGTAGATTTACTGCATGTAAAAGATCCTCAAGCCCAAATGACGCCTCTGAGCAAAATTCAAATCGCCTGTTTAGTCGCCCAAGAAATACCTCCTTTCTCTGCTAGTTGGTGAAAGGAGCGTAGCGAAATTTGTGTGGTCAGACAGAAGAGCAGGCCTCATGTCCTGAGCCTCGCTACGTAAAAATAAGGCATTAATTCAATTCAATTCTATTCCATTCCATTCCATTCGATTCCATTCCATTCCATTCCATTCCATTCCATTCGATTCCATTCGATTCCATTCCATTCCATTCCATTCGATTCGATTCCATTCCATTCCATTCGATTCCATTCCATTCCATTCCAGTGCTGGCTCGCGCCTTCTCCAATTTCCCCGCGAAGGCTGCCCGTCGCCGGGAGCGTCACGAGCGCGTGCCGCGCGCGTGTGGCGCGCGTGTCGGCGTTCGCGGAAGCTCGCTCCTCCGCGCGCGCGCGCGTTCGAGCTCGCGCGTCACGATTAATTGGAGGGCGGCGCGGGCGGCCGAGCACGGGGGCGGCGCACGCCTTCGCGGAAGAGACCTCGTCGCCCTCCGCACTCGCCGCAGGCCCAGACCCTGCCACTTGCCGCGACCGAGGCACTGGCCTCGTCCGTGACGCTGCCGTTTTCCTCAACCCTGCCACTCTCCTTGACCCAGCCACTGCCCTTGACACTGACACTGTCCTCGTCCCAGCAACAGTCTTCGCAGCTGCCACTATCCTTGCTCGTGCACTGCTCTTGACGCTGTCACTGCCCTAGTCCTTACTTACTGTCTTCGCCCATGCCACTGTTCTGGACCCTGCTGTTGCTCTCACCCCTGCCACTGCCCTCGTTCTTCTCACTGCCCGGGACACTGACACTATTTTCGCCCTTACCTCTGTCCTCGCCCCTGCCTGTGTCCTCGTTCCTGCCTCTGCCCTTGACGCTGACACTGCCCTCGCCCTTACCACTGTCCTCTCCAATGCCACTGTTTTGGGCCCTGCTATTGGTGTCGCCCCTGCCATTGTCCTTAATACTACCATTGTCCTCGCCACTGCCACTATCCTCGCCCCTGCCTGTGTCCTTGCTCATGACACTGCCCTTGTCACGGACACTATCCTCGCCCTTACCTCTGTCCTCTCCCATGCCACTCTCTTCGCCCCTGCCTGTGGCCTCGTTCCTGCCTCTGCCCTTGATGCTGACACTGCCCTCGCCCTTACCACTGTCCTCTCCAATGCCACTGTTTTGGGCCCTGCTATTGGTGTCGCCCCTGCTATTGGTGTCGTCCTTAATACTACCACTGTCCTCGCCACTGCCACTATCCTCGCCCCTGCCTTTGTCCTTGCTCATGACACTGCCCTTGACACTGACACTATCCTCGCCCTTACCTCTGTCCTCTCCCATGCCACTCTCTTCGCCCCTGCCTGTGTCCTCGTTCCTGCCTCTGCCCTTGACGCTGACACTGCCCTCGCCCTTACCACTGTCCTCTCCAATGCCACTGTTTTGGGCCCTGCTATTGGTGTCGCCCCTGCCATTGTCCTTAATACTACCATTGTCCTCGCCACTGCCACTATCCTCGCCCCTGCCTTTGTCCTTGCTCATGACACTGCCCTTGTCGCGGACACTATCTTCGCCCTTACCTCTGTCCTCTCCCATGCCACTCTCTTCGCCCCTGCCTGTGGCCTCGTTCCTGCCTCTGCCCTTGACGCTGACACTGCCCTGCACTGTCCTCTCCAATGCCACTGTTTTGGACCCTGCTATTTGGTTTCGCCCCTGCCATTGTCCTTAATAATACCACTGTCCTCGCCTCTGCCACTATCCTCGCCCCTGCCTTTGTTCTTGCTCATGACACTGCCCTTGTCACGGACACTATCCTCGCCCTTACGTCTGTCCTCTCCCATGCCTCTCTCCTGGACCCTGCTATTGTCCTCGCCACTGTGACGTCTCGCCCCTGCTGCTCTTCGATCCTGAGACTTTCCTCGACCCTACCGCTGTCCTCACCTCTGCCACCGCCACGTTGCCAGTTTCTTCCCTTACTCCCACCGTTTCTGTCACCGTCTTCCGCAAGCTCAAAATATCCTCCGATTCAATGAATCCGTTTCTTTTCTTTTTATATACTCCCATCATGCTAGATTTTGAAATATTGTTTTGCGTTCCTTTTCCATTCCTATATGCTTTTTTCCCTTCCCTCGTCTATTTCGCCAGCCATCATTCCTCGTCATCAACATCTACCCTTTCACCGTTCTGTCCGCCCCGCCCCGTACTCTTCTGACTCTTCATGCTTCACAGTCATTTTGCTCCGTCACCGTTATCCCGTTCTTCCTCAGCCGTCTTCTTTCCGCCTCACAATCTCGCCACTCATTCCGTCAGAGTCATTGAAATCGTCCCTTACCGCTCCAAGGTGTGCTTCTCTTCCTGCTCCTACTGCTCTCCACCGTCTCTCTAACCATCGATCTGCGAAATCTTCCCTCATCAATTATTTACCACACCTTCGAACACTCTCAACATCGGAGTACCCCGTACAGTCCGTCGCCTCTCCGCCATAGTCACCCTTCGTACTCCCACAGCGTTTTCTTCTCTAAACTTCTTCGAAATTGTTCTACCTAGACGTAGATCCGGCGCTAACCACCAAACTGTCTTCTTTCCATTTAGCGTCTCACTATTACCACCCTGCTGATCCGGTGGCCGAGATCGCTAAGGCAGTAGTACCGTAGCGATCTCATACCGAAAGATCGCGGGTTCGAGTCCCGCCTCGGGCATGGTTGTATTGTGTTCGTCCTTTCAACCCCTATCATCATCATCATATCAGGGAAGGCAACGGGAAACCACCCTGAATAATTTATCCCAAGAAAACCCGTTATGGGTCACCTAACCTAACGTATATTGTAGCGAAACCGATTTCGTCATACTTTTCGAAACGAAATTCATGCTGGAAAAATTAAATATAACAAACTCGGACCACCCAGAATTCTACCGGGAGCTTAAACAGATTGCAATGCACGCGTAGTCTCACTTATCGCGGGGGCCATTACCGCCTCCTCCCCATTAAGCCGGCCGTTTTGAGGACTGCTGTTGACAGATACTGTGCACGTGCGCGCGGCCAGCTGCAGATTTCGAGACCACCCACTTTCGGGGGAGCCCAGAGCAATACTTCCGTCATCGAACGCGCCCCCTACGCAAGCGAGGGCTAGATTTCTAGAAGGTTCGAGAACAGCCCGCATGCTCGCAGCCTGCACAAAGGGTGGAAGTTTCCTTCGCTTCTCACGCTGCGATTGGGTTAGAATGTTTCACTGCGACACAACTTCTGACCAATAGCGACACTGCTATCAAAGGGAACTAGGACACGTAAGAAATTGGGGTGGGGAGAAGAGCTAACCTGGTGCGATTTCAACGGAGAGAACGGCAGAAGGGATTTGATTTTTAGACAGAACAGTCGGGGCAGAAGTTTCTCTTGGGGGGGCGAATATTATTCGGTTAGAGGCAAGTTCACCTCTACCGGACTTCAATTTTTTTCGACGCAGAAATTATCAGATTTGATTTGAGTTTTGGGATAACGGGAGTCGGGAGAGAATTACTTCTCTGGGAGGAAATTATTCGTCGAGGAGAGGCCAGTTTGTCTCTGAAAGATTTAGAAAGATTTCGGAAGGAGCGAGAGCTACTAGCCGACAACAATTGAGAGAATTACTTCTCGGGGGTGGGATTTATTCGTCGGGGAGAGGCAAGTAGACCTCTGTGGCGTTTAAAAAGGGGTAGAGAAAAAATATTTCTCTGGGGTGGGAATTATTTGTCGCTAGACTTTCCGAAGTTATGTTAAAAAAAATTAAAGAGACATTAGGCTGATTACTACGTTCCGGAGATAGAGATCGCCCGACTTCTACCAGTATCAACCAGTATCAACCAGTTCTGCCAGTATCAACCAGTATCAACCAGTTCTGCCAGAATCTTCAAGAACTTCTAGTCGCCTAGACATCGCGGGCAGTTCGCCCGGGACATCGCCTCCCCTGGTTGAATGACCGGAGGACCGCTCAGCTGACGCCACGCGCCAAGAGGGGTGAGGGACGGCCGCGGTCGCCCCCTCGCCCAAGGCCGCCGCCCTCCTTCCAGACGCCGGCCGAGGGCCTGCCTGGGCACACAAAGGACCCTACGAGGTTGATGACCTGACGGGTATTCATCTACAAAACTTATGTAACGCAGTAATGTGCTTGGGCACGTCAAATTATCATTCTGTAACGCTTGTAAATATTATTTGTAATAAGTTGACCTTCTTCCTAGTTATAAGTCTTTTTCTATAATTACTAACATGCCTAATTTTCTTCCTCTATAATTTTTCTTTTCCATTGTTAGTGTAAGAATTGTAATTTCCCTGGCGCAATTTTTTTATTATCATTTTTGCCAGAAATAAATTGAATCATTTTACCAGTGAACAAGTGTTTATTTTTGTTGTGTTTCTCTTGTACTGTGTAACTGTTCCTTCCATCACCGATCTGAGCTAGTGGCAGGGTCGCTAATCGATTCCACAGGTAATCGTTAGTGTTACAATTGGCGCCCAACGTGGGGCTCGACAGCCGAATAATTGAGGTTTTTTCACGCCCAAATTTTAAAATTAAATTTAACCAAAATTTTGTTATAAATGGATGGAAGGATATTGTTACGAGAGAAACAACTTGTTGACTGGTAATGATTTTGTTTTATTGGTGTATTTTGTTTGTGAGTGCTATTGTGTTGTGCTGCGTGTGTTGTGAATCTCGTGTGCGCGTTTCATTCAAAACTTCTAAAATGCTGGATGAACCAGGTGTTAACGTGGCAGGAAATGGTAGTCCAAGGAAACAATCACCGCCAAAGATCACCATCAGTGATTCTATGCTAATTGCCATGAAACAAATGTCAGAAGGTTTAGAAAAACTCTCGAAACAAATGTCAGAAAATAATAAACAGATTTCAGAGTTTCATGAATCCCTCTCGAAACAAATTTCAGAAAGTTACAAACAACGATTAGAAAAAATGTCAGAATTTGACAAAAAACGTTCTGAAAGCATGGAAAAACTCATGAAAGAAACGTCAGAATACACGAAACAGATTTCAGAATTTGATGAAACCCTCTCAAAACAACTCTCAGAGATGAACGAGAAACATTGGCAGAGATTTGACCGGCTGGACAGTAGCCTAGCTAACAACGGTGCAAAATTAGAAAAATTAGAATCAGTAATTGATCGCGGGTTTGGAACAGTGCAGAACCGTCTCAATGATAGACTCGTGAAAATTCAGAATAGTGTAGAAAATTTGAGCAAAGAATTAGAGAATTCGAGAACTGATGTAAATTCGCATTCTGGGAATATTCAGGCAGAAAGTAGTCAAAAGCTCCAGGCAGGTGACAGCGAAATTGAAGCGTACCGCGAGCCAGTTATCGGAGGTATTACAGAGATTAGGTCGGAAATGAGCGACGAACTGACTAGGATCGAACCCGAACTTGACAAAGAAGTCAGCCAAATCTGCGACAAATTCGAGAAATCAGGCATTATTAATGGGGGAAATGTTAGGAAAAAGGAAGAAAATTTAAAGATGGAAGTTGTGCAAAAATTAAATCAATTAGTGAAAGTGGAAATAAAGAAGGAAACTGAAAATAATCCGACAGTACATTTGCTAGGCGCATTAGATTTGAGATTATCGTGGATTCTTCCGCAATTCAAGAAATCAGGTATTACCGATTGGGGAGATATCAGGAAAGGGGAAGAAAATCTAAAGAGGGAAAGTGGTCAAAATTTGCAACGGTTATTGAAAGAGGGAATAAAGAAGGGAACGGAAATTAACTTGACGGTGCATTTACTTAACGTATTAGATGTGAGATTCTCGTGGATTCCTCCGCAGAACTTGTGTTTCTGGGGCAAGCAGGAAGAAAATCCAAAACCACCCTGGCTTCACCAAACGTTTCTCTCTTTTCCTAAATTTTTTAATTTTACTAAGTTTTTCAATTTTTTTGTACTTTATTAGATTTAATTAGAAATCACATTTTTATCTTTAACTTACAATGGTAAATAAGATTTTATTAGAACAACGGGTAAAAGCATTCATTTCGGGTTTCGCTATTTTTTTGAATTTTGACTTAAACAAAAAAAAATTCTCGCTTTTCGAAATTTAATTCCTCTAACTCAAATTTTTTTTATTCGGAGGGGAAGGCCAATGTAGCGAAACCGATTTCGTCATACTTTTCGAAGCGAAATTCATGCTGGAAAAATTAAATATAACAAACTCGGACCACCCAGAATTCTACCGGGAGCTTAAACAGATTGCAATGCACGCGTAGTCTCACTTATCGCGGGGGCCATTACCGCCTCCTCCCCATTAAGCCGGCCGTTTTGAGGACTGCTGTTGACAGATACTGTGCACGTGCGCGCGGCCAGCTGCAGATTTCGAGACCACCCACTTTCGGGGGAGCCCAGAGCAATACTTCCGTCATCGAACGCGCCCCCTACGCAAGCGAGGGCTAGATTTCTAGAAGGTTCGAGAACAGCCCGCATGCTCGCAGCCTGCACAAAGGGTGGAAGTTTCCTTCGCTTCTCACGCTGCGATTGGGTTAGAATGTTTCACTGCGACACAACTTCTGACCAATAGCGACACTGCTATCAAAGGGAACTAGGACACGTAAGAAATTGGGGTGGGGAGAAGAGCTAACCTGGTGCGATTTCAACGGAGAGAACGGCAGAAGGGATTTGATTTTTAGACAGAACAGTCGGGGCAGAAGTTTCTCTTGGGGGGGGAATATTATTCGGTTAGAGGCAAGTTCACCTCTACCGGACTTCAATTTTTTTCGACGCAGAAATTATCAGATTTGATTTGAGTTTTGGGATAACGGGAGTCGGGAGAGAATTACTTCTCTGGGAGGAAATTATTCGTCGAGGAGAGGCCAGTTTGTCTCTGAAAGATTTAGAAAGATTTCGGAAGGAGCGAGAGCTACTAGCCGACAACAATTGAGAGAATTACTTCTCGGGGGTGGGATTTATTCGTCGGGGAGAGGCAAGTAGACCTCTGTGGCGTTTAAAAAGGGGTAGAGAAAAAATATTTCTCTGGGGTGGGAATTATTTGTCGCTAGACTTTCCGAAGTTATGTTAAAAAAAATTAAAGAGACATTAGGCTGATTACTACGTTCCGGAGATAGAGATCGCCCGACTTCTACCAGTATCAACCAGTATCAACCAGTTCTGCCAGTATCAACCAGTATCAACCAGTTCTGCCAGAATCTTCAAGAACTTCTAGTCGCCTAGACATCGCGGGCAGTTCGCCCGGGACATCGCCTCCCCTGGTTGAATGACCGGAGGACCGCTCAGCTGACGCCACGCGCCAAGAGGGGTGAGGGACGGCCGCGGTCGCCCCCTCGCCCAAGGCCGCCGCCCTCCTTCCAGACGCCGGCCGAGGGCCTGCCTGGGCACACAAAGGACCCTACGAGGTTGATGACCTGACGGGTATTCATCTACAAAACTTATGTAACGCAGTAATGTGCTTGGGCACGTCAAATTATCATTCTGTAACGCTTGTAAATATTATTTGTAATAAGTTGACCTTCTTCCTAGTTATAAGTCTTTTTCTATAATTACTAACATGCCTAATTTTCTTCCTCTATAATTTTTCTTTTCCATTGTTAGTGTAAGAATTGTAATTTCCCTGGCGCAATTTTTTTTATTATCATTTTTGCCAGAAATAAATTGAATCATTTTACCAGTGAACAAGTGTTTATTTTTGTTGTGTTTCTCTTGTACTGTGTAACTGTTCCTTCCATCACCGATCTGAGCTAGTGGCAGGGTCGCTAATCGATTCCACAGGTAATCGTTAGTGTTACAATATGGAAGATAGGACCAAAGAAGAAGATTACCACCGTTGTTGCTGTTTGCACACAACCATCCCGTCACTGCCATCGCGGTCTCCTGCAGCCATCAATGCCTTCAGCGTCACTTCTGCGCTCTCAGACTCACCTTGCTTAATCTATGACGCCATCACCGTCCCGTAAACGCTTTAGCGCCACCCCCGTTGCCACCATTCCGCTATGACGTTGCTCTTTCGCCCAGACCCACTCTTGACATTAGCCCTAGGTTACAAAGGCGATGTATGTATGTATGTATGTACATACATATATACATATTATGTATGTATGTACAGCCCGTGAACGGGCTCAGGCCTACTGGCGACGTGCCTGCCTCGCGGCCATGGGTTAAGGGGGTACGTGTGGTTAGCACGTAGACATCCCCACGCCGTATTCCGGTCTTCTCAACCTGAGAAGTGAATTTTCTCATTGTTCCACAGCAACGTATTGCATTGCAACGTGTGACATTGCAAGGAAAATGCACACTACAGTCTTGGTTCGACCAGGAATCAAACGCAGGCCAGCGTGGTGGAAAGCGACTACTTTGGGTAAAAATAAAGAAAACGTTTTTACAATAAAACACTTGTATGATATGGAGTTACAAAATACATTTTAAAGGTTTTTATAGATACACCTATAGTACGATTTATTTGGTCGTGCACTTGACGTAAATCAGCTGTTGCGGTTACATCCAATCGGGAGCCTAAATGGCGCTACTGTGATGTCACTTTGGGGACGATCAAGCTTCCGATTGGATGAAACCGTAATAAACCTAATTTTCGTAAAGTACACGGTTAAATAAATCCTAGCAAACATAACTTTACGCTCACAGTAGAAACTTGCTGGGTGCTCTCCACACATGGCTTTTGAGAAACGTCGGCAGAAGTACCTCGTCATGCGACCTTTGTTATGATCGCCATCGACCCTTTAAGATTGCTAAATGTTCAGAACAAAACTTAATTGTTACCAACACAAGGAGTTTGTATTCACTGTTCAAAATGTTAGTCAATACAGCTTCAAAAATACCTCTGATGTAACGACAAAGGCGTAGTCTACTGGATATCGCGTGTGTGAAATGAGATATTCCGGAAATAGGCACGCTCGTCGATACATGTATTTCACTGGCTGGTCACACAATGAAGGTAGACCGAGATTCATGAACGGGGAGTGAGGAGAAGGCGGCGGGGGAAGTTTTCGGCACTAGTTTGCGTCGTCGGACGACGCCTTTGTAATTTACGGTAATCACCGAAATGAAGGTAGCCAGAGATTCATGAACGGGGAGTGAGGAGAAGGCGGCGGGGGAAGTTTTCGGCATTAGTTTGCGTCGTCGGACGACGCCTTTGTAATTTACGGTAACCACCGAGTTCAGCACCCCTTTCGCTGTCTGAAGAGCCATTCACGACTTCTGCATTCTCAGCTTCACGCACCAACAATCGTCAAGAAGGCTGTTAGTTAGGAATAAGGAATTACTTTCAGAACAAGATTTGGCATAGGTACATACGTTTTCTTCCATGCTGTAGGTATCAACTCATGTTTATATCAACATCAACAACCTCCCTTCACAGCTAAACTCGCAGTTTTTAAAGATTTCCTTCGTGGGCGAGAAAAAATGAGCCAATTCAATGGTGTACCATGAATTGGTGCCCATTGAATTTCGTACTGGCACGCAAAAAGAAAAAAGAGTAGGAACTATATAATTGCTGATTCTTTTAAATTTATTAATATTTTGGATGTGATACATCCAGTCATCAACCACCCCGCCTCGACAGTTAACAGTTCAACTTAATTGCTAATTGTATTCGGTAACTTTCTGATATGTGTACGAAAATTAGATAAAGTAGTTGCTATAAAATAGTTCAGAATCCCTGGGACCTTCTTTGCTAATTCAGATGAAAAAGAATTATTTAAGTGTTACATTCCATGGTGATAATGTTAAGAATATTTTCACAAGGGAATTCGAACAATGTAGCATTAAACTGATATTTTATTAATGCTTCAGAGCCTTCAATTACACCTATTAACTATCTAGCGTATATCAAACATGGCATGGTTCAAGGAAAACGAAGTGTTTTGTTTCTCATGTTGTTCCCAACGAAATTATTATGAACCCTCTGCGGTTTGGTTTGATTCCTATACAGGGATATGGCTTTCCACTCCCCAAATATTGCTATGCAAATGCACATCAACAAAAATGTTAACTAAGAACCGTAAAGTCGAATCACGTTCAGAATATCAAACCATGATCTACAAGACAGTTAACTTTACTTGCCTCCGTTTCAGATTGATTGATTAGTTCGGAGGGGAATTAAAGCCGGCTGTCCCATGTTAGTAGATTTACTTGCATGTAAAAGATCCTCAAGCCTAAATGACGCCTCTGAGCCAAATTCAAAATCACCTGTTTCTCGCCCAATACCTCCTTTCTCCGCTAGTTGGTGAAAGAAGCGTAGCGAAATTTGCGTGGTCAGACGGAAGAGCGGGCCTGATGGCCCGAGTCTCGCCACGTAAAATAAGGCAAATTCAATTCAATTCAATTCAATTCAATTAGTGGCAATTATTGCGACCTTACTAGTGTTGAAAATTCTGCCATCGCCAGGATTGGAACGCTACGACCTCCCTGTCAGAGGCCCTGAGTCACTTGCCCTGAGCCGCCTAAGCTCGGCTGTATATTTCAGGAAGTGTGAGCCCTTGATATAGTAAGCTTCCCTCTTGTACCGCTGACGCTTGTGGTCTTTGCTTGCTGACCCGAAGAACTTGCTTCCTTTGAGAACATGCAGACGAAATACTCACCAGACTTTGCATCATTCTATTCGCTTTCTTCCTTGTTCGCTTCTAGTTTTCGCTCAGTCCTTGAAATGAATTTTCTCACGTGTTCTGGGTAGGTTCACGTTTTCCACGAAGATATTATGTATTGATGAAGAGTTGCCGACTTTTACATTTCCTGATGTATGAAAGGGAAGCAAAGGAACAATAATAATGCTAATATAATAGTGTTCATGATATATTTTTTTAAAAAAATCAGCAATCCTGGCAATGAGCATAGTTCAATATTATGCCAATTGCGGAGGACCAGACTAATTAACACGCTTCAAAACAGTTAACGTCTCAGAAATAAAGACCAGAAAATTTAAACATTACTGAGTGTGAACATTCAGCTATATGATACATTAATTTGAGTGATGTAAGACATTTTAAACGATCTTACCAATATGTTCAGAAATAAAATATCCAAGTTAAGAAGATCATTAAATCCTCGAATATTAGCATTCATATAGTATATAATCAAATATCTATTTTCGAAATCGTTTAATAATAAATATGATAATGATTTACTCTCCAGATGAATTCTAGTATCCTGCATTTGAAAAATATAGTAAATCTGAATCAAAATACGTAATTAATATCAATACTCTTGTAAGTTATACACTCTTCTACTGGAAGTTTGTATTGAGAGAAACACAATTTGTTAAAGAATTTTCAATTAAAAATTCGTGATAAAAGAACTTATATGGAAATGTTACTACTGATATAATGAAACTATTACTAATTTTCGACTTGTTTATTGTTACCATGATAGATGAAAATGATAAAATCTTGGATCTGTTTCACGTATTATTAAAAAAAACGAGTTCACTACACTTTACTGCAGGGGAACAGTCTCCAAAGCACGTTTCATAGCTGAATTAATAAGTGAATACTACATGATTGAATGAGGTCATGCTGCGTTGACAAATTAGCTCCAACACTCTTCCTGGAAGATCCACTCCCTCATACAGATATCCATGGTCGCTTGGGCGGAGATGAATCGTTTTGAGCGACTGCACGACATGGTAAGGCTGATAAAACAACCGATCGAGTAGCTAAGATAGGTAGTGTGGCACTAGCCCTCTCGGTCTAGAAATTAAGTAAGGTGAACCAAAATGTATGAAACGAACAAGATGTATCTCAGATTAAAATATTCACTAAAATGTATTGGGATTTTATTGAAAAAATTGGATACACTATACCTATACACGTATTTCTTTATAACTTGTACTTGTTACCTAATACTCTTACTCTTCAATTTATTCTTATTATATCGCATATATTATCAATTGTAACATCACTCGCATAATCTACATTAAACTTACACTATTACTCACATACATTACTATTATAGTAAAACGTGTTGCAGCTTGAAAACTTTCGATATACTGTAAATTACGCTGTTATTTAATTTACCATTTAAAATAGTTTTAAAATGTTCTTACGTGTTTAAATTAACATTCACAATAGTTTAATTAAACACATGATCCAAAAACTTCACATCTGACTCATTCTAGTGTTTACTTAGATACAATCTTACTACTTCATTAAAAGTGCAGAATATTTTTTCTGACTCACTCATTTCAAAGATTACAAAGTTAAATTACTGAAAGCAAAACCCTTATTCACGTGAATAAAATCTTTGCCACTGTCATAAATATTTGTGGAAATCTATTTTCGAATAATTTATATTAACAAAATTATTGCTCACGCTTGCTCTCTATTCAAAATCTTACATTCATCTCCGCCCTGGCGCTAGTGCTGCCAACACTCGTGAGCTCAACTCACTTGAGACTGTCGCGTGACTGATGCATGCGTTATGCGTCATTGCTGCACCAGATCCAGCAGCTATTTCCCCGCACGCGAGTGATGAAGATATCTATATTATGTCTCCGTGATGAGTGACAAAGAACTCCGTGGCACTTACGTCAAATGCTTCGAATGGTTACATGCGGAAGTATCGCGGTTGTTAAAAACAGCTTCACTTCTTGTGACTCCTTTTGAAGTTTTTCAAGAGAATGTGTCATCACTTTTACTGACGATATTGTTTGTACTGTTAGAGAGTTTTGTAAAGTGACTCAATGGAGTAAGTTTATAACTCTTCAAGCACACATAACTCATTTTGAGAATTTTAATCATCCCAGGAATTAAATATTTAATAGGAATATTACGAGAGTAAACAATATTTTAGAAATTATGTGTCCAATAGTTGGCGTGAGGTAGGTCCGTTTGTACTGAACTGACACATGCGAGTTTACTCACATTGCACATTATCTCTCTCCATGGCATATAGAAAACTAGTGGGTATACAGAATGGCATACACTTTCTCGTACTCGGTTGTTTCCTAATCTCTTTACTCGGAGCAAGCTTTTACGTATTATTCCACCCTCTTTTCAACTGCTACCTACAACTGCTAGCCTAAAAGTCATTTGTTCACCTTTTCTCAATCCCTCTGCCCTCTAATAGTTGAATTAATACAAGACATTAAAAATTACAAAGAAGATTAAAACCTGGACTTATATGCAAATTTTCATAGAAGCATTTGTAGCCGTTTCTGAGAAAATGTAGTTTGAGCGTTTGTGAAATTTCACAGTTTTGAGCTCATTTTCAGAAAAAGCTTTTGAGCTTACGACAAACTTTGTTATAAATCATTTGAAGCACGTTTAATCACAGATGCCAAATTGCCAATGCTAACAATATAAATACTAATGACGTGAGTTACAAAATATTTTTTAAAACTGGTGTATCTTTGCAGTCCATGTATCAATATTCGTACAAAAAGTTTAAAGAAAAAATCTAGAGCCTTTTTTTAGAAAACCTTGTTTTTATTTAACATTGCTCCTGGAATATTTCATTCCATATTTCACTCCACTCCCTCCTCCTTTCGAGCTACTAATACTTTTTAAAAAATTACATAGCATTAACTAATGTTGGAGAACATATATCACTTAAAGAAACATAGTGTCTTCAGTAATTCAATTATACAAGGAGGTCCAAAAATGTCTTACTTTTCCAGTTTGTACAACATGGGACAGCTGACTTTACATCTCCTCGGCAGGAAGGCGTTGGAAGGATGTTTTCGCCCTTAAAAATCTACGGCCAGGATTGCGCTTTAACCCGCAAACTTGGGTTCATCAGCTCGATACGACACCGAAGCCACGGGTGTTGCCGATCAGGTTCTCCTACACTGACGCAGTTTGCATTGCTTAACTCACGTGACCGGATCAGAAATTCCAAAGTTATAAATGATTTGACGTAGCAGTTTCTTCAGATTAACGTGAAATCCTCTTATCGTTTCACCCACGATCACATTTTTCCGAGTTCTCGCACAAAAAACTTGTGACACGAGTCGCACGAGTACAGTTACAGGCAGACCCCCACAGTAGTTGTCCGAAACAGGCAACGTGTTTTGCACTTCCCACGACGCGCCATTGCTCACCGCGCGGCCGATTATCAACCGAGATTGCAGGGGGGCGGGAGGTGCGCTGCGTTGGAGCGAGTGACTCACCGCGAGGAAAAACGCGCGATTAATAAGAGCGTAATTAGCGAGCGAGCGCACGCGTGCGTTCGGCGAACTGCTCGCACACAGTGCCCCCCACACGACATCTGGGTAACAGGCAGCAACGTCATTAACCGTAAATACCAAACGTCTCTACCGGGAGAGGTGGCGCAGGGTGTGAACGGATGTCACTGCAGTGCCTCTGATCAGGTTCGAGTCCTGGCAGTGACAGGAGTTTCGGCACTAGCTAGATGGCTAGTCCGAATTCAGTTGCTGTCCGGAGGAGAATTCTCGGGGCCGACTGCTCTGATCGGTAGTTTTCCGTGGTTTCTCTGAACAATTAAAGGGAGAGTTGGCTCACGGCGTGTACTACAGTCCCTCTGACCGGGAGTTCCTAGGTTCGAGTCCCGACGGTGACAGGATTTTCGACTCTAGCTTATCAGCTAGGTCGAATTCAGTCGATCTCTTGAGAAGAATTGTATCAGCGGGCTGCTCTGATCGGTAGTTTTCAGTAGTTTCTGCGATCAACACCAGGCGAATGCCGGAGCAGTACGTTAACAAACGGACCACGAACCGCGCGCCATCTCACCTTCCTCTTCCTTGTCATATCCTCCTATCCTCACTCCTTACTCTCTCTCTCTCTCTCTCTCGCTCTCACTCTCTCCCTCGCACACACACACACTACACTACCACACATGCCAGGAGGTAAGAGTTTGTCCCCGCTGGGGCGATGCCCCCTGGTGGGAGTTACCTTGTTGTGGAAAACCCCGCTAGCCGACGGTAGGTCGGCGACGGATCTCACCATACAGCGGGGGAAGATCACCGCCACCGCGCGAGGGGAAAACGTTCATTACACTTACTAACTAACCACACTGGTAGTTGACCTGACCGAAATCACTAAACAATCAATCCGATCAACACCCAGGCGAATTTCGGAGAGGTATCCTAATGAAAGGAGGGATATTAGGTCGGCGCCGGATCTCGCCATACAGCGGGCAAGATCAGAGCTACTCTCGAGGGGGGAACATGCACTACACTTACGGGAATAACAACCCTGTTTGTTGAGATGTCCGTAATCACAAAACAATCAAAGCGATCAACACCTCTATACCTAACGAGAGATATCCTAATGAAAGGAGGAATATATTCGCGCACGTGAAACTGCCCCCTTCCACTGTCGCGCGTGTGCTCTGGGGCCACGCGTTCCGCCGGTCTTCGGAGCGGTGGGCGAGTGACTCAGCGGCCGTGCCGGCGGCGGCGGGGGCGGCGCGTCGCTGCTGGTGCGCGCGCACCCGCGGCCGCGAGCGCGTTCTCGGGATGGCACGCGTGCGCTGCCCGCCCGCCGTCGCGGTTACGCGCGGATGCGCCGTTAGTCACAAGCGGCAGCAGCAGCAGCGGCTGCGCGGGTGCCGCGTGGAGATTCGTCCGCTCGCGGGGCGAGTCACACCACGCGTCGTCCCATATGAGCTCACTTAGGGGTCGTCCATAAATTTTTTCATACGTTTGGTAAAGACGGGATGAGGGGGTTTGTGGCAGCGGTACGCCGCGTTACATTGGGGCGGAATGATATTCGATTAGTGTTACGTAGGTCTTTTTTTTTTTTTTTTTTTTTTTTACATTTTCAACGTTTGTTGAAATTCTTCTTTTTTAGAGTCCTTCTAAATCGTGAAAATATTATCTAATTAAGTTGTTTTAAAACATAGACAATTTAAAGTTATTGCAGTACATGGAAATATTTTTTCGTCAATTTTGTTATGAATCTGTACGATTACGTGGGAAATATTCAAAACTGATCTGTAGAATTTTGTGGAATATTAAATTGGTGCAGTTGATTCTCGCCCATGCTCTATCCAAAACGGCGGTGTGTTTACGGATTGCGATCGGAAATTTTCTCGTCTGTGCTTCCTTCCTTCACTAAAAATTTGTCCCCAATCTTTTTGTTAGGTGCAGTTATCATCGACAACTAAATCTGACTTTAATTATCATAAATTTTAGTAGACAACACAAATAAAATAAATACAATTTATTTACTGAGCTAGTATTTATTTTTACTTTTTGCGTTTAGAAGGGTGGTCGCAAGCATTACGTAATTATTTAAGGGGGGTTATTGCGCGTTTCGGATGCATTATAGACGGGGAGAGGTCCAAATTCGCGTTGCGTAATTTATGGCGCCACTTAGGAGGGGAGCACTTTGAGAAGTATCTGGAGAGTGTGGGAGCGGGGAGGATGGGCGCGGAAGAACGGGGAGGCGTATTTAAATAAAATTACTTCCATATTGCACTATGCATAGAATGATTTGCTCCCACCTAAGTCGGTCCTAAATTCGAGTGAGTAAAAAGAGGATTTATTGATTCCTGGCACGTCACTTACTTACGTCG
This sequence comes from Gryllus longicercus, assembly GCA_038098605.1. Lineage (NCBI taxonomy): Eukaryota > Metazoa > Arthropoda > Insecta > Orthoptera > Gryllidae > Gryllus > Gryllus longicercus. The sequence continues at coordinate 370,697 of JAZDUA010000815.1, read as the reverse complement.
TATACTTATCATTAAGGGACGGATTTTAATGAAGTGTCATATTTTTCTCTTTCACTTAAGAACAATGTCTTTTAGTATAGAACTTAATTTTATGTTACGACAGAAGGAAATAATCCAATTTTATATGACTTTTTCCCCTTTCTAGTCGATTTCGATTAATAAGTCCTTTTTTCCCACTTGTTCCGACATTTTTTAAAAAAATTTCTCCTGATTTTATCGATTTTAATGTAATTTTAATGGTAATCACAAATAATAATATTTACGAGATGTAACAAATGTTTTCCATAGAATTTTTGAGTAGACTATTAGATTTCCTCACAAACTACAATGTCAATCGTTGTATGTTATATCAGGTTCTTCGTTGTATGTTATATCAGGTTCGTCGTTGTATGTTATATCAGGTTCTTGTGACGCCTATCAGCGCCATTGTCGGTTCCGCCGATTTCGCGATAGTTAAAGCCAGAACGGTCCTGGTAAGTAACAGTCAAAACTCAAAGTTTGCATGCTGACTTCACTTGAACGAAAGCATTTTTTACGTACTTTTTCTTCGCTTTTAGAGCATTTAAAAAATACAAGAGCATTTTATTGGTCTTTTTTGTAATATTTTAGGTCATCAAAATCGGCCCCCTTCTTACCATATTAGTCCCATGTTATATCTCGGGAAGAAGCGATGTTCTACCATGCTGAAAAGTAATTCGGGCGCCAACCTACATGTCGGCTTTCACATCATTTCCTAAATATCTTTGCCAGTGACTCATCGCCCCAGCTAGGACAAGCACTAACCAACCGACTGTGTCCAACATGTGTGGTGCAGTATGTTGAATCGTAAAAAGGAAAAACTCCAAATTGAATGGGACATTTATTCGTCATTGCAGTTTCTAAGTAACTATAGTTAATTAGACCCGTAGATATATTTTCTACATATTCTAATAATAATATAAAATACATAGTTTTCGATAAACATAATTATTTGTTATGTATATTTTGTTGAAAGTGTTTTGAATTTGAAGACAATCACAAGTACTCTACGAATATTATTTTGGAATTGACTGGCGTTTGGTTGAACGTGACACGTTTTTGACGATGCTTTTCGAAAGCTCTCCCCAGCGCGACTGGAGCGTCGGGGCAGTGAGTCACGTGTCTTCCGGCGCGCTTACTACAGACGAACGTTTCTACGAGCCTCTGCGCAGCCTGAACACGCCGTATGACACGCTGAGCGCCACAGGAAGAGCGAGCCCTACTCCACTTCCCGGCGTGAGTCACTCGCCGCCCATGGCGGTCGCCTTGGGACACGCGCGGGACACGGGCGGCATTCGCCTCGGTGCTTGCGCTGTTGCGGGGCCGCAGGCGCTTCACACGTGTGTCGCCAGGGGCGCTCGCTCAGCACCGCAGCACTATGGAACCCTAGCTCCGTGATCTATTAATGTTGGAAAATTAATTTAAATTAATTCATCAACATTTTAAGAGTAATAACTATCTGACGTACCTTTCGTTTCGCAAGTATTCATTTATTAGAAAAATCTATATGAAAGCAGAGGGAACGGAACTCTAGCTCCGTGTTCTATTAATGTTGGAAAATTAATTTAATTTAATTCACCAACATTTTAAGAGTAATAAGTAGCTGAAATACCTCTCGTTTCTCGAGTATGTATTTATTAAAACAATCTATACGAAAGCAGAAGGAATAAATTATACCTGTACCGGGAAGATGGCCAAGATCGTTAGAGTAGTAGTGCCGTAGCAATCTCGAATCTGAAGACCGCGGGTTCGAGTTTCGCCCCTGGGCATCGGTGTATTTGTGTATGGCTATATGGGTGTACCGTCCTTTTATTCCCTCACCATCATCATCACCATCATCTCATCACTCTCATCGTCTACACCCCGCGGGGTAACAACCTTGGGGGGTAGAAATGGGGGATTGAGCAAAAATGCTGATACCCCGGCCCCCCAGAAAGGCACTTGCTCCTCCTGAAGCAAGATGCACGCGTGGTCAGAGTTGGTCTGTACACGAAGAAAAAAATATCTATAGAGTATTCCCGCCCATCCCAGCTCGCCAAATGTTTCCTCAGACGCTCTCACAAATGTTCTGCGAAATATTATTCGAAATGTTCAATGAACTGTTCTCCCTAATGTTCCCTCAAATATTATCCCAAATATTCTCTCAAATGTTCCCTTAAATGTTATTGCAAATGTTTACCGTGTGTTCACGCTCTTCCTAACCTGCAAATTAAACTGGGAAACCAAAATTTTATTTGAGTTATTTTTTGATCACAAATACTTCTTTGTAAAAGGTAGTGCATCGTACTGCCGGAAGTAGGGCACTCGTTGCCTGCCCTGCCGGAAGAAACGAGTAGCTCTGTCTGTATAGGTAGAATAACCAGAAAAGCAGCAAATCCCCAAAATGGAACGGACCAACAGATTATTCAAAAAAAATCGTAGTCTCCAAAAAAAATAACTTTTAAACCCGTTGTAAAAGTGAAAATGCGATTTGAAGGCTCTATAAAGCATCACTTCCGACTTGCGCACGGCGGCATTGTGCGTCGCAGAGCAATGTGTGTTGCGGGTTGCAAATGCGCCTGATTATCCAAGCGCCATACTCTGCAGACATTTTTTTATAGTTTTAAATCTGCTTCATGCGAACAGGATGACAGAGTTGGCTTGGAGTGTATACTGACTTAGCCCTAAGGTCCGAAGGGACACAGGTTCGAGTCCCACCTTAGGTATGGTTGTTTGACCCTTGTCTCTCATGTATATGTTGTGGCGGAGGGCCTCATGTTCTGCTGACCCCAGATCAAAGGAGCCCTCAAGTGTGTTGGTGTCTAGTGTATGATCGAATATGCGTCCTTTCGGGACGTAAAGGGAAACAGGCAGTCGACTGGAGAAAAAACCTAGGAAAAAAAATCTGTTCCATGCAAACCTGAGAGTATTTTCGTCTCCAGAAGTAATACACGTACGCTATTTTGTGTCCATAGTTCCTTATAAAAGATAATAAACTATTTTTCCTTTACGTATTTCATTAAGAGGGGTTCCTTTGTAAATAAAATTTCAAGGGCTTTAAGAAGCTCCACAAATGTTGAAAATAGAATTTAAATCAACAAATAACAAGTCGTACCACCGTTTATGTGGTTACTAGACAACACTAAATATACTTCAGCTATTACACGATGGTATAGTCAACTGACCAGCAATTCATTGAAACTTATTATTGAACACACCCAATTAAATTATCCATAAACGTTTTACTGAAATATCAAAATATATGAAAAAATCTTTGCCATACATGAAAAAATATAAGAGTAGTTGTACACGAGTAAAATAAGTGGAGTTGCAGTATACTAGTGGAGTTGTTACAGTATCATGGATGTGGTACGAAACTCCAACGGTTTTTTTTTCTGTGTAACATTGCATCACACAGATCATTTAGGCAATTGATTCGCATTGAACGTGCCCCTCGACGTACAAATAATGCTGCCCGACGGCAGGAAGCTCGTGAACGCCGCCGCCGCCGCTCCGCGCGTGCACGTGCGCTGCCTAGCGCGCGCCCGTTTGAGTCACTCGACGCCGCGCCGCGCGAGATCTTGGCGGCTGCGCAGATGCGGGCAGGCGCCGCCGCCAAGCCCTCGGCGCGGCCCACAACGCAGCCTCCCAAGGCGGCTAGTGTTCAAGGACTGAACGTCGGTTAGGAGATTGATTTTTTCCGGGTTCGTTACTTGTAGTTTTTGGTGTTGTTATGTCTGTCCCTCTGTCTGTCCGTATGTATGTATGTGTGTATGTACGTATGTATGTATGTATATATATGTATGTATGACGTATGTATGTACGTATGTATGTACGTATGTATGTACGTATGCATGTACGTATGTATGTACGTATGCATGTACGTATGCATGTACGTATGCATGTACGTATGCATGTACGTATGCATGTACGTATGCATGTACGTATGCATGTACGTATGTATGTACGTATGTATGTACGTATGTATGTACGTATGGATGTATGTGTGTATGTACGTGTGTATGTACGTATGTATGTACGTATGTATGTACGTATGTATGTACGTAGGTATGTACGTAGGTATGTACGTAGGTATGTACGTGTGTATGTACGTGTGTATGTACGTGTGTATGTACGTGTGTATGTACGTGTGTATGTACGTGTGTATGTACGTGTGTATGTACGTGTGTATGCACGTGTGTATGTACGTGTGTATGTACGTATGTATGTACGTATGTATGTACGTATGTATGTACGTATGTATGTACGTATGTATGTACGTATGTATGTACGTATGTATGTACGTATGTATGTACGTATGTATGTGCGTATGTATGTACGTATGTATGTACGTATGTATGTACGTATGTATGTACGTATGTATGTACGTATGTATGTACGTATGTATGTACGTATGTATGTACGTATGTATGTACGTATGTATGTACGTATGTATGTACGTATGTATGTACGTATGTATGTACGTATGTATGTACGTATGTATGTACGTATGTATGTACGTATGTATGAAATTATGTACGTATGAGCCCGTTCTCGGACTGTCACGGCAAGTACATACATACATACGTATGTATGTATGTATCTATGTATGTACTTGGGGCGACAGTCCGTGAACGGGCTCATGCCAACCGGCATTAGTCTTGTTAGGGTGGTGAATTACTTATCCCTGAAAGTGGAGGAGTTTCTCGCACGTTGGATGGTGAGATCTGGCGCCGAACTACATGTCGGGTTGCAGGTTTTTCCCGTATCCGGGTATTACCCATCAGCAGGGCACCAGTTCAACAGACAAAAGCCCAACGCTCCCGACTTGTTTCCTGACTGTGGTCATTAGTCTCGTAAGTGTAGTACATGTTTTTCCTCGGGAGGTGGCGGTGATCTGCCCTCCGGATGGAGAAATCCGTCGCCGACCTACCGTCGACAAGCTATGATTTCTCCTACCAGGTACCTCCCACCCAGAGGTGAATTTACGCGTAGGCACAGTAGGCACGTGCCTACGGCGGCACATTTTCAAAGGCGGCAAATTTTCAAAGGCACAAAATTTTCTTGATATTTTCTAAATCAAATGAAGGTTCTCTAAAAACTATAACAGCATAAATCATATTTTTATTTTAAAAATATCATATTAATATTTAATACAAACTATTTATTTGTCTACTTCATTAGAGTATACCTTATGATTTCAGAAGTATATGAATCTGAAACTAAGGCCCGTTGACGAAAGAAAACATGTTACAATTCTAGTTGTCATGTTTTAGTTTCTTTTTAATGTTAACGTTTCAGTGTTGAAACGTTAATAATGTTGAACGTTACTTGCTCTGAAGATACAGTTTATATCCAAAATTAGCTAATCCAAAACAATTATTTAATTTATGAAAACAATGTGCAAAATATAATGTTACTTTTACATTTAAAACGTTTAAATTAATGAGGAATTGTTACTGGAACGTTGCAATTTGAAATGTAACATTAATTTTAAACAGGGGGCGGCAAATTTGATGTGCCTACAGGCGGCAAAAATATTAATCCGCCCCTACTCCCACCAGCAGGGCACCGCCCTAGGCGGGATAAGCTCTAAGCTCCTAACCCATCTCGCGGCATGTGTGGCAGCGTAGTGCATGTTAGTGTATGTGTAAGGGGTGAGGATAGGACAAGGAAGAGGAAGAAAAGATCGTGCGCGGTCCGTGGCCCGATAGGGTACTGATCGAGTTTTCGCCTGGTGTTGTTGGGAGAATCCACTGAAAACTGCGAGTGAGCGCAGCCAGCTGCTAGCATTCTCCTCCAGACAGCGGCTGAATTCCACCTAGCTATGCAGCTAGTGTCGAATATCCTGCTGCCGCTGGGACTCGTACCGTAGGACCTCGCGGTCAGAGGGATTGTAGTGACAACAGTTGATGCCTTGAGCCATCTCTTCCGGTCAATACACGTCACGTCAAGTCACGTCAAGTCACGTCAAGTCACGTCAAGTCACGTCAAGTGACGTCAAGTCACGTCCAGTCACGTCCAGTCACGTCGTCACGTCAGGTCACGTCAGGTCACGTCAAGTCACGTCACGTCGTGTCACGTCGTGCCACGTCACGTCATGTCACGTCATGTCACGCCATGTCACGTCATGTCACGCCATGTCACGTCACGTCACGCCATGTCACGTCATGTCACGTAACGTGAATTCACGTTGTCTTCCGCGGGGCCCGCGCAGGCGGCTGGCGCAGAGCATCGAACCGCGACCTCGCGCGCCGCCGGCTGCGCCTCGGGTGATTCAGGCGGGGGGAGGGGGGAGGGGTGCTTCCCCGGGAGGAGTCACCAGGTGAGTGACCGTGCGAGGACGGCGCGGGAGGCAGGAACCGCGGCGGCAGGTGCGAGTTTCTGGGAACGGGAAAATGTGGTTTTCCTTCCGCTTGCCAAAGGATGTTTCACAACCGATTGCCGTATTTGGGAAGAGCGACGAGTGATGGGAACTATGTCAGCTGCTTCAAATCGGATGTGATTTTTAATCGATATAGTTGCCTATTATTATTATTGTTATTATTGTTATTATTGTTATTATTGTTATTATTGTTATTATTGTTATTATTGTTATTATTGTTATTATTGTTATTATTGTTATTATTATTATTATTATTATTATTATTATTATTATTATTATTATTATTATTATTGGCCATTACTGACCACGCTACACGATTAACGTGTGTAATTTTTCCAGGATCAGCTTTTCAGCTGTATCCCTCAGTACGACAGGGTTTTGACGCCTTGAAGTGCGAATTATGAGATAATAGGATGATGATGAGGAGGAGAGGTGAAGGGACAATCACAAATACGACCATGTCTACGCAGGACTCGAATCTGCAGCCTCCTCGGCGCGTATCACGGCTGCCGCAACCGTCTGCGTCACGAAGCCGACTATTATTATTATTATTATTATTATTATTATTATTATTATTATTATTATTATTATTATTATTATTATTATTATTATTATTTCCGATACTAGAAATTGGTAAAACGTCGCCCTGTGAATGATCTGGAGGTTCAATCCTTGGCAAGTACCGGAAACTGCTTCTGATGAACAGTAGCGAACTTTGGTAAACTTTTACGAACAACTTACTAAAAATTCTTGAGGTTTAAAAATGGCAAATTTTATTATGCTCTACTGTTGCATACGCAAATACATCATGTTCAAATTTAAAAATTCCTACAAAATTGGAAATGTCAGTCCCATTTGTTAAAGTAGTTAAAATATAATGTGCTGATTTAGACCTGGTAATTACCAGTTCAGTCGCGTTCAGCGAAATCATTACAGGCGTAGGTTAGAGAAAAATATTAATTTTGAAAGTTATTACTGTGCTAGATTTGATTTTTATTTACCATAAGCTCTGATTGTTTCATACCGGCTTTTGATGAACGTTTTTAATAACACGTGTTAATCGAAAGCAAGGAATTCTAAAGAACTCTACATGCACCATTTTCATATTATATCCGTTATCTATTAGTTTTTCCTTAAATTATTTACACTAGAATACCTACGATGCGACCATCATAATTCCGGAACTAGTTCATCACCATTCATCGAATACACTCGTATTTTAGATTTCTCTAAAACATGAATCTAAAAACATCATACAATCGCTAATACTATTATGTTCAATTTCGTGACGGATATGAGAACTAGAATTGATAAACCGTTTCTCAGACCTATTTTGAGATGGTACCATTAACACCTGCGGAAGGAAGTCAGAAAAGGCTTTCGTGCGGTGTTCCAGTGTGCAGCTTCTGCAATACCGCTTTGGAGAGATTGAATTGAATTGAATTGAATTGAATGAATGCCTTATTTTACGTGGCGAAACTCAGGCCATTAGGCCTGCTCTTCCGTCTGACCACGCAAATTTCGCTACGCTCCTTTCACCAACTAGCAGAGAAAGGAGGTATTTCTTGGGCGAGAAACAGGCGAGTTGAATTTAAACGCTCAGAGGCGTCATTTAGGCTTGAGGATCTTTTACATGCAAGTAAATCTACAAACATGGGGCAGCCCGCTTTACTTCCCCTCCGAAGGAAGGCGTACGAAGGATTTTTTCGCCCTTAAAAATCCACGGCTTCGATCGGGTTGAACCCGCCAACTTGGGTACAACAGTCCGAAACGCTAACCGTTACACCATCACCGCCATCGTTACATCATCGCCGCCATCGTTACACCATCACCGCCAGAGATCGTTTGCACTCGCTCCCAATTTCGCGTGACCTCTCGCCCTCTCTGCTTCTGAGACGGAAGAGTTGGCCCCCCAAAGGACGCGAACATTCGCCGCGCACCTCGGCTACTCGGAATTGAGCAAGCAGTCGCTACGTGCTCACCGTATGCCGAATGTGTGCCTCGTCCTTTAGAACTGCCAACCCTGAGCATATATTATTATACAAACCCTCAGCATATATAATTAGCTGACAATAGTGGGTTATAGAGCGATGCGTCAGTAATATATTGTGAAGTGAGGTGTCGTGAGTGTAGAACAGAGAAATAATGTAAGAAGTGATTAAAGGGTCCTAGTGAAAAGTGTATTGAAGTGAAGTGAAGTGTAGTGAAGAGCAGTTGAACAAAAATTCAGTGCGGAGTTTGATTATTTTTCTTTTTTTTAAGGTAACTTTAAATGTTTTATGAATTAGACAGGTTTATATCATTATTATTTTTATTATTAATGTTATTTTTATTATCATTATTTTATTATTATTATATTATTATATTATTATTATTATTATTATTATTATTATTATTATTATTATTATTATAGAATTTGCATGTTAGCTGTAGTATTGTATGAATGTAATTAGCTGCCACCGGGTTATGCCCATGTGCAGTTCAAACAAATTTATCTTCATCTTTATATACAAATGACTGTCGTGGTTTGATCATCCGGCCCTGGCGGCGCCTCAGTTCCGATGCGCTGGTTACTCTCCTGCTCTCATCGATCTGGCATTCACGCAGAACCGTTCACCAATCACCTAATACGCTCAACCTTTCACACTCCATTTTAGCTCGAAACTCGTCCATCCCATCCCCGATCTGTCATCCCGGCAGTTCCGAAGTAGGTTTAGCTCACGCGGCATCCTTCAGTGTCTTTCTGATTCTTCCACATCGTGGTGCTGAAACGCACTCCCCGCCTGAGACATTGCATGAATTGCTAACCCGCTCTCGTCGTCATGTCACCCCCTCCCACTGTCACAACATGGCAGCTCTACTGCGCTCCTCGCCATGTTAGAATGATTGATTGATTGATTGTTTAGTGATTCCGGGCGCGTCAACTACCAGGGTCAATAGTCCCGTAAGTGTAATGCTTGTATTTTTCCTCCGGAGGTGGCGGTGATCTTGTCCCCTGTTGTATGGCGAGATCTGACGTACCTACCATCGGCTAGGAGGGTTTTCCGCAACCAGGTATCTCCCACCAGCGGGCGCCGCCCCAGCCCGCGCAAGCTCGTAGCTCCTGACGGGTCTCCCGGGATGTGTGGTAGTGTGGCATGTGTGGTAGAATAGTGCTTGTTAGGGTAAGTGTGTGTGTATGGGGTGAGGATAAGACAAGGAAGAGGAAGGAAAGATCGCGCGAGGTCCGTGACCCTTTTTTAGGGTACTGCTCCGGCATTCGCCTGGTGTCGAGTGGAGAAACCACGGAAAACAACTTATCAGAGCAGCCGGCCGCTAGAAGTCTCAGACAGCGATTCGAGCCAGAATTCGACCTCCAGACAGAATTCGAGCTAGCAAACAAGCTAGTGTTGAAAAACTGCCACCGTCGGGACTAGAACCTAGGACATCCTGGTCAGAGGACTACAGAGCTAAGAGCTTGTTCCGGCTGGGGCGGTGCCCCGCTGGTGAGAGATACCTCACCAGCGAAAAAAAAATAAAAGCATTACACTTACGAGACTAATGACTCTGATAGTTGACGCAATCACTAAACAATCAATCAATCATTTTAACATGATGCCCTGAGCCATTTCTCCCGGTCATGTTAGAATGGCTTTTGCAGAACGAGTATTCTAGTTCATCGAGTATATAGTTTCGTATTATATCTGTTACCGTTTATTTTATTCTTCAGGTATTAACAGTAGAATTCTTATGATGTGACCGCCATCCCGTCCGCAGCCCGGGCAGCGCATCCGCTGCCCCGCCTCTGTTCGCCCCGCCGCCCGTGCTGCAGTGGGGTTAGTCGTTCGTGCCGTACCCGACCACCACGATATGAAAGCAACGGGAAAACCGTGTCCGTCATCGCGCACGCCGCGCCGCGCCGCCCGCCCCAGCGCTCTCTCGTGACGGCAGAGTCAATACCCGACCTTCGAGTTTGATGATACAGCACGGCGAAGCATGAACAATTCAGAGGAGCGATAAACACAGGCACGGAGAACTCGCCGTATGGGGCGAGTCCTCGGAACGTCTGCCTGATATGAGACTCAACGGTCTTTGCTTTCATTGGAAAGATCGATTAGTGGATCGAGCGTGTAGGCATCCCATGTAACGTCCACACTTTAGCGTCTGCTGTCTGCGGGACGAGAACGCGTTTCTGAGGAGTAATTAAAAGAAATGACACGTCGAAAACGAGAGCGGAGAGAGACACAGCTGGAGAGAAAGCAATTGAACGTACTACATACTTCGTAAGTTTCCGACATGACTGTTGCACTGGACTACGTGACTCAGCTGCCCGCCTCTTGCGGAAATTTGATTCGAAATTATTTCATCATTTTCGTGAAGAGTCAACGAGGTGAGACAAATTCCCGGGAAAATCAGGGAAAAATTGCGCCATCAGCTTTAGGGGTTTCCGGGGTAGGATTTGAAACCTTTAATTTAATTTCCCCGATCGAATAATTACGAGGTTGTGGCAACATCCTAACCCCATTACTCAAATCTTGTATATCTATGTATCACGCGGTATGTCTATTCAGAGAAGGAGATGATCTCATTGATAGTGCGCCGAATGTATTCGGTGAGTCCAATTTCCATGCACTACGCATTCAACCGCAAGGCACCTGAGGGAAGGCCCACCATAATGGAGTTCGTAGTAGAAACCGCAGCTTTGCCAGTTCAAAGCGGAGTGCCGCCTAGGAGAGGCCATTTGCTAACGACCTAGCAGCGTCGACCTTGCAGCGCCGTCCCCAGGTCACGAACCCAAGCGGCGAGGGACAGAAGCTTCGGGAACAGTCGGGCACGCACATGTGCGGGCGGCTGAGGTTGCACCCCTCGGATTACCATCCTCTCTCCCTTCCTCCCGGCTCCTTCCCCTGTCCCTACCATCTCTGCTTCCACCGGTTCTCTGCTGTCACCCCCACGCCCACCACATCGTCCACGTCCACTTCGGACTTGGCCACCACAAAATGCCATCTCCACTACGACCCTCGCCTATACTGCCGCTACCGACACTGCCACCTTCACCGCCTGTGCACCTGTCTCGTCCCCGCTGGTCCCCCTCCTCCCCGTCCCCGCCCCCTCTCCAACCTCTACCCAATTCCACCCGCCCCGCTCCGTCCCTGAACCTACCACTATCAGTCACCAGCAACGTCACCGTCATCACCACCGCCACCGGCAACGCCGCCGCCACAGGAACAGCCACTGCCCCAGCCCATCCACCACCACCCCTATCGCCCCCTCCACTGTCACCCTCACCGTCCCCTTCTGCCGCCGCTACTGCTATAGTCACAGCCACCGCACCAGCCACAGCCACCCCCACCGCCACTGCCACCGCCACCGCCACCGCCACCGCCACCGCCACCGCCACCGCCACCGCCACCGCCACCGCCACCGCCACCACCACCACCACCACCACCACCACCACCACCACCACCACCACCTCCACCTCCACCTCCACCGCCACCGCCACCGCCACAGCCACCGCCACAGCCACCGCCACAGCCACCGCCACAGCCACCGCCACAGCCACCGTCACAGCCACCGCCACAGCCACCGCCACCGCCACCGCCATCGCCAACGCCGCCGCCCCCCCCACCGCCACAGCTAGAGCCACCGCCACCGCCACCGCCACCGCCACCGCCACCGCCACCGCCACCGCCACCGCCACCGCCACCGCCACCGCCACCGCCACAGCCACAGCCACAGCCACAGCCACCGCCTCCGCCAACGCCAACGCCACCGCCGCCGCCCCCCCCCCGGCCACAGCTAGAGCCACAGCCACCGCCACCGCCACCGCCATCACCACCTCTACCGCCACCGCCACTGCCAACGCCACCACCTCCGCTGTCGCCACCGCCGCCGGTCCGCCGCGTCGCAGCTCGCTTGTGCTTGCGCTCCCGGGTTTATTTTCCTTTTGTGCGCCGGGCGGAGGGGGCGATGGGGCGGTGCGGGTCGCCCAAATAAACCGCCCCAGCCCCCCGCCCCCTCCGTCGGGCTCCACCTACGCTGCTGCCCCCGCGTCCTGAAACCGGCTCTGTGACATCGATCGCAGACCTTTGGTGAGGTGGGAGTCTGCATTCGTCTAATATATTGTGATATGGGGCTTGCAGGAGGCAAGGGTAATTCTGAGTTGAAATAAGAAAAAAAATTTCAAAGTTTTATTTGCAATTTACCGACACAACTAATTGTTTCTTGGCCCAACTAACGTTTCTTTTGGCACAACTAATTGTTTCTCTACCCACAATGACCAATCCCGTCAACCAATTTTATTTTATTAATTTACCGACAGTATTTACTTTTTCTTCTGATGACATTACAGTTCAGGTCAAACTCGGATCTGTACGCCACCTCTTGACAATACTATTGGTCTTTCGAGATCACATGCTATGTACGATAAGGAATTGGGGAACCTTTCCCATCAACAGTCTATAAAGCTGGGTGTGTGTGACGCTACCGAACAGGTACTAGTTATTATTTAAAATTGGCTTTTCACATTTGATTGAACTTACTTTTGGAGAAACTCTTAAAGTTCGTTCGTCTGGGCTCGTCTCAGAAGAGCGCAGCCTAAAACAAGAGGAGGGGCCAACTTCATTTCAGCGCTCCTAGAGGCCCTACTTTTCCATTACACTTATTATTAGGGCTTGGAATAATGATGAACTGAAAAATCTTTGAAAATGACCTATAAAACGGCTTAATAATAAGCGGGCAATGACCTAAGTTTTTAAAAAATGTTAAAAAAATTGTATGAATATGTTTACTTATTCCAAGAATTTTAAAATTTTAAACAAACATTGTTTATATAAATTTATTTTGAAAAAAAGACTTTAGGATGGAATGTAAACTTTAGCTCTGATCTTCCAACCTCAGTTCTGAAAGATCGAGGAAGTTACCTAAGATCCCTGTAATTTTGAGAATTCGAAAAACAGTCACAGTAGTGCAGTAATGAATTTCGTCATGTACTGATGATACAATAAAAACACTGATTTAGTGTGTCATTGTAAATTAATGGAATATTCACTAACAAAAATAACGAAATGGAAAAAAAACGTAAAATGACAAAAATTAGTCAACAGTCCGGAAAAAACACCTAAAAATTGAAAAATGTCAAAATCTGACAAAAATAATCCACATAACTATACATTTATATCACCTATATATTGTGATAAAAAGTCATTTACAAGTTAGCTAGAATGTACCAATTAAAGATGACGTGCCGTCAGAATCCGTGCCCTCTTTATTTGCATATTGTACATTTTACAAGGAAATAAATAAAACATACCACAAGCAGAATGAAATTATAACTTTAATGATAAATTATTAATACACATATTTTCAGTCCATATTGTCAGCTTCCAAAAAGGGGAAATCATAAAGGAATCATAAGGAAAGGGATTATAATTATGGAAAAAAATATTTTATTACAGAACGCTACTGGGCCGTTTTCGACCTTTCGGAGAGCCACAGACCCCCATGACCCCTCCTTGTGCGCACGTGTGAATGCGTGCCATCTCTACTCGGGCTCTTTCCCTTGCCGTCCTTCTCTCTTAGCTTCTATATATTTTCTATATTTCTCTAATTTTTAAGGTCGGTTTTAAACATCTGGGTCATATAGCGATGACATTCTTTTAACCGTGGAATAAACACGAATGGACAATGCAGACATAAACATCCATGTCTGAGAGGGAATTCGAACCCGCGACCCTTCGAGCCGAAGCAGTTATAGTCGTTCAGCCTTGGCGACCTCTATTATCCATATCAGCTCTTTTTTTAAAAAAAAAAAAAATTGCTACTTTCTTTACGTCCTGGGTTTGTACGTTTCCTCTTTGTTGTTCTAAAACACTTTTCCAAATATTTGATTCGTCTTCACATACGACTCGAAGGAACGGTAAACGGTATTTCTTGGGATTCTTTTAACTATGAATAGTATTTTCGTTGCGCCACAGATTTTTTTTATTTCCTGGACACCTTTTAAGGCAGTTCTGTAACCTGATAACTGGGCATTAGAAATAGATTGTGAACTGTATGAAAAGATAATATAACGTGTACATCTAGGACTAAATACTTGGAGCCTTATTTTAATTTTTCTTTCTTTCTGTATTCTTAAAAACTTATATTTGAATAGTGAAGACGCACTTGATCCAGATACTATATTAATTTGAAGTTCATGTTGGCAGCTTCATTATAATTAGGACACACTCAAAAATGAATAATAGTCCACCCTAAATAATCATGGAGCCTAAGTGGCAAGACTTGAAATGCCAGTCTTCATGTTCTAAGAGTCACTGTAACATTACGATATCGTACTTACTATAATAAGCTAGAGTTGTAAGACTTAATACATTCATCGAATATTTATTTCACTCGAAATTTTCTATGCAATATATATTGAAGCGGATAACTTTTAGAAGCACTTAATATAAAGCTCTAAGCGATATTTTTGAAGTACGTGCAGTTTGCAGGACCACTAGCTTTTTTAAGAGAGGTTTCCTAATAAAAACAACACTTGTACACTTCTCCTTTAGAAAAAGCGCGATTTATGTTGTCACCGTTACACGTTTGTCAGACTCTATCCTCTTCACTCTAATTACATTTTTAATTTATTTAATTTGTACTTTACTTTTTGCCTCGGGCAATTCCATTAAGGAAAATATACCAGTTTTTCTGCATCCTACTTAATTGTTTCTTTTTACTAATCTCGCTGTGTATTACTTACGCTCGAATACACTGTTTTGTGATTTTGTACGTTTTTTGAAAAAGAAAGATTTATATGACTACTTAAATTAAGTTTTCTGCACGTTGCTATTCCTGTTGCATACTCCCGTTCCTTGGAAGGAAATGGATGTGACCTCATTTCCAAAATACATTAGTTTCTAATATATCTTCTCACAGGAACCTAATGAAGCATTGGTTTGTGTTTTCAAAAAGGAGCAATTTGTAAGACATCTCCGTCTAAACGAACTTGTCTCTAAACCGAAGGCAAATACCATTCGACTTTATCGTCATACACAAACTCAACAGCAACATTTCTGGAAAAGTTTCCTCATACTGGGAGAAGAAAAAAGTTTATGGTAACATGGGTACGGAAAAACTTAATTACAGTTATCAGACTTCCTAGTTTGAGGACTGTGCTCAAGTATCTCAAGATATAATATCCAATATGACCTCCACCTGTCACAATACAGATTGTCTTCGAGTTCAGTGCTGCACATGTTAAAAATAGTGGTGCCATAGGGTCGCACAGTCTTTCTCGCACTAGTTATTTTTCTGATCCCTTTAGTCAAGGGTAGCTCTTCGGTATTGCCCACCCTCTTACCAGTTGCTATCGACCGGCACCAGAACGCCACTTTTTCACAATTTCACAATATTTCGGTTCCCTAATAGGGGAATTGAAATGTGTCTTTGAGAATATTAGAGTAAAGTAAAACATATTCCTACTATACATTTTCATTCAAAAATGTGCAGCTGTTCTTCAGAAAGTGTCTTCGGAGCGTTTTTGATTATGCACAATTTAGATTTCATTTTCACAGAACAGTTTTGAGTTTTCATGAAACTTCATCAGAAATCATAAGAAGCACTTATGTTCATAACTGCAATGAAGTGCAGAAAATGCCAGTAATGTAAATATTGTATATACGTGACAAATATTTTAATAAATAACGTTTGCGTGAAAAAAATCAAAAGAATACATCTGAGTGGTGTAGATGTCATATAATTGAATGTATTTAGCACTATCCGTGTAAAAACGTTAATAAAAGCTCTGTTATCAAACATTTCTGGGCCCATATTGCGTATAAAAGTCCCTCTTTTTTCACCTTAAACAATCAACTTCTGTAGTTTTGTCGTTGATTTTTGTTATATCCGGTATATCATGTGAATACGATTCCTATTATTCGTTGAATACGATTTCTAATAGTTGCTAAGTGAATAAATTGAAACTTATCATTGCTAATATTTAGTGGAGAAGTAATATTTTATTTTACATAATGATAGTTTTAGATGACGTGAAGTTTCTTAGATGTCTAATTGCAGAGTAAACTTTCCGCGAATACGCTGACGGACTCTAATAGTTGTTTTTATTAAGCTTTGTCCTGCAATTTTTATAGCTCAATAGTGGGAAGTCATTTTATGAGATCTCAGAAGAGCAAGGTCTCTTCACATGAAATTAAATGTCGGTTTCCAGTCATTGGATTCGGACCTCTCATTTCCATGTTTCATAAGCTGGCAGCGACCCTGGTGTATAAAACTCTTCTGAAGGACGCCCGGGCTGGGTTCAAAACCCGAACGCCCAGGGAATACATTGGTAACTACAAAGCTGCGGTAGGTGTGGCAATTCCTTGAAACTTGAGCATAACGCAAGTTGACGTTCTAAAGAATAACAACGGAGGGGCCTTGAAAACAAATGAGCATTATCTTTCTTATAAAACAAATTGTGTAGTGAGAATTTTGGCATTTAATAATATAAGGAGCTCGGTTGTAGATAGTCCTACGCCACATTTTCGTCGAAATTAAATTAATCCTACAAACGTACTTGATATATAGATTATTACAATTTGTGTACATATTGTGATGCTGGTTTAAGATATGTGGCTATACTAAGAAACAATTTGTTCTTTTCTCTTGCGGCGGGGGACGTCGTATTCAAACCTTTATCTTTTTATTGCTCACAACGAACTCAAAGCAGCACAGTACTATTCCAAACTCCTTCAATTTTGTTTGTACAACAGAATTAACCTCGCGTATGCTGTCTACTTTCCGAAAAGTTTCTCGTTCCTCATTCAAACTGATATGTTGTGTCAAATTGACATGTTTTAGAAAATCTAGTTGGCGAAAGTAATATATTTATTTCTATAAAGAGATTATAATTTCAATTATCAAAACTAGATAGTTTCAATAGGTTGAATCACAGTTTAACATAGAATAGTCGTTTTATATATTAGTTTTGAATATTAGTATCACATGATGTAAGCATTGCAGACAGTAATTAAAAATTTTGCAAGGCGCTTGTATAACGAAAGAATGGCATGATTGAATTTGTTTTTGGTGAATAGATGCAAGTTACGATTCGATTGATCAATAGAATTTTACATCTGTTTAATATATGTTTATATACTACATGTTTTATAATGTCAGTACATTCACTAAAAACTACAAACACAAGAGTGTAAACTTCATATCTTCTTCGTCTTTAAATTATTGGTCCAAGGTTACCGTTTTCACAAGAGCGCATAATTAATTTCACAAATATATATATATATATATATATATATATATATATATATATATATATATATATATATATAGTTAATTATCATTCTATAATACATGCATATACGACTTGCAATTAAAATCTCTGAGTTTAACAGTTTAACTCTCACTCAGTAACACCGAGAGGCATAACAAGATCTCAATAAAACCACAATCAACTCCTGTTATAGTGTACGTCTGGGGACTAATATGTTTGGTTCGCTATATGTGAGGTTCACTATATCTGATGTCGAAAATAAATATAATTTTTCCAGAATTATTGATAATTTTAACTTAGAGATACAGCAAAATTCGTTAACAGCATGAACAGAAATTTCAGTATCTTCATTTTCCCTTAAAAAGTCAATTATTTTCAATTTTTTCCTTCTGACTTCTTCATTAGTAATTTCTCTAGATCCTTCTCCAGAGTTCGTGCTCTCTCCGCACTTAATTCTGCATTGTCCTCTATGTCTAAGAATTGTAATGCAGTCTTGACACCCTTCAATGCCTCTTGCACTGTCTCGCCTATTAACATACTAAATCCAAATAAATTCCATAACTACTTTTACTGTAGCTACAGAGGTTCAGGTTCACTATAACCGAATCTTCTTATTCTTATTTGTAATGTAAGTGAAACTGGACCAGTGACTTAAGTTCACTATAAACGATGATTCACTATATCCGAGTTCATTATAACCGGAGTCGACTGTAAATTCAATAAAATAAAAAGGGTGGCTTTGAAATTTCTGCGGTGGCTTTCCATTAAACCGCTCCACCAGCGCTTCTGTAGAATGTGACGCCTGAAGAAACGATCTGCTTTAAGGTTGAAATACGCTGGCGTCTGGTGCCTCGGTGGCCGGTGGAGCGGGGCAGAGCGAGGGAGGGCGGGGAGCGCCCGGCAGGTGAAGCGGGGCAAGGAATAGGATTGGGACGGAGAGCAGTGGCGGAAGGAATGGCGGGGAAGGATGAGGCGGAGTGAGGAGGGTGGGATAAAAAAACGGGGCGGTGTAGGGGAGGGAATGGTAGGGACGAATGAACGGAAAAGGGGGCGTGGGTGAATTTGGGAGGAGGGGGATGACGTGGGTTGGTTGGGTGCGTGGAATGGTAGGGAGGTTGAGTTAGAGAAATTTAACTGAGAGGAGCGGGATCGCGTGGGCTGATTGTGTGCGTGGAATGGTAGGGAGGATGAGGCGTGATTGAGCAAGGAGGTGCGTGACGATGCGGTGCAGGGAATGGCGGGGATAATGAGGTGGAGTACGGGCCGGGAGGAGCGGGGTGGCGTGGGGCCATACGAGGCGGGGAGGGGAATGGCAGGGATGATGAGGCGGAGTGCGGGCCGGGGTGGCGTGGGGCCCGACGAAGCGGCGCGGGGAATGGCGGGGATGTTGTGCCGGAGTGCCAGACGAGGCGGAGTGGGCGATGGCGGGGCTGATGTGGCGGAGTGCGGGCCGGGAGGGGCGGGGTGGCGCGAGGCTAAGCGGGGCGGAGCAGGCGGTGCAGAGATGGGCAGGGAAGGTCGCGGCGGAGCGGGAGGGGGGCGTGGCGGTTCTGCGAAGAGGCGCACGCGTTTGGCGGGCGGGCGGCGCGAGGACGCTGGCGTCGACGCGGGCGGCGCCGGCCGAGCGCTGCGCCGCGACGCTTCGCGGGAAGTGCTCGCCAGCGCTTGATTGGCGGCGGCGTTCCGCGAAGGCGCACACGCGCACGCCCCCATGCCCCCACGCCCCCCGTCCCCCTCGTCGCCCCCCCCCCCGCCGCCTCCACGGCCTAGCAGGCACACTGCGCCAACTGTTGCCCCTGCAGCGTCTCTAGCCGGGAAGTCCTAATTTCGAGTCCCGATGTCGGCAGTATTGTCGACACTAGCAAGGCCGAGTTCAGCCGTTGTCTGCAAGAGACCGGCTGCTCTATCGTTATTTTTCGTGGTTTGTCTGATCATCACCAGGCAAATGCCGGAGCAGTACCCTAACATGCGGGCCATGCACCGCGCGCGATCTTTCCTTCCTCTTCCTTGTCCTATCATCTTCCCTTACACACACTAATAAAGTCGGGGACTTTATTAGTCGGCCCCGCTGATAGGAGATACCTCGTTGGGAAAAGCCCGCTACCCGATTGTATGTCGGCGCCGGAGCTCTCTATGCAACTGGTGTGAAGATCACCGCCAGCTCAAGAAAAAGAAAACATGCACCACACTTACGGGACTATTGATCTTAGTGGTTAACGTGCCTGGAATCACTAATCAATCAGTATGTTACCGAATCTGCTGTTACGGTCCGTTCAGGTCAGTAGACGATTGTTTGATAGGTTCCAGACAGTTGATCGTCCGAAGACCGCTTCAGCGTTCACTTCTGCCAGCCATATGGGCTGGAGCGCCGCTTGGGGATGACTCAATGTGTCAGTTCACTGCTTGTGGTTTAAGAATAGGGTAAGTTTTCGCGATTAATATACATTGTTTCGTTATAGTCTCTTCAAAGAATATTGAAAGAAATTATACAAATAATGCCGACAAGAAAATTATCAAGTCATGAATCATATGAGAAAATTGTAGACCACGAATAGTCGATTTTAAAGAGACCACGTTGTTAACTTTCATCACCCTTTTATTTAAACCTATACTAGACTATATTTTAACAGCATAATTATGCACATAATTAATACTTCTTTTAAAGGAAGCTATAAAGTCCACTTTTCTTCATTTCGTGCGTCAAAAATTTAGGCCTATTGATAAAGCGAACATTCTCCAGTATGGGGAATGACGATAATGCTAGTGAGTAAAATGTCTCAAGCCCAACTTAGCCGACTTTTCTGCGTTAATCACCGACCTTGCCCCGACCATTATTGCGTAGACACGGTGTCAAAAAATGGTTGACATGACTGAAGAGACAGCACCGAGGGATGGTGGTTGCTGGAGTCACCCACGTAACAGCTTGCCTGCGTAGTGTGCTGTTCTCTTTGTTAAACGTGCACAGTCACTGCCTTTGACTCTCTCGTTTAAGGGCAATACACAAGTTTTCTTTCTCAAGTTAAATTCGCTACGAAGAAAAGAAAATGACATATCGTTTCGAAATACTGAATATTATGTAACAAGACGTGACTTCAATTCTTATAAATTTCGTTGTTTCAATCTTATTCTACGTGTTTGTGCGCAAGCTAATAAAACTGATTATCATGCTAGTTGTACAATGAAAGTACAATGTAGTTCTTGTACATTTTGAAAGAAGATAATAAATATATTTACAGTTCTAAACATTCCCAAGATTGGTCATATGAGACCCTATCGGAGCCAAGGGAAGCAGACTTATGAGAAATTGCAGTTCTGTGAGTCAGAATTGATTAACAGTGCCATTCCGAGCTGCGACAAACATTGGGTGTTGATTCATCTGTGGTTCCGTTTGTGTCGATTCGGCTGTAATCTCTTCGGACGCATCCTACTCTTTTATGTGATTCAGTTACAGAAGTCACCATCGCCCATAGTGGTGCTAAAAGTGTGCTTACGGCCTCCTGTTGATGGGGTCTCATTATAACTTAGATTTAATCTTAACTCAGATTAATTCATCTTAACTCAGATTTATGCGCAGTAATTTTTAAAACAAATTTTTAAATTCGTCTTCGATATTGAAAATATTTCGATGTTTTGTTGCGAATTTCCATTTATTTTAATGACGAAAGTTATATTTTTTCGTATTTATTTTTTTAATATAAATGTTCATCTCTGTAACATTACTAAGAATCTCGACAATCTACTCCTCTAAGGGCCCCACAGACACCCTCTCGCTCCCGCCACCCCCCACCCACCGACCTGCAAAACACACACACACACACACACACACACACGCAAGGTACTCGTACCTCGTCGACGTCGCCGCTGGATCGCAGAGCATTTTCGCCCGCGCCGGCTTCCGCATGCCGCCTCGCGGCCACCGCCCCGCCGCCTCGCTCGTTGTTCTTGCCCGCTCTCATATTACCCTCACGAACATCATTCCAGCACTACTAACCTGCAGGATACGGCATGCATAGCTCCCCGTGAGCTTGTTTTTCTTGTTGGAGTTCCGCGCTCAAATCCCGGCTTCTTCTCGAGGAAATGTCTGGAGAACGTGGGTTTGCTGTAAAATCTCCCGACTCTCGGATTGATTGATTGATTGATTGATTCCGGGCGACTCAACTGCTAAGATCAGTAGTAAGTGTAGTGCATGATTTTTTTTGCTCGGGAGGTGGCGGCGATCTTCTCCCGCTGAATGGCGAGATCTGGCGCCGACCTATCGTCAGCTAGCGGGGTATCTCCCATCAGCGGGGCACCGACACAGCCGGGACAAGCTCTAAGACAGGTCTCCTGGCATGTGTGGTAATGTAGAGAATGTTGGTGTAAATGTTTAAGGAGTAGGATAGGACAAGGAATGGGAAGGAAAGATCGCGGTCCGTGGCCCGTTTGGTAGGGTACTGCTCCGGCATTCGCCTGGTGTTGATCGGAGAAATCACGGAAACTACGGAAACAAACTACCAGAGCAACTAGAATTCCCCTGCAGACAGCGACAGTTCTCGACCCAGTTATCTAGCAAATGTCGAAAACCCAGCCACTGTCACTCGAACCTAGGACCTCCCGGTCAGAGACACTGCAGGGACATCAGTTGAGTCACCTCTCCCGGTTCGACTCTCGGACTGTTTTTTAATACACAAATTTCTTTCAACATTCGTCTCACTATTATGATCAATATTATCATCTACTCATTAAATGAGATCATACATTAGGTCGCTAAGGTAGGAGACCGTAATGAACTCTAATCTACATGCAGCGCGTATGAATCCTTCCTTGAGCATTTGTTCGCGGTGTGTGGTTTTCTCAAAGACTTATACCTTAGGTTGAAGAACATGGCGACGACGTAATGCCATCTTAAGGATCACAATGGCGATGGGTAAATCATTTTACAAATGTTTGTTAAAAGAGGCTGAAACAATAAAATGACATTAAAACGAAATTGGCCAACACTGCACTTAAGATGAACCAGTTCTGACGTACTCGCATGAGAACCGTTACATCTTAGAGCTAATACGTCCCTGCCTCTATCTCTACAGTGGAGACGAGAAGATCCATCAGTTTCCTGCAGGTCGCTCTGATTCCCAGAACTTCTCTTTCTATTCCCATAACGTCCCTGCCATTACTTCCACACGTTATTGACGTCATGCCCTCTCATACAATATAGGAAGCGTATCATCCGTCCCACCATTCACTCTACCGAAGATCTCGACATTCTGCACACATTTGCATCCGAATGCGAAGAAATTTATTCACTGTTATTTTCGTTGCTACCGCCTCATCGTTATTGTCTCGTCGTCAACGCCTCGTCAGTAATATTTTATCATTACCGACTCGTCAAACCACATCTCTACTACCGCTTCGTCGTTTCACTTCGCCCCTGCCACCGTAGCGCTACAGCCACTCCATTACAGCAGGCCAATTCGGGCGCATCACTTCGGTACCCGCTGTCCTTACCGCCAATGCTTCACAGCAGCTAACACTGTCTTAATCAATGATGTAGTACTCGTCATTTCTTCGTATTCCAATATATTCAAGAAGTAGCTGATTCTCGTAAAATTATTTATTTCTACTCGCTTTCAATTAGATAAAATCTTTTGAATTGTTATTAGGCCCATTACCGTGATAGATTGGTGCTAATTATACCATAACACACGCTACCAAATTGTTCGCATTAGTCGCGTTTTCGTTGCTACTCGATTCTTAACCATCCCCTTCGAAGGAGCTGGTTAGCACGTCACTGCAGACATTACTTTCAGAGTATATGTAGCCCCATATCACAAAAACCATTGAACTATCCATCATTATCAGTTCTGTAGACCAAAGTTGGAGATCGGGGGCTGGAGGCATAGGCTTAACATAATTTAATCCTTGAACATTTTTCCAAATCCCATTTTCGTGACGTTCTCCTGACAATGTTTCTTTTTTATTCAAAGAAGAAACGGCGTTTCAGGGAAGCCACTATGGGTTTAAGGTATCAGCTCAAAGTATGTTTAATTGGGTTCATTATTGCAATATTTACCTCAGGTGCTGCAATCTTCTCGCCAAACGAGTGTACATTTATTCACTTATTTGAATAATACAATTTTGTGCATTCCCCGAAATCCGCTTCGATCTTTAATCCCACGTTCCTTTTTTCAATGAAAAGTCGGTCTTAATCTCGAAGTCGACTTTAAGAGAGCCGAAGCGAACAAAAACAAGGCGAGTAAATTAGAATGAATGATCTATAATCATCTATAATCCATTCGCCATTATCACCGTCGTCGCGAGACGGCCCCGGGTTCGAGCCCGGGGCAGGAGCGCCAGCTGTGAGAGGACGGGATCGCTTCATTTGCGTCATTACGTAATGTTCCCCGAAGCGACTGCGACCGCCGCCGTCGCGCTCCCGCGGCGTTTGGCGGTCGCCACACAACCGCCACAGTGGACCGGGCACTATGGTCCAGATTGGCAAAACCGGACAAAATGTCGGTATTACTAATTTCCAATGCGCGCAGAAATCGGAAGAAAACTATGCAGCCTCCAGCCTTATGAGAGGTGTCTATGGTTTTGTTAGGTACCCAGCATTTCGGGAAGAAATACAAAAATAATGAAACAGATTCAATTTTTGAAGAAAAATAGAAATATTTTATTGTTATTCCGCTTGTTCTCATACTGCGCATACCGACTAAATAATCATCATCAATTACCATCTCTCTTACTCTCACTCTCACTCTCTCTCTCTCTCTCTCTCTCTCTCTCTCTCTCTCTCACACACACACACACACACTCTCTCGCTCTCGCTCGCTCTCTTACTCGCTCTCACTCTCTCACTCGTATTTTCTCTCACACTCCTTCTATCTCTCTTTCTCTCTCTTTCTTTCTCTTTCTCTCTCTTTCTTTTTCTCTTCCTCTCTTTCTTTCTATTTCTTTCTCTCTTTCTCTCTCTTTATCTGTACATACTTTAGTACTGATGAGATGGTATTATTTCTTTCAGAAAGGAAACTAGAAGCGATTGAAAAACATCTGGAGAATAGAGTGCATACAATGTTCATGATGTGAACATATAATTTCTATTTGCTGCACTTTTTCCATCAGGAGCAGGTGCATCCACACGTTCTACGAGTATTAATATTAGGTTTCTCCAATATTGTCCAACTTGGCCTATTTCGATCGTTGTCGCGCACAAGAGAGGTGAATAGGGTGATGCGTTGCGAAGTGTAAAGAATGTCTGTTCACCTCGATAGCGAGACGAGAATTCAAATCATGTAAATGAGAGTTTTGAATAGAGAATTTTGTCCGCGTTTTGTGTGTCAAACGAGCGTGTGGCAGACCTTCCCACTAGGGATGGCACGAAAAACTACGATGTTTTTAAAACCTCGTTACTTTCCACCAGAAACATCGATTTATTAACATTGCTGATTTGTTTTCGATGTTTTTTTAGATCTATGTATTCTTCGAGAAACATGGATGTTTAAAAAAGTTTGTTATAATTTCCGATGATTTTGAACGTGGTAATAACGAACTGCATTTTTTACCTTGTCTATGAATATTGATTAAAATATGAAAGTGAAAGAGAGCTTTAAGGCAGCGTATTCTTTAAATTACTATATAGGTATGAAGTATCTATGAATGATAGTGAATAAACAGATAAACAGGAAATAGCAAACACGCTGTCCTTCAATTAGATCGCTGGTGAGGTAGAAGCGAAAATAATAAAAAAAATATTGATACCAGACATCATCCTTTATTTATCATAACGATGTCCTTTGTTTTTATCCTTCTTTACATTCGATAAACATTATTATTAACTATTACGTACACGTGAGGAAAGAATAAAATGTTTACGTATTTCATTTAATTACTCTAATTAAAAATGGAAACACGATGGGAAAATGCCATCCATTTTATCATATATAAAACATCGATGTTTTTTGTCGAAAGCATTTAGGTGATGCTTCGAAATATCGATGTATTAATGTTTGCAAAAATTTGCCATCACAAGCGCCAGCCCCTCCCACTGCGTGCGTCGCGCCGGCCGCCAAAGAACAAGCACGGCCCGAGGTCTCGTGCACGCCCGCAGGAAGCACTACTTACGCGTTATTTGGGGACTTCGCCGAAGAGCGCGGCCGCGCCTCCGAAGAACGAACCCTAGGCCGGCGCTTCGCGGACCGCGAGGCCAGCGACCTTGCGGGGCCGGCGTGTGACGTAAACGCAAGATTCGGTTTCGCGCGAAAGATCCGACTCCGGCGGAGCAGCAACGCGCTCGATTCCGATCACGTCACGATCTCGTGGGCGTTGTCTGCGTCAGATTTACGTAAACGGGAGCGGGCGTTGATGGAGAGATGGAGTACGTGGATAACAATTTTCTCGTTACGTAAATTGGTAACATGGCATCTTTTCATTGCTGATGCGTGGGGACCAGATTCTGGCTAGTGGTATATCGTCAGTTGAAACTTAAACATGTAACACTCACGATATGTTGCTCAATATCAATGCGTCATACATTTTTGACAATAGAAGAACTTATTTGACCTATCTTTCACTTATTTTTGAGAATCAACCATCGTCATAATTCGGATCCTGGCATTACGGGGAGTAGAAAGGAGGAAACTGAGACACAGTTCATAGAATCGAGCAACGAATCTCCCAAACTTTCTTATTAACAGTTCTTTTAGAATTGTTCCATTTTCTGCGCTATTTGCTATCTTACTGCTTCTTTACGAATGATCGTGGTTGGTGACACACGAATGACTTGACTCTCAACTGCGGTGATGTAATAGAAATGGACAAGTGTATGAGGACCAATTTACTAGGTCTCTACATCCAGGAAATGAATGTTATTGAAACGGAATTGTTTAGATCCTTAAAAACCATTTCCTATTCTCTATCGGAACAACACACGTGTCAATGTCTACAAACATTTCTAATGGCTCGACGAGCCTCACACCAGTTCTTGTATCCACAAGGGCGAAGAGAAACACAATTAATTTTTCCCGTAACCCGATTACACGGCATAGTGGAATCCAATTACTTTAACAAACTCGGTTCTGAGTACGCGCCTGCGCGTTCCGCAGGAGCTATTTGCGCGCGCGTTGCGCGTCGTATTTTGGGAGCAAAAGCCAAAAACGCACATCTTGGAAATCCTTGTTCGCGGTGCGTAACTGTGGGTGGGGGCGGAAATGATAGCCGACGACGCCGACGCGCCGCTACTTCCAGCGGCGCCGCTTCTACCGCCGCCACTGCCCCCGCTCCCGTCTCCGCTCCCGCCACCGCCACCGTCACGGCCACCGCCACCGCCACCGCCACCGCCACCGCCACGTCTTCGTCCCCGCTCCTGATGGCGCTATCGTTACGGTCAGAACCGACGCAAGTGCCTCCGCCCAGCCTCGGCTCCGCCTCCGCTCCGCCTCCGTCATCGCTTCCGACTCCGCCAATGCCGCCGCCTCCGCCCCCGCCATCACCTCCGCCTTTACCACAGCCACCACCATCGCCCCGCCTCCGCCATCGCCACTGCCTCCGCCTCCGCTTCCGCCTCCGCCTCCACCTCCACCTCCGCCTCCGCCCCTGCCTCCACCCCTGCCTCCGCCTTCACCGCAGCCACCGCCCCCGGCTTCGCCTCCGTCACCCTCTTCCGCCTTCTCCTCCGCCTTCTCCTCCGCCCCACCTCTGCCTCCTCCTTCGCCTCCCCCTCCCACTCCGCCTCCGCTACCCTCCTCCTCCGCCACCGACACCGCCTGGACCGTCGCCCCCCCCCTCCCAATTCACCATCCCCGTCCCACTCCCGCCTTTCTCAGCTCCACCTCTGTTCCGCTGCCACCCCTGTCCCCACATCTTCCCCATCCCAACACCGACCCCGCCACCGCATGGCCCTCCGCCTGCGCCACAGCTTCCGTCTCCGTCGCCTTCCTCCGTCACCGCCTCGCCCTCCACCTCCGCCTGGGCCTCCGCCATCGCCACCGCTTCCATCCTCCATCCCCGTCCCACTCCCCCTCGCTCGGCCGCACCTCTGCTCTGCTGCCACCCCTGTCCCCCACTGTCACTACAGCCACCGCCCACGCCTTCTCCTCCGTCACCCTCTTCCGCCACAGCCTCCGCCTTTGCCTCCCCATCCCCCTCCCCCTCCGCCTCCGTCACCCTCCTCCGCCTCCACCATCGACTCACTCGGCCCCACCTCTGTTCCGCTGCCACCCCTGTCCCCACATCCTCCCCGCCCCCGTCCCCGTCCCCGCCCCCGCCCCTGCCCCGTCCCCGCCCCCGCCCCGCCCCCGCCCCCGTCTCGGCCCCCGGCCCCGCCCCCCGGCCCCGCCCCCGGCCCCGCCTGGAAATAACGAGTGGCGGATTAACGAGATCCGCCGTGGGCCACGCGCATTTCGGGGAGCCGCGCACCGCACCGAGACGCACTCCTGCCCGCCCGCCCGCCCGCCCGCCCGCCCGGTCGTTAGGCGAAGGAGCCTGTTGTTGTCGGCGACGTCGCCGCCGAGAGCTGCGAGACGACGTTGCTTCAAATGGCGGTTCTCAAATTTCGGAGGCCGCCGAGCACTTTTTGGAAGGTACGAGGTCGGCCTTATCCGAAACGTAGAGCCTGTGGTTTGTACCTCCGCATCTGATCTGAAAATGATTGCTGATTTTTTTTTGTTTTTTTAACTTTTTGACAACGAATTCGCTTATTTGATGGAAAGCATTTCGTTGATTTTATTACCCTTAGCTAAATTAGTACGTAATATAAGATGAAATCAGGGAAGACATCAATTTATTGTATTCCTATTTTGGTGTGTAGCCTAAGAAACATACCAAAGAAACTAAAGTAGTGTATGTTGAAGGTATTTGCAATCAATATGTGATAATAATTTCTTAGAGTTAATTATAAGAGTAATTAAATTAGGTACTATTTGCAGTGCCCAAATGTTGCGTAAGCCTCGGGTGAGAATCCTTCACTGAGAATGGACGTTTGTTTCATATCTTTGATGAGAATTGTATTGAAGAATTACGTCTTCTTGTTATTCTGTCATGGCAGCTGAATTGCAAGCGTTTCCGATCTGAGCTAGAACAGACTCTCTTAAAACATTCTTTCAGGTAGTACTCCACAACAGTTCTAAATAATTTTTCTTCTTCGGAAGGAACGTTTCGTAAAAATACTCCTTAGATAAAAAATATTTTAAATATTTAACAATATTCAATAAACAAATTTATACTGTGAATATTGGTAGGACAGTAAAGACTATTTTCAGGAATAACATATGTAACGCTTGGCAAAGGTACTATTTTCACAGATCTCTCAGGACAATAGGTCTTCACTCCCGATCACATGAAGACATGCAATCATTTTCACTTTTCCTCCGGATTTTGTACCCGGGCGACTAAACATCTATTACAGTAATTCGCGCGAGGGCTCTACAACATACTCGATTGCTTAGAATTAATGCCACAGATATGGGATGTTGAAACATAGTATCTCAAATGTCATGACTCGAAATAATGGCTTTTTTTCTTACAGATGTTCACAAGAAAGGTAGCAATATAAACCATTTTATCTACATTCATTTTATTTACATTACACACAAGTGTTAAACTGCAAAAAGCGTTACAAACTCTTTGTAATGAAAGTAAATGGACAGTGTTTCTTTCGTTATAGAGAGTTTCTGTTATAACGTGATACTGTACAAAGGTATGAGACAAAAGATAAACTAATCAAATTCAATTAACGTCTTCATCGTCGGAAATTTATTGTTATGAGGAAGTTCGTTACAAAGTGTGTACAGTGTACTTTAAACACATTACTTCCAACTACTGTAATGTATCTCGAAGTTGTTTCTTTTCTTTTTGTAATATTCACTTAACAATTGAGCCCTTTCAATTATAGAAACAATAAAATCCTCTTCATGACTTGATTAATCGCCCTATCCGATGCACTTCCTTTTTTTATTACATATTTATTTTTCTTTCGGAAATACATAGATCAGTTACATTTTTTCATGCGCAATATTTGGCTTACAAATATTCATATTTCCTAATCTGAAAACTAACTCTGACTACAGCAAGGGATATGTAGCTACAATCAGCATGTACTGTTAACAGTTTTTCGCAAATATGCTTAGGAAGGTACTTTGCGGGTATAGTTTTTTGAGACGAGTTGAAGTATGGTATGGTGAAGCGAGATTGTAATGGATTGCGTGTGGTGTGGCGTTGATGTTTGATTAAACATTATTGGAGAGGTGGGCTAAGTGTTTTTTGAAGGAATGCCGTAAGCCTATATTGGATGGATGCCATAGAGATGGATGCCATAAGGTAATTTGTGTTCTTTGAGTAATTGTTTGTTGGATATGAACCACGGAGGGTGACTATCTCTTCTTTGGTCCTATCTTCCATATACGGAAGTTAGGTGACCCATAACGGGTTTTCTTGGGATAAATTATTCAGGGTGGTTTCCCATTGCCTTCCCTGATATGATGATGATGATGATGATAGGGGGTGAAAGGACGAACACAATACAACCATGCCCGAGGCGGGACTCGAACCCGCGATCTTTCGGTACGAGATCGCTACGGCACCACTGCCTTAGCGATCTCGGCCACAGGATCGGCAGGGTGAGTATAGCACTTCCTTAATCCAGAAGTGATTTTCGTCCACTTCATCCCGCTGCCACCAGAGCGCCCACCCCGTCGCCGCAGAATGCCCTCTGTTCGCCTGCTGCCCGTTCCACAATGGCCGGGGAGTCTTGATCCATCGCAAAGAAGCCCGGGCGGTGCTCCCTGCGTCACCTTCCTCTGCATTGTTTCGAAATGGGTCACAATGACATAGGAAGTCATTGTAGTTCGCCTCAGCACCCGAGAACCGGTCTCCCGCGGGGCGACTGAACTCGTTCAATAGCCCTCTGTGATTGGCGCACGAACCGTACACCTTTATAGTGTGTACGAGTATGCAATATGACTCGCCGCTTTGTTTACTGGTTTGTAAAATGCAACGCGAGGCACAGCTTTGTTGCACTGGGTTCTAAAGCGAGTAGTAATATTTTTTTTCTTCCCGTTATTTCCCGTCGCATTGTTTGGTGTTATTTTTATGTGGTATATGACGCGGGTTGCATGTCGCTCAGGGAATGGCCGTGAGGATGAGAGGGAAATTTGGAGAGTGGGTGAAGAAATATGAGAAATGAGTGAGGAGCAACGTGCCTGCTGTTCTGTTGTAGAAGGTCTGCTACAAAAAAAATACTCATCACGCCCTTTGAGTTTGGGCTGACACAGGTGATGAATTATCTGAGCAATTCCAAGTGACGGGTAGACACTCCCCGTGCGCTTTTGCCCTTTGAGGTTAAGTAATTCAAGCAACGAATTTCAGTAATGTGTGAAGGAGAGGGCTTTAAGTCAAAGTGAATTATTCATTAAGAACATTATTGTTTGGTTAATTAAATAATTAAAAACATGTTTTTTTTTTCATTATGAGATTTACCGACTTTCATTTTAATAATCTCAAAAACTTGTCGTTTCTTTAAACAATCTCTTTTCGTCTCCCCTCCCCTCCTATTGCTTCTCTCTCTCCTATATTTCTTCTCTTTCTCTCCTCCTCCTCTCTCTTCCACTTTCTTCATTATTATTATTATTATTATTATTATTATTATTATTATTATTATTATTATTATTATTATTATTATTTATTTGTGTTCTCAATTCCTTTCTTCATGTACGAGCATGTTCAAATGGTATTATTTGGATATTACATGCTCCTTCTCTTGTTTACTTTTGTGTACTACCTAATGAAGAGCTAGCACTGTGCGGTTTTAAAACATGCTTTCTGTAATCACATATTTCAGAGAATAGTATCGGTAAAACAATTATATTACTTCAAATAACCCGCCGACCCTATCTCTAAATCGAAACGCCACGGAACTCTCGACCGTTGTACTGTCGACCAATAAGAAGCGAGATGCGAATCGTTGCGCGGGCAAGATTGGAACAGAAATTCATTGGTTTCCGGAAGGCCACGGGAGAAGGCGGCAGCGAAGTGTACGAGGCAACCTTCCATTTGTTCCACGGAATGAAAGGAATTGCATCTTACGAAGTTAAGAGCAATTCTGCTCAAACTAGAGGTAAATATGGTCTCATCTACTCGTAATATGGAATATGATTAATGTTTCATTAAATGGCAATATAACAAGGATCGTATCGTGCAGCGATACAAGATGTATACGAGGGGAGAGGAGCATGCACTAAATAGTTGTTTTCTTTCGGTTCCTATGGTTACGTTTGAAAGTTATTTGTGCAATTAGATTCTAAAATTGTATAAACATTAAAGATTCTTTATAAATGATATTGACTGGGATAAAATCTAATTTACACCAATCGTTACCAAAGAGGAGGTTGGATAGTACGTGAGAGGAGAGGTGCAGCGAAATGGGAATCAATACGAGAAAAAGACAAAAAACTGTACGATGAGCCCGTTCATCAGGAGTGCACCGGAAGTTTTTTTTTTACTGATACATTATAGCTTGTAATTGCCTTCCATACGGAGCTCGATATAGAACACTGTATATCTTACCTAGATCGAGAGGATCGTGGTTACGAGCGAAATATGAAAACAGTTGAATGATGCTACTGTTCTCGTAAAGGGAAATATGGAAAGAAACCGAGTCAAGTTAACAACTAAGTTAATTAGTTAGTAAGAAATATTAATCATTAAAATTAGGTGAAAAATCAAATTTTGTATGTATCACGGATGTCAATTAGTTCTAATGATCTGGAATGAGAAGAAGCCTTCGGGCCAAAGGCCCTCGGCCTTTTTGTCGCTGTTTTATCATGAGAACGCTTACAATGCCAATGGTGCATAAATAACTATTTTTTCCAAAGAGTGAGTAAATGTTGCAAATCTACAGTGTAACCGTGTGGAAAGGACTCGAATTGCTGACTGATTGTCCTAGTTCTTGTCATATTTTCGAGTTATATAAAATTATAAAGAAGGTATTTGTATAAACGCAGCAACTGCGTTGGCTGATTTTCCGGCAGGCTAACGTGCAACCTTCGCAGAACGTAGAGCAGACGGAGGCGAGAGTCAACGTTCAAGGTCGTTTGTCAGCGAGCGCGCTCCGAATTAACAGGATACTATCGCCTGTCCAAAAAGTTGCTTTCCTGGGGAAATAGTAAAGATTGCGGAAATCTGAAACCGAAGAGAAAAAAGGCTTCAGTTATTTCTAATGCAAAGCTATGAACTCTGATTGTTTATCAAAGGTAATACCACGAGTGCTTTGGAAATTATTGATAAATTACCGACTCGCCAAGCGAGGAGTGACAGTTTATGATTGGCCAGAACGTAGAAGTGGTAAGAAAAATCGGATAGAAAAGGCGATGAAGTTTTTGAGATACACCCTGAATGGGGCATTTTGTATGTATTGTTAAACACTATTGGTTTTAATATCACGAGTGAAATAGTCATTGTAAATAGTTTTTGACTAGTTAATTGTTTTGTAAGTAATATTCACAAACTTAGGTATTGTATTGTATATTTTTCTTCTGGAATTAGAGGAAAATGTTATCAGGATAATTTGACTATTATATGTAAAACTAACTACATAAGTGGTAACTACAGCTGTGAAGTATATGTTTGGTTGTATCAATGATTAAATTCATCTCGGGTTTCCAAGGAAGGAAAAGGCTTCAAAATTGTATTGGATTGACGGCAGAGCAGGTAAGTTTAGTGTGATCCTGTATTTAGGTTGTGTACTAGTGTAGTGATTTTATATATGTCGGTTTTTTGTGTACGTTATATGAATTTCATGATTATTGTTGAAGATTATAGTGTCTAGTCTTTCTGTATTTCTCTTGGAGGTTGCAAGTGTTTTGTTTTGATTAAATATGTATCTTCGCGCGCGTGTGAATGTGTGAATGTGTGTGTGCGTGTGTGTGTGTGCGTGCGTGTGTGTGTGTGTGCGTGTGTGTGTGCGCGTGTGTGTGTGTGCGCGTGTGTGTGTGTGTGCGCGTGTGTGTGTGTGTGCGTGTGTGTGCGTGTGTGTGTGTGCGTGTGTGTGTGCGTGTGTGTGTGTGTGCGTGTGTGTGTGTGTGTGTTGGGTGCTAGTGTAATATTGGACATAAGATTTGTTTTGTTTCTCAACGCATATCAGTGTTATATTATTTTAATGATTTCTCGATCTCTAATCCTCAAAACCAAACCTGAGATCTTACGATTTTCTTCATAGGTTTTGTCAGAGAATAAAACTAGAAACCTGGAACATTCTGAACTCTTTAATTAAAGGAAACATCCGGTCATTGATATAATTTATTAACAATCGTGTGGGACCCCTTCTCAAAGCCGGATCAGCATGACAATTACCTCATAATACAAACACATGAAACGCTGCTCTGCTAATTGCAGAAGCTTCATAGACGGCGAACTCGAAATGAAGCGATGAGCAGTAACAGCGTGCCAGATGGCGGGCCTTTGGAGGCGCTTTCAATTCAGTTCAGCGCCTTATCGCTTCTCTTGTCGCTCTTGCCAGAATCAGATGATGCGCGCGAGGCGGTATTTCTCTCCAGGGGCACATCACTTTTCACGGTCAGAGCCGCACAACTGCTCCAGAGAAAGGTTCAGCACTGCTCGGAAGCCAAGCGCGATATGATAGAAGACACTGACTTTTTTTTTTTTTTTGAGTAAATCTGTTCTTCAAAGAAATCTTTAAACAAATGTATGTATAAGTTTTCAAAAATATGAGTAGTTTTCGCGAAATATTGCGTGAAATACAGGCAATTTTTCAACAATTATTTTCTCAAAATTATATATTTTATAAAGTTTTCTTGAATAGCACTTATAGTACATTTATAAACCTGAATTGTGACACTGGATTAAATGAGATTGTATTTTTTTTTCTTTGAAAATATCACCATTTTCGCTTAATTTTTGCCTACCTTCGAAACTGCAAATTTGAATTTTCTGCACTTCTTTTTCTCAAGAGTGATTCAAGAGACATCACGTTGCAATACAATAATGGCAACACCGCGACACGCCTGTTGATATTCAGAGAACTTTTGTTGGGGAAATGTATCTCCCTGTGTGGAACTATTTCAGTTTCAATTATTCCTTATTTTCCGTGGCGAGGCTCAGGCCATGAGGCCTGCTGTTCTGTCTGACCACGCAAATTCCGCTACGCTCCTTTCATAAGAAAAAAAAAGGTTTCCCTCAGGCGATGAAACATTTGAATTTTCCTAAGATGCTTCAAATGGGCTTGATAATGCAGTAAATTTACAACATTGGACAGCTGGCTTTACTTTCCCTCTGAAGAAAGGCGTACGAAGGATATTTACGCTCTTAGAAATCCACTGCTTCGATCGGGCTTGAATCCGCAGACTTGGGTATAACAGTCCGATATACTAACCGTTCACCACCGAAGCCCTAAACCACCTCAGTCCGAACTACGAGTATGTATGCGGGTTTTGATTGTGGAACTTGTGATTAGTATTTGCTTTAAAATCCTTCTCTTTATGTATTCATAAATATTAGATGGCCTTCAGCTCAAGATGTTAAATTTATACTTCTTTTACTTTAAAAAGTTTTGATCGCTGATTATGGAATAATAATTCATTCAAAAATTGGAAGCTCATTTCGATGTAATCATGGCTAGCTTGTTTGAATTTATCATTGCTTGTCTATATCATCGTGTCGCGAATGAATTCTTAAAGAGTTGGGATTTATTCATGCTTGTTTCTTTTGTAGCTACAAGAAATGACAATTGTTCAGTCTTACAATTTGCTTCACAATTTATCCTAATATTTATTAACATTGTTGATAATTTTCATTGATTTTTCATAGGTGTATAAGCGTGTTCCCCTTCCGTGGACCCGCTCCCATGATTGATAGTTGTAGAACAGTTTTCCGTGCTTTTTCCGATCAACACCAGGTGAAAAATGCCGGTGTAGTATCCTAGCAATCGTCTCACGACTTCGCGATATCTTCCCGTCCTCTTCCTTGCCCTATCCTCACCCCTTGCACTTACATGTATTCATTACCACACATTTCAGGATATCAGTCGAGAGCTTAGAGCTGGCTGGTGCGGCGTACGGCTGATGGGAGATACCTCTTTGGAAAAACGCTACCGACGTGTAGGTCGACGGCGGATCTCGCTATCCAGCATGGGACGATAACCGCCACATATCGAGGGAAAACATGCACTACACTTACGGGACTAATGACCTTAGCCGTTGACGTGCCCACAATCACTAATCAATCGATGGTAGTTGTATAGGCAGTGCGTGTTCATTTCTACAGCAATAATCAAACATCATCTCGTAGTTCACAAGAAAACTGCATTTTCTCGCCTTATTTATCACATCTGTATACCATATTTTCTTACAACAATAAACCGAATAGATCCCTGCATAAGGCGAATGTGAAACGCAAGTACATGAACTTTACAATCACAAACGTACGAGAATTTTACGTTTCTTCTTTATTTAGCATAATCTGTTTTATGTTTTAAGTTTTGCGATCTCTGCTTGGCTTAATTTTCTCAGGAAAGATAATAAACATTTGTATTTCCAGCGACGAAAAAACTATTGTTTTGTAGAAAATTCATGGCTTGGAAATTACCACCCTGACCTTCGAGAAACAAGTTTCTACGCCCTTTTGTTTTGTTTTCCTTTGTCACGAATTTATTTCGCACTCGGTAATATTTAAAATTGCATCTTTTATGACACCTACTTTGGTTCCAATACTAATTTTACGAGTAGACATTTATAGTGAGCCGTATTTCGTTCAAAATGAGTCTCGTAGCAACTGTCTGCTTCAGCACCGATGTTCCTCTCCCCTTGGCCCCCTTGGACCCGGACAGGTGCGGGGAGGGGGAAGCCAAGGGGTCGGGGGCGGGAAAAGGGCGGGCAGGCCCAGCCGCCATGGCACAGGGTGCATCGAACGCAAAGCCCCTTTCACAGAAATCGCATACGGTGGCGTGATATGCACCGCTGTTCCGACTGATATATAACGAAAATTATTCTTGGACACTGCAAGAATAATTTACGATTGCATACCGGTTAGGATATCAGTAATTATACACTTTTAGGTATTTGTATGGAATCAT
Organism: Gryllus longicercus; assembly: GCA_038098605.1. Taxonomy (NCBI): domain Eukaryota; kingdom Metazoa; phylum Arthropoda; class Insecta; order Orthoptera; family Gryllidae; genus Gryllus; species Gryllus longicercus. The sequence continues at coordinate 334,004 of JAZDUA010000815.1, read as the reverse complement.
CAAACACTTCCAGGTATTTAGATGGTCATTTCATTTCCACGATGTCGAAAACTTGAGAATTACTCATCTTACTAATCGACTCTATTCCATAATACGATCAGCTAAAGTCGTCCAGTATGCAGGTAAAATGTGAAAACAATATTTGTAAGAAGTATTCGTCCTAATCAAATATTTTATTAAAGGTCTCAAGAAAATAGAAGCCGAAAGACCTTAAATGTCAAAATCCGGCCGTGTTTGTCATAATATTCATGTGTAACTAACTTTTTACGGAAGGATTTGAATGTCCCAGTTCCTTGTCTTGAATGTACAAGTCGCGTCAATGATAAAATACAAATTGAATTGAATTAATGCCTTATTTTACGTGGCGAGACTCAGGCCATTAGGCCTGCTCTTCCGTCTGACCACGCAAATTTGGATACACTCCTTTCACCAACTAGCAGAGAAAGGAGGTATTTCTTGGGCGAGAAACAGGCGAATTGAATTTGGCTCAGAGGCGTCATTTAGGCTTGAGGATCTTTTACATGCAAGTAAATCTACTAACATGGGACAGCCGGCTTTACTTCCCCTCCGAAGGAAGGCGTACGAAGGATTTTTTCGCCCTGAAAAAATCCACGGCTTCGATCGTGTTTGAACCCGCCAACTTGGGTACAACAGTCCGAAACGCTAACCGTTACACCATCGCCGCCACAAATTATGCGCTGGTTTCGGCCAGCACATCCCTCGCACTCTTGACTTACGCGTTGGTAACTTATCCCACACTGTCCATTCATCTAAAGTCTGATAAACTGAGAAGTTTCATTATTAATATTAAATAAGAAATTATTCAATACTAAGTGATCATCTGCGGAAAATAACCAACGAACCGAAAAGTGAACGCCGTTTCGCGTGAAATGGAATCGGAGATAGCGGTGTGTGACATTAATTCCTCTACTTTTGATTCTCTTCCCCTCCCCCAAAAAAGATTTTAATTGAGATTTCGTTTGCTAGGATAGATCACAATAATTTAATAGTGTCTTGCATATATGAAACTCTTGAATGGTTAAGATATGCATCAGAATCGCCTTAGGATTGATTCCCAGTAAATAAAAATTAACACGATGTCGCCGTTGAATTCCACAGTGGAAATCGCTGTACGAAACAATAACACAGAAAACTTAAGCATGTTAATAAATTAAGAACACACAAATTATGAAAAGATATGTCAGAATATTTAATACGTAGAACTTTATATGTAATCACAATGAAATGATTCAAATGAAAAATAATTTCTTATCAATAATCACAAGATAACCACCTACTTTAATGTTGTTCTCCGTAGACATTCGAGTAATAATTAGGCAAATCTATAACGGAAGGACTCTTAGCTTGAAAAACGAAGTTTTCAATGTTCTCCTATTATAAAAAAACCGGATACGAGAATTGCTGTTCATCCAGAACACCGTCCGCAGCCGCCATTGTTGTTCGGAGGAGACTATTCTCTCGTCTCCCCCAAAGAAGTGCGGGTTACAGTTACAGGAAAAGCCCGTGTGATGTTCGATCCTCTTCCCGTTCTCTGAGAAGCCGAAGCCGATCTGCGGAAGACGCCTATTCAGAGGGCTTGCCTCGCCTCGCCTCGCGGGCGGCCTGCGTATCTCCTAAACACGCCTCGGCTTGTTAACAGGTCGCTGCTTGTCGGCGGGGCGGCGAGCTCTGAAAGAGAGGGATCCATAGGACGCCGCAGGCTGCGGGGCGCGGGGCATGGCGGGGCAAGGAGGAGGACAGGAGGTAGGGTGCCTGTGGAAGTGAAAGGACGGGAATGGGAAAGGAGAAGAGAGAAATAGAGAAGAGAAAGAGAGAGAAAGACAGAGAGAGACAGAGAGAAAGAAGGAGAGAGAAAGAAGGAGAGAGAAAGAAGGAGAGAGAAAGAAGGAGAGAGAAAGAAGGAGAGAGAGATGGAGAGAGAGAAAGAAGGAGAGAGAGATGGAGAGAGAGAGAGATGGAGAGAGATGGAGAGAGAGAGATGGAGAGAGAGATGGAGAGAGAGAGAGATGGAGAGAGAGAGATGGAGAGAGAGAGATGGAGAGAGAGAGATGGAGAGAGAGAGATGGAGAGAGAGATGGAGAGAGAGAGATGGAGAGAGAGATGGAGAGAGAGATGGAGAGAGAGAGATGGAGAGAGAGATGGAGAGAGAGAGATGGAGAGAGAGAGATGGAGAGAGAGATGGAGAGAGATGGAGAGAGAGATGGAGAGAGAGATGGAGAGAGAGATGGAGAGAGATGGAGAGAGAGATGGAGAGAGAGATGGAGAGAGAGATGGAGAGAGAGATGGAGAGAGAGATGGAGAGAGAGATGGAGAGAGAGATGGAGAGAGAGATGGAGAGAGAGAGAGGAGAGAGAGGCGGGAGTTGTAAGAAGGAAATGATAGTCCGGGGTAGGTCTACCCCGGCCAGGAAAGATGGGCGTGAGCGGTTTCGGAGAGAGTGAGTTGAGGAAAGAGAAGGCGGGATCGACGAAGACAAGAGTTGGGGACGACTAAGGACGACGTAAAGGATGGGATCGTGGGCGGAAATGGAGCGACGATGGTGAAGGACGGAGATGGGGTGGAGATAGAGACGGAGAAAGAATGGAGACGGAGAAAGAATGGAGACGGAGAAAGAATGGAGACGGAGAAAGAATGGAGACGGAGAAAGAATGGAGACGGAGAAAGAATGGAGACGGAGAAAGAATGGAGACGGAGAAAGAATGGAGACGGAGAAAGAATGGAGACGATGGAGGCCGTGGAAAGGCAGAGGGACGAAGGGAAGGAAGGGCGGGGGCGGGGGCCGGGGCGGAGTCGATGGAATCGGCGGCGACCGTTATGCCCGGGCCGCTTCCGCCGCGGGGGCGTCCCGGTTTCTGCGCGTTCGCCCGGCCCCAGTTCCGGCGCGGGCGGGGCGGCCGGGGGCGAGGTCAGGGGCGGAGGCCGCTCCGCGGGTGCGACAGCGCGTGGACGCCCGCTGATACACTGTCGGCCAAAAAAGTGCTCCTGTTCACGGTCTTGTGGAACCGACTGCGCTCCCCGCCTGGCACAGAGCTTGTAAGCATTTAATTGGCGTGTAATGGCATTTTGGTGATGAATAATTGTCAACTGTTTTCTTTTAATATTGTCCAGTTACTTCAATTTATCTGGAATACATATTCGATTGGAAAAATAATTTAATTTCATGTATAAAGTTTGATATTTTTCTGGGATGCTTCATAATAATTTTCTCTGGATCATTATCTACTAGAATTACAACAAATATCCAATGGGAGTAGAAATTGAGAGAAAATTACACAGCTTCCGGTCATGTGAGGAGTGGCCTTGTGAAATTTCCAGCAACACGGGACAAATACAAAAACAATTTCGATTTTGACTGAAAAAAATTTGATTGTGTTATTCCGTCTATTCCTATACCTGGTATAAAGACTGAATTCTCATACTCATTGCGTCGTTGCGAAGAACACAACGAACGTAATTAAATATTTGCCTCCCGCCATTAAGTATTTGCTACCCGCGAGTTGGGCAATAGAACAGCAATTATGTTGTACATTCACGGTATGTAAATTATAAAGAGCAATTGTACGGTTACAGTACATAAATTCGCGAAGACTTTTGTTAAAATATTTTATTTTTGGTAATGTTACATGAGTGTGCAACATTGTAATAGAGATAACACTGTCCGGTGTCTTCGGTATGAGGGTCTCCAAACATTTTTTACATACTCAGAAAGTCGGGTTAATCTAGAATCAATGAAATAGTTTCGATTTTTACTGAAAAATTCAAATATTGATTGGATCATTTCCGCCTATTCTCATACTGCGCTTACTAACTGAAATCTCAAGTTCATTGTGTTATTACTTACGACACAACTGACGTCACACATGAGGAAGGGTCCAAGGAAGAGGTCAGCCGCCATTAAATATTTGCTATTTACATGTTTCGTAATAGATACAACAGTAACTTTTCATGTTCTTAGTAAGTTCTTATATAAAGAACTGCTGTAATGTGAATTCGTATATGTTATACTATGTTATTGCAGTTTTTGCGAATACTGTCTTTTTAAATATTTAATTTAGCCCAGTGCAGCGCAAGGGTATTTTATGTTGTTCTTGTGGAGTGCATGTTAATTTTTGGAAAACCATTTTGTGTTTTTTGTCTTTCAGTGGCATTTTTTCTGCTACAGGCTACGTGTTTTATACTAATATTTGATCGCAAATTGTAATTCAACGAAGCCACGGCAAAACCAAACCGCAAATTCATTTCTTTATCATATTTTATTTTGTGCAGTTAATAAAATATCATTACCCGAAAATTTTATATTATTTTCTCGCTCTTTTGAGAACCATTAAATACTCATTATTCAGTATTTAACTCCAAAAATGAATAATTACCTCTAAGACAATAAGTTCCGTTACTTTCATTTCTCCCCATTTAGAAAAATTGTTTTAAAAATTTGACTACTATTATATCACTAGTTTCTTGCTTGTTGGTTGAAAAGAAGTAATCGTTTCACTTGATAGCGTAAATTATATTGATTAGAACGACCAGGTGAAGCCTTCTCACCACCTGCTGTAAAAGATTCCACTTTTCCAATGATCTACCAAAGACACTCCACTCGTCTTTCTTTTTTCGTTTCCACCTATTTCTTCCTTGTGCATTTAATTTGTAAGCAGACTGACGAAAAAAAATATTTTTCGTAAAAGTGTTACTTTTAAATAAGACTTCTAGATTCTACTGCAACTTTATAATGTCACTTTGTAATATGCGTGATTGCATAATTGAATTTCAGTAGAATTTTACAACAAATTGGGAATTTGATATTAGAGTAGTACAGTAGACGACTGTAACATTAAGGAATATCCACATATAGAAATTAAATGTTGTTTTTCTCTTTGAAATTTGCTTCGTTTCTGTCAAATATTATGTTTCACAATGATTCAACGGTGAATATGTTATGTATACTCAAACTAAAACTTCAGAATATTATATGTACATAAAAATGCTTAAAATATGGCTACAGCGAAAAGATGGATTGATAACATTTCGTACGTGCTAGCTCAGTTTAGTTGCGGTTTTCCTTTCACAGCTGTGCTTTTTAAACTGACTTGTTTCTAAAGAGACATTAATCGTTCTATTTTAAGAAATTTCAAAACATTATAAAATTATGATCGACACAAACGTGATCAATAATGAGACTTAATTCGAATTGAACAAGATTATTTGCCCAAAGTCCACACGTGGCAGTTTCTCTTTTGGCTTACGCAAAACGTCATGGCTGTCCACGGGTATTTTTAAACCCGGCCGGGGCGATCTTCACCATTTCTTCACGAAGAGACACTAATGTGACGTTTCATCAGCTCCCTATGCAGATCCGGCCTTGGCATTTGAAAACTGGTCCCGAAGTAAACAGTCGTATCCTGTGTCAAGAGAACCATGGACCCCTCGCCCGGCCGCGAGGCGTCGCCTACTCTCCCTGAGCAGCCCAGCCGTCGCCTCTGCTCGCAGTCACTCGCCGAGCGCCCCTCCCCCCTCCCTCCTCCCCCACCTTCCCCCGTCCCACCTGCGCGGAGGACGCTGAACCAAAATTACACTCTCAGATGGCGCTAACGGGAGTCGCTCTGGCCCTGCGTCACTTCCGAGCGGCGCGCTGGCGTCGTTCCGCATCATACGATTCCTTCCACGTGTTTCGAAGCGCGTCGCTGCTGCTCGCTGCTCATGAATTTTCGTGTTTCGTAAGCGTTCAGGCGAGTCGGGGGACGGACGAGCGAATAAGCGAGGAGGTGAACGAATGGGGTTAGCGAACGCGCAGGTGGGTGAGAGAGTGGATGAGGGAGTGAGTAAGCGAGTGGAACGATCGTAACAAGCGAGTGAACGGGTGAACAAGCAAAGGAGAGGATGAGAGAGAGTGAACGAGCAAAGGAGCGGAGGAGAGAGAGAGTGAACGAGCAAAGGAGCGGAGGAGAGAGAGAGTGAACGAGCAAAGGAGCGGAGGAGAGTGAGTGAACGAGCAAAGGAGCGGATGAGAGTGAGTGAACGAGCAAAGGAGAGGATGAAAGATTGAGCGACCAAAGATGTTGACGAGAGAATGAGCGAGCAAATGAGTGGATGACAGTCAAAGAGCAAACGAGTGTGTGAGCAAGGTGTGAGTAGATGGGTTGATGAAAGCGGACGAGTGAACGCATGTGCAGGCCAACGAGCGAGTGGGTGGATGGATGGGCGAGTGCGGGAAGATTGGGTGTTATTGTTATCGTAATTGGGCAAACGAGCGGTTGGGGTCACGCGAGCAAGTTAAGGCTCTCACAGACCGGCGCGGGAGATCCGCAGCGAGCGCGGCGCGGAACGCTCCGCGCTAGACGTGGCGGCGGAATCCGCGGGACCGTTCACACCGGAGCGACAATTATGACTCAGCGTTTGGTGACTTGCTTTTGTTCCTCATCCGACACACAAAAGCAAGGGGAGCTCGATCCAGAGAGGAGCGAAATGTCCCGAAGGCGGGCGGACTTCAACGAAACTCAAGCGGCAGCGGTTGTTCGCGCAGGAAACGCGTCCGACTGCGTTCCCAAATCCGCTGGTAAGAAAAACGCTGCCAATCCGCTGCCGCGACGCTTACCTGTCGCGCAGATCTGAACGTGCTCTTAGGGCGCGCCCCTCGCTTTGCAGCACAGTTCCGTGTGGCCGCTAAAGGGCAATGCAGCCACACTTCCCTGCTGTGGAGCCATCCCTATCCTTTCGGACATCTATGGCTGATCTGAAAAATGAAAAGAAAACATAGGTCAGAAATGACAATAGCCTTTCGGCGCTCTTTTGGCGTTGTTTACCGCAATTTTCATGCAAGTATTGGCGTCTCGCCTATTGCAGCATATCTCTCGGGCGCTTGTACGTAGCCGTGGGATCCGGCTCGTACAGATTTAAATTTAATATTATGTCATTATTTGACGTATTTATTTTGGAAAAGAAATTTTCAGCTAAATTTTTAAAGTGCTCTTCGAGGAGCGGTAACTTTACTGCAGCGTGTAAGTCTGCGATTCTAATAAACATTGGCGCGCACAGTATTCTACGGAGGCACGCATTTTGAACTATTTGCAACTTATTTAAGTGACAATGCGCCGCTATTCCCCAACTTGGGCAGGCGTAGTCCATAATGGGCCTAATCATGTCTTTATATAAAAGCAGAGCATTCGCTGTGGACAGTTTGCTTCGCTTATGTAATAAGCTTCGCAACATGCCCAGGCGTTGCCAGGCTTTGCTAGCGACCGCGTCCGCGTGCTCGCGGAAAGTTAGAGCGCGATCCAGCGTGATGCCGAGGTACTTTGTGCTGGCGCGCCATTCAATGTTCGAATTGCATAGCGCGAGCGGCCGCGGCTGGTCGTATTTGTATCTGCGTGTGAAGAGCACTGCCGTGCTCTTTTCCACGTTGACTTTGATACGCCAGCGCTGCAGCCACTCCTGGATCTGTAATAAATGTAAATCCAAATATTTAACGAGCAAATCGATTCTTTTGGACGTGGCAATTACTGCCGTGTCGTGTGCGTACATGGCGAGTTCTGTTTGGATGGAGGTAGGTATATCGCGCACGTACAGGCAGTACAGCACAGGGGAGATAATGCTCCCCTGAGGCACGCCCGCCCGTATGCGGCGGGTGGTAGATTTCGCGTGCAGAACCGTCACTTGAAACGATCTGTTCGCGAGGAAGGAGTGCACTAAGCGTACAATATAGGAAGGGAAGTTGGCTTCGATGAGCTTGACGAGGAGGCCGTCGTGCCAAACCTTATCAAAAGCGCTGGCGACGTCCAGGAAAACTCCGCCAGTGAATCGCCGCTCGTTAAAGTTGCGCCGAATTCTGTCAACTATGCGCACTAGCTGATGAGTGGTGCTGTGGTGCGCCCTAAAACCAAATTGTTCATTATTAACAAGGCGAACGAAATATCCGCTGCGGCCATTCCGCGTAGGCTGCGGGTCTTCCGCAGAGAGAGCCTTTGTTGAGAGCCTTTATAGAACGAGTAGGCAAACCGCTCCGAATCCAGCTGGAGCAGACGGATGGGAGTTTGCGAGCAATGGAGTAAAAGAGAGTGAACGAGCAATGGAGTAAACGAGTGTGTGAACAAGGAGTGAGTTGGGCATTTAGGTGGCCGAAAGTTCGCTTTGCAACTTAATTTCTGTCAATAGATTTTATGCTGAATTAGAAATGATAGTCCAAAAAATTAATTTACAGCTCAGTTATGTTGAAGGTAGTAAAGAATATGAAAACTGTGAAATTACTCATGTTTTATTAAGACAGCCAGTGCTCACATGGTGTATGCATGCTACATGTTAGCCACTTATCATCTGGAGCGTTTCTCTGTCTAGTTAAAATTTCGCAAAGACATGTGCTGATTTCAAATATGGTCAACATGATGTTATCAAACAACTCTTTTCTTGTAATATGTATAAATTCACAATAACTTTGATTCCAATTTCATGTTAGGTGAGATCAATATTAAACTACTGATTGTGATCATGGTTGAGAAATTAAGAAGGTAGCTACTCAAACATTTTTGGTTAATTATTAGTATTATTATTGTTTAATGCAAATGAACATGAATATATATTTTTATTTCTTTTAAATTAATGAGATGTAACGAATTACATGGAATGGACAATAGCCTATTGTAAGCGTGGTAGGCATAAGAGTTGGAGCAAACGCGCACGAACTTGCGTCGACGCCGGGGCTTGCGCCGCCGCTTGCGGCGTAATACACTTCTTTTCGAGTCGGTAAATAAATGCTTCTATATATACGCCGCGCCGCGCCGCAGCGCCGTGACGCCATCCGACGTCACGCCGCCACGCCCACTGGGGACGTGCCCTCGAAGGCACCGCGCAGGCTCCTTGCTGTGACGTCAGCAGCACCCAACGCACGTCACGCCAACTCCCTGACTTCGTGTGGACGAGTGCTAGGTTTCCACGGAGCAGTAAGGTGTACCCGTTGGTTTCGTGTTAATTGATTCAGAGACTACGTCACTTCCGGATAAACCAGCGGTTGTTGTGAATTTGAACTCATTTTAAGCTAAGTGGCTGATACTCTTAAATAAACTTGAAAAAAAAGGTTAGAACAATTTCAGTGAATGGTAGTGCAATTTAGTATTCAGCGCGTCGAAATACATAGAGGAGCATGTTTGTAGTCTTTGAGTCTGACTTGTTTTTCCTGTGAGTGTATACCTATGTAATCAAGTGTGTGTCTCTTTTATATATAATGTTATATTCTGTATTAGTCAATTTCGCTTGGTTTTGAAATTATAAACGTGAAATGTCTACAGACTGACTTCGTCTGTGTTCAATCGAATGCTGTGAAAAATAAGACTACTTTTGTCGATTCTGTTTGTAAATGTTAATGTCATTTTATTTCACTACAAACTCTAACGTGAATAATGCTGTCAATATGCTTACCTAGTTATTGAGAAACTATAATAGCTACATTTGCAATAGATGTACCTGTACGGGAGTATATGAACACCGGAAAAAATAGAGGAAACCAGTATCAAATACATTGCTGGTCGATGTAAAGAAATTTACATTTACAATGCCATTCATAAAATGGCATTGAAAGGAGCATGTAAAGATAATAAAAGCAGAAGTAAATGCCATACTTAATAAATATACCTGTCTATTAGGAAACGAATACGAGTTGTTCGAATATGAGTAATAAATTGTTAAGATACCGACAGATGCCAAAGCCAATATGAATGTATGAAGTACAACTTAGGGGCTGAGTCAGATGTGATCATATTCAGGCAGAACTCAACATTTCATATTCTTAGCAAGATTTTGCCCAATGCTGTCGATTCTGTTTATTTCTATTCTGACAGACGTCGTGGTACGAATATTAAAATCGTAGATGTAATGCAAGAGGGTGTGGTAAAACTTTAACAGCGTCAACGAAATCCCATTGAGACATCAAAGTTCATTGATTTCACTGGAGAAAGAAAACTGAAAAGGAAAAATCCGTTTTTGTTGCATTATTATTTTTCCTGTAACAATCTAGCGATTTCCGTTATTGGACGTGTGTGTTACATAAACAGTTGATATTATTGTAGTGTTGTTGTTTTAATAAATACTGTTAAGATAATAAAAGTACTTTATCATTTATCACACTTTAAAATGTGTTAAAAAATAAATTTAATTTGTCATTATTACAAAAATTTCGTCAAAAATCTAAATCAATGCAGTTCAAATCATTGCATTCCGCTGCAGGTTTTTTTATCAGTACCCCTCCCACTCCCACAGCAGAATCTTCTCAAAAGGGTATTGAACTACGATCATTGTAGTGACAATTCAGCATTATTTCTTATAGTTCCATTTTGTCACATAATTTTCTGTATTGTAATTTTCATCATTAGTTGGTCCTCTAATAGAAAAAATATCTCTTTTAGAACAGCACATCTTGCGCCTTCATCGAGGACCAGAAACGAATTCCAGTTCCCCGAGAAGGAGACCTGTTCTGGTAAGTCAAAAGAGAACTTGAAGACTTAAATATTTACCTTTGTTACTTATTACTGTAGAAAGAGTGAGTGTTTGTGACGTTTGTGAGGGAAGTGAAAAGACATTTATTGCACAGAGGCAAATGAAAGGACCGTCGCAGAAAGCATTTTCTCAGAGGGAACTGGACGAAAAATGTGTTTGAGCTAGAGCCTCAGACGAAGAAACGATATGGGATAATAACAAGAATCTGTAGTTCATTTGCCTTTGCAAATAGATTTATTACACGGTAGCGGATATTTTCTTACCAACTCTTGTCAAAAATGCTCGACGTAATCCGCATTCATAATTCAACTTAATATAAAGGTCTCTACTTATATAGTGGGTGCCCAGAGTCGATGGTCGAAATCAACATCCACTGAAGCTGGAAAAAGACCCAAGAAGAAAGAAAAAATCTTACTTGTAATGAATACTCATTGAAATAAATTTATAGTATTTGCAACTTTTATGGTCGTATGATATTTTACGGTCATCATTTATCAATCATTTCATTATACAAGTACTACTTTTCACTTTTCGCTAAAATTAATTTATATTTGAGTTTCGGAATTTTTAAATTCACTCTCTACAGTTTCGCGAGTTTTGCGCTGAACCAAGTCGTCGTTATCGATGTCGAAACTTCACTCCATCACAGGGACTCCGCCCTTTGGCGTAGCTCATTTGCGACTTTGTCACACGGCGGCTTTTGCGACTTTGTCACATGGCACACATACTTTACTGTGAGCGTGGGCGTCTTCCAACGTCAGCCAGGTGGGTTCGTTTCTGCCGCGAGGGAAGAGGCGATTAGATTGGTAGATAATTCATAATCCAATCGCCCACTTTTAAGTTGAAAATATATCAAGGGTTTTTCGGTTAACACTGTGTCATAGGCGTGCGCAGCGTAATACAAGAGGGGGGAAATAACATTTGTGAGATCTCTTTTACTTTCTCGCCCTTACGAAACTACTTCGTAAAAAAAAAAGTTATGTAATCATGCTCCTGAAAATGAATTTTTGGCAGAAGACTCTTATTGTCGGGCACTGGTAACGAAAAAATGGATAAATCCGGTTGCTAAATATAGAAAAGAAATTTCTCCGACACGTGAAATAGCAGGAATCCATGTTTTGTGGGTCCTTGATACCGAACAAACGATGACAAAACGTCTTTCTGTCAGCTGTACTGTCTGTTGTGATTCTGTCCGTCCGTCCATCTGTCGTCCATGTGTCTGCTGTCTGTCCGTTTGTGGTCAAGACTAGCGCCTAAACCGATTTTCTTCAAAATTGATATTCCCCAATCGATTTAAATGAATTCAAGGCTTTGGGAGTTTCGAACAGATATTTTGCTTTTTGAGCGTACTTTACATGAAGCCACAAAAAATATTTCAAAATTTTCTCAAAAATGGCAGTATTTTTTTCATCTAAGTTTGTCGTAGAATAGCGTAAAGGTAGCGTAAAGTAAAGAATGGTACAGGTTCGTTGAAATTCCAAATTTTTTGAAAATTCAAAGTGCTTTTTTTGGGACTTCGTTAAGGTCATCTGAGCTTATGTGAAAATGTGCATTTTGAAGCTCGTTGAGCGTGAGCGATATTTCGAAACAAAAAGTAAATTTATGTAATTTTTGAAAACGAAAAGAATGTAGGAAAATAGTTTGCATTATCTTGTACGTTACATTTAGCACTATCCGTACAAAAGGTTTGAAGAAACAATTAGTAGCTATTTTCGACAAAATAGCGTTAAGTGTTTCTGAAAAGACCCAGTTTTAGAGAAACTTTGTAAGACATCATTTGATACAATTGTACTCACAAACGCAATAATCTGTACCAAGTGTCATTAATGTAAATATTATCGACATGAACGATGTGTCAGAAAAATGAATTAGTGTATTTTTTTAAAAAGAAACAAACGAGTACAGCCAAATGGTGTGATGTCATCTTCTACAGTACATTGAGGACTATCTCTACCTAAAGTTTAAAGAATGAAATGAAAGCCATTTTTGTGAAAATCGTGATATTGCCCTTATTGTACTCATTACGCAAGAGATACGATTTTTTTAAATGTACAAGATATTAAGAAACTAATTGTTTACAACAAATTTCGTGTCAAGAATCAGTCTTTTTTCAATATTGAATTTTTCGGACACAAAAAAATCAAGCTTTTTTAATTTTCGAAAATTGAGAGCTACAAAGACAATCGGACCTATGCCCTCTTTTTAGGGTATTTCACTCTATTCTTACAAGACATTTAAAGAATACGTTTGGAGCAATTATTGAGAGAATGTTGAAAATGTGTCGGGGGAATTTTTTTCGAGCCAAGAAGACAAGTGCTAATCTTTCCAGGTTCATATCCAGCACTTTATACTTTCCGATTTTGTTTTTTAACCACGTAAAACGTTCATTTTCTCTGCACCTAAACGTACTATTCTCCAATTTTAATTTTTTTCTTAATTTAGGAAATGGGGTTTTGTTGTCGAAATGGTAGTTACCATTTAAAAAAATTGAAACCCCCGTTTGTATAACATGCCCAATTTTACTAACCGCCAGGGGCCAAGAAATTCAAATCGGACATTGTTCAAGTCATAAATGGAAAGTACTCAGGTGGGAAGAAACGACGTCGAGTTTAGACGCCCATGTGTACAACGTCGATTGTAAAACTTAAATGTAAATTATGTAGTGTGAAATTACGATTATGAAAGATGAACCAATATGTATGCCCAAATGGGACTGGAAATCATGATCAGCCAAAACAGATCAACATCTTCGTTTAGTATGCAATGTATTTTTTTAAAAGAAATAAAAGATTTGCTAAGAGGCTAAATAACCTACACTCAAGACTCATTCATCCCTTTTGCCTTAGGGAACAAATGATCCTAGTTTCCAACCCAGCCCTTTCTGTCTTGTCTCTTCTCCCATTGAAACACACATTTAATTCGCGGGTCCCGAGTTCGTGATGTGATGTCACCCGACAGGCAGCAAGCAGTCTTCTAGTTCAGTGAAACGCCGCAAGGCTGCGTGCGCAGGCCAGGCCGAAGCACGATCGCGAAGAGATGGCGTATCGCCACCGCCAATGCCCCGCCCCGCCCCCGCCCTGGCCCGGCCCGGTCCGCGCCGCGCCGCGCCGCGCCGCGCCGCGCCGCGCCGAGAACCTCGCCCCACCCCACCCCTCTCCACACCACTCCACCCCACCCCACTCCACACCACCCCACTCCACCCCACCTCACCCCACCTCACCCCACCTCACCCCACCTCATCTCACCTCACTTGCTCCTCCTCGTCACGCTCCATCCATCCCCGCCCTGTTCCTCGCCACCCCATCCCACACCTCTTCACCCCGCTCCTCCCCACCTCCGCCCCGCCCCGGTACAGCCCAGCAAGGCTCGGCCCGGCCAGTCCCCTCCCGTACCACCTCACTCCGCTCCGCCCCGCCCCGCCCCGCACTGCTTGCCTCGCCCCAGTCCACCCCACCCCATCGCATCCCATCCCACCCCATCCCACCCTATCCCACCCCATCCCACCCCATCCCACCCCACACCACCCCACCGTCCCACCATCCCACCATCCCCAACCCACCCCAACCCACCCCAACCCACTCCAACTCACCCCACTCTAACCGGACTGGAAACCACCCACTCGCTCCACCTCGCCACGCTCCATCCCACCCCTCCTCTCCCCTCCCCGCCCCGCCCCGTCCGCGCGAGAGCGAGCGTCATCCGCGATTATCGCCTTCCCGGAAATTCCCGCGCGGAGAGCGAAATCGCGCAAACTGGGCTAATTGCGACAGGTTATCTCCGGCCGGCGCGAGCGAGAGATACCACGATTACGGGGAGGCGATCGGAGAGGTCAGAGAGAGTGTGTGTGTGTGTGTGAGAGAGAGAAAGAGGGGATGAAAGATAAAAAATAATAATAAATGTTGACACATTGCCGGCCAAATTACTTCGAATTTGGCGCCTTGTCTTCATTAACAGGGCGTTTGATGTTCTTTGAAGGCGTTTCAAAGGAAAAGACCATACATTTTAAACGTGGCGCCTTCGAGATAGTCTTAATTTTCTCCCAAAACCCGCGCGAATTTCTTCTTCTTTGGTGTCGAAAACATTCATTTCTTTTTACAAGTTCCTTGAAGTCGATTACAAATTGTGCTATTAGTGCGGAGCGCCACCGAAAGATCGCACCAGCTCCCGGCGAAGCTCCACCGGACTCCCGCGTAAATTTGCCAAAGGCCGAAATGCTTAGAATTTCTATATCAGACAGCTGATCGCCTTTGTCACGACAAGGAGTGCGGAAAGCATCGTCGTAAAAAGCATTTTGGAAAGTCTTCAGGATTCTACCCAGAGCGTGCCAGGCACTGTAATAGAAACAAGTAGCTAAAGGCACGGAATTAGTAAGGAAACGGCACTTTTCGTTGGGCAGAGGTAATGGTGACGACTTCAATACTCTTTGTTTCCTTCGCCAAGTAACAATACTTGTAAATTGTGTGTCATTTATTTTCCAGAACATTCTTGTCTGACGAGAGAACTACTGCGACAGAAGAGGCGATGTTCCATTGTCATTTTGACTTTAATCAACAATGCTATGCTCTCCCAAACTTACATTCAGCTATTTTCGCAGCGTCAACAATAAATATAATAACAATAACAACATAAGTAATAACATTGCGACAAAAAACAAGCCGGGCCGTGTGACACCAGATATTACGTGATCTCGAACTGGAATGGAGAGATGAAGATGAACAAGAATGAAGAAATAAAGAGAAAAGAAAGGAGAGGAAGAGGAGAAGGTGGAGAGGAAGAGGACAAAAAAGTGAGATGAATGTATTGGGAGAGTCTCGAGTTAAGAGTCTAAATGTCGCCACTAAGTTTTTGTACTCGAGCGACAAATAAGCTGTTTCACCTTCTACAGCACATCCTTCATTATTCAATGATTTATTTCTACTGCTTAAGGTGAATGTTGCAATCGTGGAGACTGATCTACAAGTCATTCTCGTCTAGAACTTTCCAAAACTACCCGTCATATCTAAAAATATTGATAATATTATATAATAATGATAATAGTTTACATTAGACAATTTTCCAATATTGATCTTCATGATGGTGAATACCAATGTTTTTTTTACATATGACCGGTAGTTTTGTAAAGTTATTTATAATAATAATAATAATAATAATAATATTACAATTATTGCGTTAAAAGAAAAAGAATCAGGAAGAAATCAATGAGAATGATGCTATAATATCTTAAGAAGCGACGAAATGGTACATACGTGAATTATATTTATAAAATGTTATTTATTAGCTTCATTAAATACCGTTAAGCTAATCGTCCCAGACTAGTATGAAAACCCATTCCATTGTTAACGATCTGAAGAAAGCAGGACCGTATACTAAGAAAGATTTCATATTAGTTACGTCTCTGTTAATCCATTTTTCTTTGAAAAGCTCGTTAGAGAGGAAATACATGACGATGATATTGGAACGATTACAACTCAGATTCCAGTAAATAACGGAATTCCGTTTCCATATTAATTTTCTGGTCACATGTGTGAAAATCGTAATTAACACAGTGCCGATACAGAATGTTAACAGGAATATGACTACGCGAAAGGAGACCTCATTAACGATAAAATAACAGTAGTGAGAAGAGTGTAATAATGCGAACTGAAGTGAAATAAAACAAAAATAATGTGCTTATCAACAGAATACCATGAAAGAGAGGATGGAGAAATGCATGCAAATTGTAGGAAATGAGATATTAACAGGACAATCGAACCAAAATAGAAAGGGAACCATAAAGAGAATAGAGAATTCGAAGTGGAGGAAGAAGGATCAGTTTCAGACGCTTAACGTCTAACTCCCATCTGTCGCATTGTCGGAAGAGCCCGAAGGTCAGCGACTGACAGTGAAGCCGTGGCGCCGGCCGAGGGGTGGGGAGCAGCGTTGCGAAAATGCGTGCCCTTCCCCGCGCGTTTCCCTCGACCGTTAACCCACAAACTGACACGTTTCCCCGCCCTTCCTTTCGCCCACATCTGCGGACCTAACCTCTCACCCACCCGTCCCACAGGTCCCACTCGCCCGCCCCCTCGCCTGCCCCCTCGCCTGCCCCCTCGCCTGCCCCCTCGCGCGCCCCCTCGAACCCGCCCCCTCGAACCCGCCCCCTCGCCCGCCCCCTCGCCCGCCCCCTCGAACCCGCCCCCTCGCCCGCCCCCTCGCCCGCTCCCTCGCCCGCCCCCTCGCCCGCCCCCTCGCTCGCTCCTCCGACCGGCCACTGGACAATATGGACTTGCCCCCTCCTCGGGGCGGTCGTGCCGCCGCCCACGCCTTGGCTGATGAAACTTTAACGCGTTCGCGGAAAAGCGCTGTCGGCGTGGCGCGGACCGGTGATGACCGGGTCTTCGCGAGACGCTGATGGGTTTCTCCTCTCTGCGACAGCTCTTCTCGCAACCAGACCTACTCTCAGAGCGAGGACTAACCACATGGTGCTGATGCCTGGATTTCCGCACTCTCGTCTAATCTGTCTTCCATTTGGATACCGGGAATTTATGAATCAATTGCCAAGTTTCAAGGCACTTTTAAGAAATATGTGAACGAGTCTATGTCGCAATAACGTGAACGAACAGCTCCCTCGCATCTAGAGACCCTAACAAAGTGGGGGTTGCAGCTCTATTGAGTGATGGAAATGTAATTTCCAAACATTAGAACACTAATATATAATAAATCGCAAGCAGTTCATCTAAATTAATTTGAAAAAATTAATATACGCTGTATTCGAACATTAGGTAAATAATTTTATCCGTTGTGTCCTTGTCAGATATGTTCACCGCCACGTACGTTGTTCTGGCCGCAATTTCCAGAAGGCATTCGAGTTTTTGTATTATTTCTGCAATTAGATAATTGCCGGTATTGGAATTCACATAAAACAAAAATGAAGTAAGTTTCGAAAATAGGGTGACCGCACTCCAGCACATTCCAACAAACACTATTGTTTCGACACGTTTTACACTAGTTGATTTCATGATCGAAGTTGTCATTGTTGCTATCGCTGTTGATGACAACGAAATATAATTATGTTACTTCAAAAATTTCACTTCCCTGTATATATTGCATTAATGAAAGATCTTTATTTCTTTCTGGAATGTACTATCTCTTAAATCAGTGAAGTTTCTTACTTTCTTGAGAAAGACGATTTGTTAGCAGCAGCAGCAGCAACATAAGAAGAACAGTTACACAATTTCTATCTCCTGATATCTTCCACACACTCAAGTTCACTACAACGCTCTTATAAAACTGCACGGAAAAGCATTAAAGGGGTTCTTTCTACCAGAACGACCAACATTACACAAAACAAACTGCAGTATCAAATGCGTATTTTAAATCCGCAAACCTAACATCATATGAAATCAATTTCCCTAAACATTGTAAATAATGCATTCAATACTGTCAAGAATTGACTGAGCTTGTGTACTTTCAATAACGCGCGAAATTCAATTAAAAGATTAAAATGCAAAGTTTCCCATGAAGACAGAAAATTGGTACTTTCTCGGACACCAAAGCGGACCTCTCACCACCTCGTGCTTACAGGGGCAATTGTGGTGCGGTGCAAGCTAGTGGCTCTATCTATGAGAGTTGCGGGCTGAATGCGCACGGAGCCCAATGTCGAGGCTGAGGACGCGCGGTGAGTAAAAGAGTAAAGAGAACGCGGCGTAAAGCATCTCAAGGGTGTGACATCGGTGTGCTGCGAGGGAGCACACGACACGCCAGACGGGGCACTTGACGGGCACTCTCCATTTCAAAATGCTTTTATATTCATCGATAAGGCTGCAAAATCTGGAACATTGAAATTAAAAGGAAAATGTGGATTCCTAACATGTGCAATTTTGTTTCGTTAAATCGATGATTGTAAAAACGTGCAACCTAAGCACGAGCCGCCACTGCGTTTTCTTCCTTTTCTACATTCGATTATGACTTAAAATATTGCACAAAATCAAGATGAATCGCAATGAGTAATAAATAATTAAGATGACGAGAGAGCGAGAAACTGCTTCACGGCACACACTGACGTGCGCAATCGAAAATAAGAGGGGGCAACTTTCAGGGCCCTCTCATTCCATTAATCATTTTTGCTAACATATGACATTTTACTATTACTAAATAAACAATACTACAAGGAGATTAAAATCATAAATTTAATAATGTATTTAATAACTTCAGTCGACTCTTTTGTTGGACCATTTACTGGGTTCCCACAAACCTTGGAGAGCCCCTTTCGCGAAAGTCATAATCAATTCACGAAATTATCAGATTAAAGAAGGCTAAAATCAGAGAGAGGACATATTTAAGGAGGAAGTGTTTATACATTCGTATGTAGTATGCCAAAAAATAAAAAAGTTTAAAATGAATTAATAATGCACCTACTTTATCGTCCACGTTGCGCCTACTTTATCGTACGTCAAAATAACGTTATTAGGAAACTGCATCTAAATACTCCTTTCTATTCAACTTTCAAATAAATAAATTATGAATTGTTTCCGAATATGTATTTATTGATTATCTGTGTAACACAATGAATAGTAATGCAATATTATGTCATTCCAACTGTAGCTTATCCTCTTTTAATATTAGTTATTTGACTACATTTAGCGAGGAGCCTACCTTTCTGCCAGCCAGCTGCATCTATACTTACCGGCTGCGGTGTACACCTCTCAAATTACACCATGAAATTATCAAGTGAAAAGGTTAAAATTAGGGTAATTTCAATTCAATTCAATTTGGGGTCGTCTAACCGCGAAACAGTTGCTGCGCAACTACTACAAACTGACGACTGCCACAGCCCTCGCACGGATGCTACCACCACCAACACATAGCTCCCTCGTCACCGCCACAACCACCACCGACACCATTACCTCCACTATCATCATTACCACCACTACTCTCACCATTACCACCCCTACTAGCACCATTACCACCACTACTAGCACCCTTTCCCCCACTACTAGCACCATTACCACCACTACTAGCACCCTTTCCCCCACTACTAGCACCATTGCCATCACTACTAGCACCATTGCCATCACTACTAGCACCATTGCCATCACTACTAGCACAATTGCCACTACTACTAGCACCACTACTAGCACCACGATAGCACCATGTCTAGCACCACAACTAGCACCACAACTAGCACCACAACTAGCACCACAACTAGCACCACAACTAGCACCACAACTAGCACCACAACTAGCACCACAACTAGCACCACAACTAGCACCACAACTAGCACCACAACTAGCACCACAACCAGCACCACAACCAGCACCACGACTAGCACCACGACTAGCACCACGACTAGCACCACGACTAGCACCACGACTAGCAACACTACCACCACTACTAGCACCGTCACAACAACCAACGCCGCCGTCGCCATCACTGCTACGGTCCTTGACATCTTTATTGTCACAAAAGCGCCACAGCGCTACATCGCACCGCGCAACAGTGCCATTGTCACACTGAAAAAACCGTTATCAACTATGATGTGGCCTCCTCCTCCCATCCCAGTCAATTCTCTTCCCTTGCTTCGCTTCGTTTCACCGCCACCGCGCTTCTAAACCTCCCCGCTTCTCAGCCTCCTGCATCTCCCGCACACCATGAATCCTTACCTTCATTTCAGTCCTTAGCCCTACCGCTTCCGAATCAGGCTAGAACCCACATAAGCGTAATCTCTGCAGGGATTCTGATGGGAGGTCCTGGGGTACGAATCCGGAAAGGAGCAGATTCTCCACTCTAGCATTTGGCTTCGTCGAATTCAGACCGGAATTCTGAGGGGAGAATTCGAGTGGTAGGCTGCTCTGGTAGGTAGTTTTCCGTGCTTCCTTCGATCTGTGCGAGACACATGCCAGGGTAAGGTAAACTGTGGGACATGAACGAGCGTATGATGTTTCCTTCCTCTTTTTTTTCTTTTTGCATCCTCTCCCCTTACATGCACACACACACACTCACACACGTCCATGCTGCTACTACACTATCAAACATGTCGGGAGACCAATAGAGAGCTTAGAGAGTAACCGACTGTAGCGGACCCCAGCTGGGGGAGGTATGTAGAAAGAGTATTCGCCTTAAGCCGACGGGCAGTTCGACACCGGGGCTTAACATTTAGCGGAGGAGAGACATTGTCACATCCCGAAAAAAAAATTCACTGCACTTAGGGAACTAATGACCATAGCAATTGATGTGCTCAGCAACATCAATCAATTAATAAAACGCGTACTTTTTCTGGATTCGTCCGTTTCCGCGACCGGAGTCATTGGATTCTTTGTTTTCATATACTGACCTTCTGAGCGATTCTTACAAAGTGGTATCAGCGTAGCTCACAAGAACGCTACATGATGGCCGAAGCTCGATCGACTGTGAAGCAGCTAATTCCGGACAGCGAAGTATCGAGTACCTCTTCCCCAGCTTTGCCCTTCTCCGTCTCCACTTTCTCCGTTTCACCTCCTTTGCTTTAGGTCCTCAGCTACCCCTTCTTTGCGTGTTGTACCTTTTCCACGTCCTGCGCCCCCGTTTCAGGTGTCCCTCCCCGCTTCAGCCTCATGTACCCATACCGCCCCGTCCCGTTCCGCCCTGTCCGCTCCAGCCCGGCTTGCTTCGTCCCCCCTGTCCTTCCCTGCCCAGCTCCGCTCCCTGATCCCTTGCCCCGCTACGCCCCGCCAACCCCGCCACACCACCCACCCCGTTCCGGTCCCCGCCCCTCACCATGCCCCGCTCCGCCCCCTGATCCCCTACTCCGCCCCGCCACAAGGCGCTCCGCCACCCATCCCGCTGCCCCGCCCCGCCCGGCCTCGCCCCGCTCCGCGACCCTGCCTCACCTCGCGCCGACCCCTGATCCCCTGCCCCGCCCCACCCCGCTCCACCAACCGCCCCGCCCCGCGCCGCCCCGCCACGCCCCGCTCCGCCGCGCCCGCCTCCTGCCGCGGCACGCAGTTCCTCCGCCGCGACGTCGGCGGCGCCGGGCGCGAGGGAAACCATGGAAGTGAACCGGACATTAGGGGGCGCTGGGCGGTCGCGCCGGAGCAGCTGGCGGCCGACCGCATAATGCGGAGGCCCCGCCCGCCCGCACCCGCGCCCGCGCCCTCGTCCTCGCGCCCGAACATGCGAGCGCCGCCAGTCAGCTGTTCTGCGCCAGCAGGATGCGCCGCCACCGCCGCCGCGGGCCCCGTCTTACCGCCCCCCTCCCCCCACACACACGCACACATGTGCGGAAGACGCGTGGAGGTGGGAAGGCGGTGGAGGCGCCAGGGAGGTGGCGGCTGCGTGGGGAGGGTTGGATGAGGTGGGGTGATGCAAGCTGCGGGGAAGCGGAGGAGCCAAGATGGCGGGAAGAAATGAAATGGGGAGTTTCAGGAAGTGTGGGAAGATTGGGAATCAACGAAGGAAAGTGAGAAACCGTCCAAAAGGGGCAACGGAAGTTAAATATGGAGGAGGAGTCACCTACTTCAATCCTTAGAACTCCTCAGAGTCCCTTGCTAATGACGATTTTACATGTCCGTAAAGTTAGCATACCCACTTATCGCAATATTGAAAAACTGTACCCCAGAATTTTGTTCTAATTAAAGACTAATTTATACCCAAATTCAAAAATTTTGAAAATTTGTGCAACATCGAAATATTCAACACTAAAGGTGTATATAATGTATATATAATATATGTAATACTTCGATGTTGTGCATTAGTAGAAAATTTTTAAATTTGGGTATAAATTAGTCTTTAATTAGAACAAAATCCTGGGATACAGTTTTTTAATATTGTGATAAGTAGGTATGCTAACTTTAGGACATCGATTTTACTGTCTTTTGCAATACCCGAAAGATAGTCCAAACTACAGAGAGAAGAAATCTAATTAGTACGACAGTCTCTGTGCCAGTCTGTAGCATCACTAATTTATATTTTCCCTCTTTTTATGTTCGACTAGCTTCGAATTTTTATGTCCAATATTATGAACTTCCTCTCTCTGACTTCATCAGCGACTTGCTCTTAACACAGACCAAAAATACTATTTTTTCAACAATTTGTACCATAATCGCATACTTAAATTAATTGTTCTATTAAACAAAGGAAGATAATAGTTGACTTAAGTAAAAAGCCAAATAGAAGAGTTTTATAGTTCATTATCATGATGGAAATCCATTAATCCAGGTATAAAAATGTTTATTTTATAGCTGAAAGTTTCCCGAAATGTCAACACATCTGCATCTTCCATAACTTATAAATCATTTTGCTCAGTTTTGGTTCGCTGATTGAAAGTAGGCCGCCCACTTGCCCGAAATACGTGACAACTTCTGCGACTCATGCCTATGAGTAATGCCGCATTATTGTGCAAGTTTAATCACATGATCCAAATTCTGTTCTCTTCCACGTACACAAAGAATGATCGCGAAAGGTTGCACTTCTTTTCGGAGATAACAATGTCTTATCTATGCCTTATCTCTTTAAGCTCAGTTGTTAGATATTTTTTTATTCCGCATTCCATTTGTCAAGGCCATTCGATCGTTATATTGATGGATGCGCAAATATTGTGAATATAACCTTGTTCTTGAATTTATGATTATTGAATTTTTATTTCTTTCGAGTTTTGTTGAATTTATAAGTTGTCAGGATCACAACTTTGATTTTCCAAATATTGTTATTTCAATGACTTCTTGAAGAGTTGCGCAAGGCTTGTATGGTACTATTCATTGAAGAAAATGTGCTGTATTTATCCGTGATGTTAGAATTAGAAATATAGTTAGTTTTTGTGTTCGTTTCGTTCGTTCGTTTTGGTCTTGAATATTCAAATATTTCTTTAAAGTTAATCAGCATTGTGAACCTGTAACGAAGATTTTGTGTCGAAAGTCTCTTCATTTTAAAATATTTGATAAGTACTGCGAGAATTGGTGACAAGCATATTGGTAACGAGACCAACGCACTATGCAAAAATAAATGAAATGATACAAATAATCAAACATTTGCATGGAACAAATTGATTCCATTATTTTCCTTCTTTATGACTTTAATGAAACCAACTTCTTCCACTTTACGAATGAAATATTATGTAAATGTCTTTGAAAATTTAAGTCAAACAGTGGTGGATTCCAGTGGGCGGGGGGAACGGGGGTCGGAGGCCAAACGCGTATCCCCACGTCAACATTTTACCAATTTATTGAAAATAATTACCTAAGCAGGTAATAATTACCTATTGAAAGCAGTATTTTCGTTATGAACATTTTCGTACTTCTTTTTAGTTCGAGCTAACAATTAAGAGAGATTATTTTAAGTATGTTTTGTGGAGTTTGGGCTGAAATTTTTCCTCCCCGATTTGAACTACTTTTTGTATCCGTCCCTGTTCGAATAAACAAGATTGAAAATTTTTTTAACAGAATGCGTACAATAGATATTCTGGCGGAACACTCGTTTGTTTTTCAATACGCATTACTTCCATGTGGGTTCTAATACACTGATGACATTTTTGGAGGCAAAGATGCTGTTTCTAGGGTTTTAATTGCACGTGGACTGCCAGCATATACTGTGCCAGATTATGCGACAATTGCGGCGACAATGTCAGAGTGCCCACGCAACCACGCAACACGAGTACGTGAATAACGCGCAGATTTCATTATTCCGTGTGTGCACCTAGCGAACTTCGGTCATTTTAAGTTAATTTTGATTCACTGACTACAATTCACAGTTGTAGATAAGCAATTGGCGATACAGATCCGACTCTCGTTAAAAGGGAGAATTGCATGCGCAATGCCATATCTATTTTTGGCGAAGTTGCGGTATCAACTTTTAATTCGCAACGTCACGCGTAATTGTGACTTTCCGTGTGTCGAAGGGCAAAAAGTTATAAGCTCAACACACATCATACTGCTTTTTAACATTTATAAATTTATTTATTTCTGTTCGACATTGTATTGCCTTTCAGAGACCGATGTCAACCTGCCACACAACTTAGGACAAAACATCTTTTACATTTTAAAAATATTTTAGAAGCAGATATTGTTAGTGCTTCACATTAGCTTTTATAATAAGTTACGAGTATTAACGAATTTAGACAGGAGAATTTGTTTGGAACTATCAAAACCCATGAGTTGTATCAAAAGATTAATTACTTTTGTTAATAACACACACACACACACACAAAATTGGCAGACCCAAAGACTTGACAACAAGATTTTCTATGTATTTCGACGCGCTGAATCCGAATCTGATGCCAGAATTGCGCCAGCACCCTCCAATTTTTTTTAAATTGCAAAATACCGCCGTGAAATTGTATTTTTTTGGTTTTCGGGGATTGCTTTCTGACCCAAAGACTTAACTCATGTTTCTCTTCGAATGTGGACGCGGTGAATCCAAATCTGAAGTCAGACTTGCCATCTTTGGGTCTGACAACATCTCCCGAAAACAAAAAATATAAATTTCTAGGAGGATTTTTGCAATATAAAACAAATTGAAGGTGGAGGGGCAATTCTAGCAACAGATTCGGATTCAGTGCGTCGAAACACACAGAGGAAAATGTGTCAAGATTTGGGTCTGACAACTTGTTTTTTGTGTGCCTGTTTAATTTTTCTTTTAAAAAGGTGGTGTTACGAAAAACATTGAACTACAGACAGTGGATGTCATAAACGGTTGATTATGAACATCAGGTCAGTTTATAATCTTCACTCGCGTCCGTAATTTGTTCTGTATCCTCCGAATAACTTTAATAACTATTTAATGATTAACATTTTTTCTCAACGCTGGGTCACAATATCCAGGAAAAATTAAAAAGAAATGTTTATTATTATGTATGTGAAATACTGTGTTTGCGAAACTCTCATATATAAAATACGTTCACTATATTGCACTGAGAAAACTGGTTACATTGTTACACTCACCTCTGGGTCGAGACTCATTTATTGAACAGTGGGTTCTCGCTAAGTCACTTAATTACCGTGAAGAATAACTTACACAGACCTGACGATTGTTGAAAGTGATACGTACGATTAAAAGTGAGCAAATATTTGGACTTTTGACTTTTTCTACTCCCTTCATCTCCTACTCTTCAACGTCTATTGTATTTGACTTCATTATGAAGTTTCTTTTGCGTATTTTCAAAATACTGGAGATCATACTCAACGCCCGCCACCTCGCCCTTCACCAAGTCATTCGTTCTCTCTCTCTTCGTTTGTTCTCTGTCTCTCTTTCTCCAGTCTTTTATTTTTCGCCCTCTCATCTCTTGCGACTCCACGATAAGCCCTCTTCCGGCTTTTATCTCTCTCCGCCCTGATACTGTCCTTTCTGGTTCTATCTCCAATATCCTCCTATAATTTTTTTTCGTCGATCTTCTGATTGTCCCGCAGTTTTTATTTCACAGTCGGTTTCATCTCTTTGCGGCTGCATTACCTTTTCTTCTGTATGTTCTTGACCGTGACTCGATGCTTTGATTCTTCTTCCATTTAACATTCTCACATGGCTCTTTGCGTGTTCCTTCTCTTGCCTGCTATCGCCGAGCTTAAGCCTCATCGTCCGATGTTCTCTCCCCCTCTTCTCTCCATCCCTCCCCCCTCCCCCCAATCGACGCCACGCAGTCTCCAGCTGCACGGCTCAACGGTAATCGCCCGATTATCTCTCAGTCTTAACTCTTGTCATCCCGGTTGGCCTCATTCGGCTTGTTTTCAGAGAGTGGCCTCAGAGATAATGGTAACATAATTGTGCGATCGTTAAACACTTTATCAGCCCATATTTCACATTGACGAAATGAAAAATAAAGTTATAAAATAATAATATAAATAAAGTTAGTACCATGAATTGTTTTAGAAATGTTTACTTGGCGGTTATTCAATGGTAGAAAGTTTCCTGAATTTTTCAGAATTTTTTGCCTTTCTCTACATCAACTAAGAGGTGGTAACGTCTGGTATTTGTAAATGAAGCAATTAACATAAAAGTTACGTTTTGGAATAAACAACTGTTTCAAACTACATCAAAATTCATATTTATCAACGTTACTGCCTCTTCATATTTTTAACAATGTTATACGAACACAAGTGCATTGTTGATTATTGCAGATGTCTCTGCTATCCGACGTGAAATAGTTGTGAATTAGTTCTAAATATTACGTTGAACGCTGATGTTCAGAAAGTTGTTTGTTTTTTTTTTGTTTTGAAGCGTAGAGTCACCTTGAGTTTGACAGTGGCATTTACGTTTCAGCTGTAAACTGAGAAACAAAAATATTTAGAGAACCTTTTCTAAATAGTATGTTATTTTGACAAGCGACACCGGCGAGTATTTTGGGACAAATCGAATATTTGTTGCATAGCTATTTCTTCCGACTCTCAAATTTTCGCGCTTGGCTAAGCTCTTCTCGAATCCTGCCAAGACTGGCTTATCCCCTGCCCCGTGTGGCACAATGCCCAATATCTGTCAAGCAATTCAAGGTCTCTCAATTGCTCCTGCCATAAATATTAATTGAAAGAAATAAAATATAAATTTAACATTATTTTAATCTAAATTCAAAACGTATTAATAATGCTCTTTACATATCCGTTGTCTCCAAATCATGTGGTTTTATGTGGCCTCATATCTTGAAATCATCCTCTATTAATAGTTGATATTTGAAACGCTCCTTTCTTATTTATCATGTAGTACCCTTGTCAACTATGACAATGTTCTATTTAAAGCGTTTGCTACAGTGATATATCATTACAGTATGACATTACATATATATATATGTGTATATATATAATTCTAAGGCTTTTCGTTTAGAAAGAAATTTTTCTTCTCAACCAAATGACTTGATTTTAGCTTTAAATGAGAGATAGTAGGCTTCAGATATATTATCGTTTTTATTACCAATTTTATAGCATAAACAAACATTTTATAAAATCGTAAAATTATTCGAATGAACGCTTATTTGACGGCATTTGTTCATTAGATTGTTTGGTTGTGTCGTTCTCGACCGAACGGTCCCGACGAGTTTCAATTTTGCCTATGGTGCAAGTGGTATTTTTCTGTTGTAACTTTTCTACAGGTATATCGTTTGTGCGTAGCAATTGCAAATTTTGAGCTACAGTCATATTAATGTGTTACAATGTTGGCTTGCTTTAGTTGCCATGTATATTTATTTACGCATTACTTTGACATCCTTTTATATTTGCTGTTGTTAAAGAACACTTGTATCGTTTACTCTGCAATAATTGATTTGAAGATAAACCATGCAAATAACACTTGTTCAAGAACATTTTCTATTATAGACATCGATCTCTGAACGTTAAATTCTTTGTTGATTTAATTACCACTCGTGTGCATTTGTACTGTTAATTTGAAATTCTAGCTTGATGTCAAATCACATCCCTTTTTGTCTATAGTCCTACATCATGTAATTTTACTTCGATGAAGCGCATCGTGATCAAAGGCCAGCTTTACTGTGTATTACATACTACAAGCGGTTACGTTTAATAATAAAAATAAACATTACTCAAAACACTTTAGTGGAAATTGCTGACATCACTCGCAAAATTAATCCTTTTTTTCTTCAATCTTTATTCTTTTCTAATCCAGTGAGCTCCTTTCCTTCCGTCTGTTGCCGGCGACACGTGAAGGACGCCCTCTGTTCTTGTATCACTTCCTAAAATAGCGATTGCATCACCAATAACGGTAAGCCCGCACGAAGGCTTCACTTTATCAGAGCATCTATTTCCCCTTCTTAGCATCACGATAGTGCCCCAAGCGGCGTGGGCCTTCAGCGTACCTACCCCGTGCGCTTACGAACCTCCTTGGTCGCCGGGCGGGGGTAGATGGTTGGGAGAGAGACGGGAGGGTGAGAGGGAATGGGTTTGGGACGGGAAGAGGACGTGGTGGAAGTGAACGGAAGAGGGTGAGAGTGCACTGACATGTGACCGGGAGGAGGCGGTTTGTTGAGGGGGAGAGATATGAGGTGTCGGGGATGAAGGGACGGGAGGGTGAGAGGGAATGGGTTTGGGACGGGCAGAGGACGTGGTAGAAGTGAACGGGAGAGGATGAGAGCGGACTGACATGTGACCGGAAGGATGGGACGGGAGGGAAGGACGAGGAGGAGGCGGGGTGTTGAAGGTGGAAGGGTATGAGGTGCCGGGGATAAAGGGACGGGAGGTTGAAAGGGAATGGGTCGGGACGGGAAGAGGACGTGGTGGACGTGAACGGGAGAGGGAGAGAGTGGACTGACATGGGACAGGGAGGATGGGACGGGACGGAAGGACGACGAGGCGGGGTGTTGAAGGGGGAAGGGTATGAGGTGTCGGGGGTGAAGAGACGGGAGGGTGAGAGGGAATGAGTTTGGGACGGCAAGAGGACATGGAAGAATCGAACGGGAGAGGGCGATAGCGGACTGACATGAGACCGGGAGGATGGGACAGGTCGGGAGGATGGGACTGGAGGAGGTGAGGGCGGCGGTAAAGGGACAGACGTGTGTGTGTGTGTGTGTGTGTGTGTGTGTGTGCGTGTGCGTGTGCGTGCGTGTGTGTGCGTGTGTGTGCGTGTGTGTGTGTGTGTGTGTGAGAGAGAGAGAGAGAGTGGATTTGGGAGATGATGTGGTGGAAGTGAGAGGGCGAAGTTACATTGACACGAGACCGGAAAGACCAAGAGGAGAGGGAGGAGATGGGGAGTTGTGAGTTGGAAGGGGAGGGGGAGGCGGTCCGCTGCGCGAAGCCAGCTGGGCGCCTCCGCACGGTCCGTTGGATTAGAACAAGCTCCGGCACGTCTGCCTCCCGTGTTACGTGATTAATACGCGGATTGTCCCGCGCTCGGCACGTTTCTCGCCGTGGGCCTTGCGTCACGGCAGGGCAGGCGAGCGATCGCTCGGCACGTGCCAAGTGGACGCGTTCCGCAGGCGCGTTTTTCCCTTCGCGGTGGCTTACTGTTTACTGCTCATTGCGCTTGACAAAAATGCGACGTCGAGTAACATTCCGAACCCATTAGGATTACGGTGATTTGACCCTATTGCGCGTACGGTAGTGTATCCGTAGTTTCGAGATAACCCGAAAAGGCAGTCCTACTTTTCATTCCGCAGAGGAAACTACTCGTTACATTTTTTAACCATCTAGAATAGCCTCTTTCTTTTCTCTCTCTTTTTTTTTTTTTGACCCATTATTACTAATGGATGTTCTCTTCCATATTCATACATAGTTCTGTGAAGATCGGTGTGAACATACTGTAATAACATGTTCGTCCATTCGCGTTTATATACATTTAAACCAGCACATGGAAACTACTACATATTCACAGAAACCTCACAGCTTTAAAATTACTTAAAAATGCTTTGAATTTTAATGCAAAACATTGACGTTTTACTGAATGGTATTCTGATGACTACAGACAAGTTACCAAACTCCTTTTGTTTCGTGAAAATGTATATTTTTTTTGAAATACCTTAACTTAGAATTGTAATATTAATAAGATATTTGTATGAATACGGTTTTATTTCAGATAGTTCATATATTTTTCATTTTGTTCCTTACTGGTGAAATTTTAAGGTTTATTAATAAATGTTGATGGGGTAACCTTACATTTACGACCATTGAAACGTTGTAAGTACTTCTTTACATTTAACTGCCACACCCACACGATTATGACAATATGTACAATTGCTAAAGGATGGGAAAGAAGGCAGAAATAAGGAACTAAATAAAGAGATCCGGCTCGATTCCCGGTCGAGGTATATTTGGACATACTATGGATAATTAACTTCTTCGCAATTAGACATATTATATAATTAAATTATTTCTAAAACCTTTAAATGTTTTGTAAATCATTACTAGTTATTTATAATTTTCTAACGGTTCTTATCACAGCTAACAATTGGAATAAATTTATTTGCAGATAAAAAAGGCACGTTAATGGTGACGTACATCTTTGAACATTTTAAGAAATGATACAGTGTTATCCTGAATTGAAGAAGAACCACACTTGTTTTCAAGGTCGAAAGCTCAAACGAAATTTTTAATCTCATCTTTAAACACGCATTCTCGTTAACCAGATCCTTGATAATAGCGCTTGATGGTAAAGTGAGGCGATTTAATGGCTCGTAACAATATAAATTAACAATGTGTTATTTTACTAAGAAATTTTCCTTCTTTGGCCAATGAACTTGACTCGGCTAAGAACTTGAAGTCAGCAAACAAACTACTATAATAGTAGATTTGAGACAATTTCACGATTACTTTCGTAAAACCATTAATGATGTAAAAGTTAGAAAGTGTTAAATAAAACAATCACTTTCCAACAATTATTAACAGACACGAATTTCGTTAGATGCAGTAACTGAAATAAATTTATAACTCATAGGAAAATTTCTCATGATGAGTAAAACCGGGTGAGAGGGGGTATCCTCAACTCAATCACGAGAAACTAGTATTTACCTCTCATACAACTGTCTATTCCTTGCAGGACTTCAACAATTTTACCAAAACAAATAATGGTTGCTCTATACAGGAAAAGCTCAAAAGTAACGTGTACTAACACATTAGTATTTTAATTTATTATATTTTCGCATCCTGACGAAGAACATTAGATATGAAAGAGAGTTTGGAATAGAGGTAACTAACAACAGGCTGAAGAAAATGTCTTCTAATTTCACTTTTGGAAACGGGCGAAACCAATTACACTTCAGAAGGTGTATGTTATTTCTATTAATGTTTTTGGCAATAGAAAGCTGTGCATACAACGGATTCCTTCTTTCTCACGAAACAGAGACTCTTCTGTAAGGCAAAGCAAACGAACAGCTACTAGCATCTAGAGAAAAATCAGCGAACAGGAACAAACACTTCGAAAGGAAACCGTTTTCTGCAGTTGACAGTACCAACACTGAGCTTATTCTGCAAATCTTTGCTCGAGGGTTTCGCAACCATTTGCTGGTTATGGCGCACCTCTTTCCTAGATTCAGCCCCACCTTCCTGCCCCTGCACCACGAACACTGGCGCCATTTCGTTCCCACCCAGTCCCCCGCTATCACTACGGACCCGCCCTCGCGTGTGTGATTTGAATTGAATTTGCCTTATTTTACGTGGCGAGACTCGGGCCATCAGGCCCGCTCTTCCGTCTGACCACGCAAATTTCGCTCCGCTCCTTTCATCAACTAGCAGAGAAAGGAGGTATTTCTTGGGCGAGAAACAGGCGATTTTGAATTTAGCTCAGAGGCGTCATTTAGGCTTGAGGATCTTTTACATGCAAGTAAATCTACTAACATGGGACAGCCGGCTTTACTTCCCCTCCAAAGGAAGGTGTACGAAGGATTTTTTCGCTCTTAAAAACCCACGGCTTCGATCGGGTTTGAACCCGCGATCTTGGGTACAACAGTCCGGTACGCTAACCGTTACACCATCGCCGTGTGGGGGGTGGAGTGGGAAATGCCGACGAGTAGGTCGAGGCCGGAGCTCGCTATCCAGCGGGGGTGGAACACCGCCACCTCCGGCCTAAAAACATTCACACACTGAAACCATAGCAGTTGATGCATCCGGACAGATCGATTAATCAATCAACGAATTATTCTACACCCCGTCCCCCAGTTTCATCTCCACTTCCACCACCTCTTCTGTGAGAGGAGTTTCTCTATGAAGGGACCACTTTGTCAGATCTGGAAGCAAATGAACGTCATGCAGGACAACGACGGTGGAAGAGATAGTGATGAATCTATGGTATTTACAAATGAGCTAAGTGCCAACGAACGCACTGAAAAAACGAGTACACGGACGTAACTTGCAGTTATATTGCCAGCAGTGGCCAAGCAGTAGCGATGAAAGCGGTCTCACCTTATAGTATTGAATTGATGCCTTATTTTGGTGGTGACACTCAGGCCATAAGGCCTGCTCTTCCGTCCGACCACGCAAAATTGCACTACGATGCTTTCATCAACTAGCGGAGAAAGGAGGTATTTCCTGGGCGACGAAACAAGCGATTTTGAATTTAGCTCAGAGGCGTCATTAAGGCGTGAGGATCTTTTACATGCAAGTAAATCTACTAACATGGGACAGCTGGCTGTACTTCCCCTCCGAAGGAAGGCGTACGAAGAAGCCTACATTTTTCGCTCTTAAAAATCCACCGCTTCAATAGCTTGAACCCACGAATTTGAGTATAACAGTCCTAACAATTACAACATCACTTGGTACAATGATGTTGTAACTACTTGTAACAATACATACATCCTTGGGTATACGCTAACAATAACACCATCGCCGCCGCTGTAGTAATAGTAATCTCTCTTCACGCCTGACTATATCACCACTCCCACCGCCTCCACCGCCATGTGCGTACGCCGCGCCGCACCGCGCCGCGCCGGGGTCTCCGTGACAGTGATCCTGACGGCCCGCCCGCGGCGCTTCCGGGCTTTTCACCAACGCCCGCCCCCCGCCCCCGCCCCCGCCTCGCGCCCTGCTATGTGCGCACCGGGGTCAACGGTCGCGAAATCCGGAGCGGCCTCTGCCGTAGTGCGCAGCTTCGGTACGTGGGACATTAGCAGCGCCGACCGGTTGGCCACGGGCGGGGGAGGGGGGAAGGGGGGCCTATCGAAAGGCTCTAAATCACGGCGGACGCTCGGGCGGGATACATATTGAACAAATGAATAAGAAGTAAATGAGCAGTGTTTACGTCAACCGACGAGAGATGTGTGACATAATACGGACTACTGCACTCGTTCCAAGGTTAAGGACGAAATACCCGCGTGTTTTTTGTTGTTTTTTTTCATGTTTTACAAATTTTGTTTTCAGCATTCATACTTAGAAACTAGTACTTGCCTCCTCTGTTTATTGATGGAAGCGTTAATTTATCGTATCCGTTTCGCAAAGATGTCACGCCCATGCAAAACATGCTGCAGAGGAAACAAGTCGCTAGTGGAAGACGTGAATCAGCTTGTGTGTCGCCACACAGTGATTCCTATATATTTTTGAAGTTTCCATGAATTCATACTGAAACCTATTGCACGTATGCATCCAGTACGAATGTCTCAGGCGAACGCATTTCAAAATGCGGGCCGATTCAACGCCAAAGGCTCACTACTGTACTAGAATCACAAATAGCTAATTATCGCATTGACGTCAATGTTTTACAGCATTTCTGTTGTATAATATTGGAACTGAATTAAGTATATGTTATTCAATTAATTTAAGGGTCGTGAAACAATATTTGCACGACTTACTGAGATTATGACTGAAAATATGAATATTTTTAATTATCCAAGTATTTCCTATTAGTTTTACTATAACCCCAAAAATACAACCCGTACTTTGGATACTGTGAATCTGATGAACGGTCAGGGTTGAATGTTATGAGGGATCAATGGTTAAATTGTAACGAAAATTATCCTTCATTGGAATTTTTAGAACTCCGGTAAAACATTTTAGAATACTCGTACTGTGATACTTTAATACAACTCGCTATTGGTAAATAAATTCGTATTCTCATAAGATGACTCAAGTTATTTGTTTCGTAAATAACTATCCATTACACACACACGCGCGCGCGCACACACACACACACACACACACACACACACACACACACACACACACACAAGCAAACAAACAGCCTGCTCCTAACCTAAACCTACAAGGTCACTCAAACATTTTAATATTAAAAAAAAAATTATTAAAATAAAAAAAACAATAATGAGAACAATATGAAATTGAACGGACAACTGAAAAGCAGGATATAACACTCGCCAATAAAATCATAAAATTGAACCATTCTCTCCACTACAGTACTAAAAGTCCCAAGTAACATTAATCGAATCGCCATGCTGCAGCGACTGTAGGGAGAACGTGAAACACTAGGACAACGACACATAAATAGGGATTTATTGAAGTCTTCACACTCTCTTCTGCAGTCTTTGCTGCTGAGGAATATCCGGGACTAATCCTTTCTAGCAACTAAACTTTTCTAAAGAATATAATTTACAATAATTTCCTGGAAAATAATTTCGTACTTAGTTGTCCTTTTTACAAAACTAATCCTTTGGAAACTTTTTCTTCCATATTAGTTCCTATTCCTTTTCACTCTTAGAAGTTTCGATTGAGTAATTTCGATCCTCTTCAATCGACATATTCTAGATCAATCCATGACGGAAAGACCACCATGGATCGATCATGTCAAACATGCAGCCCCCAGGCCGTATACGGTCTGAGGATCATTGCCCTCACGACCATATCTACAGACTTTTTATTGCCAGATTTAAATGCAGTGACTTGTGACAAACATTGATGCGGTGATCCAAATGGGAGGAGAATTCCAGCTGCCGGCTGCTCTGATCGGTAGTTTTCAATGGTTCCTCCGATCAGCACCAGGCGAATGCCTGCCAGCCAGCGAATGCCTGAGCAGTACCCTACCAAATAGGCCACGGACCGCGCACGATCTTTCCTACATCTTCCTTGTATTGTCTCTCCTTACACACATGCACTGCACATGCCGGGAGACCGGTCGGGAGCTTAGAGCTTGTTCCAGCTGGGGCGGTGCCCCGCTTTCGGGAGATATCTGGTTGGGGAAAACGCCGCTAGCCTACGTTAGGTCGGCGCCGGATCTCGCCATGCAGCGAGGGAAAGATCACCGCCACCTCCCGAGCAAAAACATGCACTACACTTGCGGGGCTACTGTCCCTGGAAGTTGATGTGCCCGGAATCACTAAAACAATCAATCCAGCAAATGAGAGCTCCATTACCTAAAATTAAATTCGTAACCGCTCCGGATAGGGTAAACGCATCCAGCTGATGATCAGTCACATTTAAATCCGACAGTACTTACTGCCCACAAACTACAATAGGCGCCATTACAAACCTTCGCAGCTTAATAATGCTTCAGGAAATTTGAGGAAATGCAAACGTTTGACATTATCATTAACCAGTATTGAACTGTTGATGCAAAGTACTTCTATCGTTGGCCTGTATTGCATCACGGACGTTTATAAGGAAATGACATTGTCAATACGCTGGCTGAGGCGAGGCTGGCGCTCTTCACACAGACGGCATTGTAGTATCGAGCAGTCGAGTAGCGTGATTTGTACAAACAGCAATTTACGAAAATATAGTTTGGTGAATACATTCTAATGCGAATTTAAGTAATGTGACAAAATGTCGCAAAAGCGTTAAAACGATAGTGAGTGCAGGGCTTTGCAGACGAAATGGGAAATCGCATATTTTTTTGTAGAATGGGAAGGTGAACCTCTCTGCAGGGGCGGATTAATATTTTTGCCGCCTGTAGGCACATCAAATTTGCCGCCCCCTGTTTAAAATTAATGTTACATTTCAAATTGTAACCTTTCAGTAACAATTCCTCATTAATTTAAACGTTTTAACTTTAAAAATATCATATTTTGCACATTTTTTTCATAAATTAAATATTTTTTTTGGATTAGCTTATTTTGGATATAAACTGTATCTTCATAGCAAGTAACGTTCAACATTATTAACGTTTCAACACTGAAACGTTTACATTAAAAGGAAACTAAATATATATTTTTAAAATAAAAATATGATTTATGCTGTTATAGTTTTTAGAGAACCTAAATTTGTTTTAGAAAATATCAAGAAAATTTTGCGCCTTTGAAAATTTGCCGCCCTTGAAAATTTGCCGCCGTAGGCACGTGCCTACTGTGCCTATGCGTAAATCCACCTCTGCCTCTCTGCTTGGTTTGAAACTAAACAATTGCTGTTTTTAAGGAATTTCATTTGAATAGGCGCTGTGTTACAAATCATAAAGTTGAATTCTTAGTTGTTAAAGATTAAAATTTGATTATTACATTGGTAAAATAAGATTGAGCACATTATCATTTTTTAAATCAAGACTTAAGGATCAACAATCGATGTTTACAAGAGTTATACTGAAAGTTACAAAGCGATGACGCCTTAAAATGGAGCATTATTATTGCTTTGGAAATCAAGAGATGGGAACCTTTCGGTGACGATTTCATTATACGAACACTCGTAAATTGCATGTTGAAATTGCTAATATTTTATTTCCATCTCAAAAAGAAATCATACAGAACGTACCGCTACACTGTCAAGAAACACGATTTATTCATGAATAAGCGATTTATCTATAAATTTAGACCGCCAACTTAAAAAGAAAATCAAAGAGTAGATGTTTTTTCGCTTGCTGCTGATGAAAGCATTGATATTGCTGATAGGGCTCAGTGTGTTGTTATTATACTTGTATCAGGTATTACAGAAAACTTTGGGATATGTGAGGAACTGTTGAAATGTGATTCGTTGACAGGCAACACTGAAGCAAATGATGTTTATTCCGCTATCGTACATTTAATGGCAGAGTATCAATCCCTTTGGAATCAGTTTTGTAGCATAACTATGGATGGTGTTCCTGGCATGGAGGAAAAAAAACAGATGTTGTGGCAAAAATAAAAGAGGAAGTGTTTGACATCACTTAC
The DNA here is from genome assembly GCA_038098605.1 of Gryllus longicercus. Taxonomy (NCBI): domain Eukaryota; kingdom Metazoa; phylum Arthropoda; class Insecta; order Orthoptera; family Gryllidae; genus Gryllus; species Gryllus longicercus. The sequence continues at coordinate 297,115 of JAZDUA010000815.1, read as the reverse complement.
AGTTCAAGCATTTTTCGCAACAGTTGGATAAAATTACTTCGATGTGCCCAATAGTCAGGAAGGTCGATAGCTCAATCAAGGAGCTGTTTTAGAAAATATTTGTGAGAATCTAGCCCTGTTATAGCGTTTATGGCGAATTCATTGGAGATCATCAAGAAAATTCTATATAAATTATTGATTATAATCTTACCATTGTGTTGATATAGTCCATTCTTCAGTTTGTAAATAAAGATTCATATTATCGTATCCTTTGCGCGTATTTATTCTGAGCGTAGCGTGCTACCATACGTTTAATTTAGTTAATGGACCATCCGAAAATCGAGTTCGAAACCCTTTTTCTATATATTACCAAGAGTACAGTTCGTTTTGCGCGAAATGTCCACAACATATTTTTTATGAATTTAATCCATTTTAACAAAGCCCCTTGTTCAGGACAGGATGTGCAGGACTTTTATTAGAAATTTAAGAAAGCAAGATAATTGATAGGAATTGAGTTATACTGAAAGTTACAACCGCCGCAAATGCTAACGAGCCCACTAAGTAATTCCCAGTCTCCACAAAGGGCGGCGGCGGCGGGGGGAGGGGGGGGAGGATGGGATGCGCGCTGATAGGGCGGACGCTGACCGTTCGCCGAAAGCGCGTACCTGGAAGCCACTTAACGAGGGCGATGCGATCGGCTCTTCCCCACCGCCGCCACCCGCGCCGCCACCCGCACCGCCCGCGTCGCGCCGCGCCGCATCGCCGCTTGCCATGCTAATCGACTCCGCGGGACGAAATCTGGTATTTGCGCCGCTCGCATTCGGGTCTCCGTATTCAACCGAGCGAACAGTCATCACCGGTGAATTACCACCATGAATTGAATTGAATTAATGCCTTATTTTTACGTGACGAGACTCAGGCCATGAGGCCTGACCACGCAAATTTCGCTACGCTCCTTTCACCAACTAGCAGAGAAAGGAGGCATTTATTGGGCGAGAAACAGGCGATTTTTGAATTTAGCTCAGAGGCGTCATTTAAGCTTGAGGATCTTTTATATGCAAGTAAATCTACTATCATGGGACAGCCGGCCTTACTTCCCCTCCGAAGGAAGGAGTACGAAGGAATTACTTGGTGGTCAGTCGTCCGGATGAGTAGTGCCGTAGCGATCTCGGACCAAAGGATCGCGGGTTCGAGTCCCGCCTCAGGCATGGTTGTATTTGTGTTCGTCCTTTCACCCCCTATCATCGCCGTATCATGTCATCTTCACAGTTATCATACCGTTAAATGCAACAGTGGTCGCTAATGACCTAGATGTTGATGAGACCGTAAATCACACAAAAACACTTGGTAGGAAGTTTTAAAATTATATTTGCATCAATGCAGGCATAAGACAACAATATTAACATTTCCCTCATTAGTAATTAACCAGTCCGATACGCTAACCGTTACACCATCGCCGCGCCATCCTCGGTGTAGCTTTGGCTTCCTCCGCGGGAGGCCTTGGAAGAAGGGGAGGAGGAGCAGGGAGCGACCCCCCCCTCCCCACCCAGGCCAGTGCTCGTTGCATTAAAGCCATCGCACGTTTCGTGAACGCCCTCCCTTCCGAGGTTGGAAAACGCTGCTCGCGCGAGATCGGGGAAGATAGGCTGCGTGGCTGTGGGCTGCCTTGCGGGCCGGTTGTTGGGTGTTTTGGGTGAACGGCTCTCGACTCGCCAAACGCGGGAGAACTGTAAGGAGTTTCTTTAATTGTGGATCAGTTAGTATTATTAATGCATTTTCGTTAATCCACCTTGCCGCAAACTGTTAAATTACGATTGATGTTTGGTGAATACATTTGATAGTACTTAATAAACTTTCACTAACTTATACAAGATCCGTCCAATTCTTTCTGTACCTAATAATTTGCTGAGTCAGAAAATATAATATATCTAAATTTGAATAAATTATCATAGTTTTCTAATATATTTATCATTAACATTAACACATCCCTAACTTATAATAAAAAAAATTCATCTCGCTCATAAATTTCATTTCATCAAAGCTGTGAGTGTGTTCCCTTTTCTATCTACTCCTTCCTCCTTCGCTTACATTCCTGTCCTCAATGTGAAAAATCCCTCATCAAAATTGCGTACGTATTTCTCTTTGAATGACCTTCTTTTCATTGACTATTGTATTAATTTTATTTGAAAATGATCAAGCGGAAGAGCAGGCTAAAAGGCCTGAGTCTCGCCATCAATAAAGATTATTTCTACAGTTTCCATTAATGAACATTAATGATGTTTATTCACATCAACTTGTCGATTCGCCCCGATCCTTGGTCATATGTCGAAAATTTTCCGTTGAAAAGCTCTTACTGGTTCGATAAAATTATTGTAACTAAATTATGAAAATTCATGCATTCAATTTTGCTACTGTTTCTGTTCAGATTCGGAATTTTCAAATTAAAGAGTTGTATTTCTGGGTGCCAGGCTAACCAGTACTAGGGAATGTTCTGTCAAAGTGTACTGTACAAAATGAGAATTTTATTTGTATCTGAATGTGATGTCGCGGCGCTTTAATTAAACTAAAATTATTTTTAAGCTATTAAAATACAATTTAAAAAAATATTTTCAAACATGAACAATTAATGTTACGCAAATTCCAAATCAAAAGATTATTTAAACATACAGTCGTCTATTTTTCATCATCGGGCGAAGATGTAAAAAATAATATTTTAAGAAATAAAATTAAGTGTTAAAAATACAAAAAATGTAAGACGCAACTCTTGTTATCGTAACTTCCTTCGGTCTACGGCCTCTGCCCACCTCAAAAAAAATAGTGTTGAAGGACCTCATCCGAAAGCTCCCAGGAGAATTGTTCTGAAGAGTGAGAGTACATTCTTTCAGCGTATTATCAGGCGGCTAATTAAAGAAAATTTGTACATTTTCTCCGGTTCTACAACGTGCCGTTCCATCCCCTACATCGGAGCAATGAAAAACGCTAATGGTGTTTTTTGGAAATTACTTTGAATCTTCTACAGGGATCCGCAAACAAATCATCAGTTCCTCACCGAAAGACTGAACCGCGTCGAATGGTCTCGACTGGAGAATGGGAAGAGACTTTACTTATTCTTTAGTTCTTTACTAATTCTATACAGGAAAGACGGAAAGTATTTTTCGCAGAGTGATATCTCGCAATATAATTGTGATACGTAAGTGTGTGTTATCTCTACGATTACTGTTATTATGTATCAAAATGCCTCGTCTCATCATAAGATCATTAAAGGCATTATTATTATTATAATAACATTTTCACTTCCAATTTACCTCCTAGACTTTCAACATTCCCTCCCCTCCTGCCCAGCAGTTCTCGTTCTAGAACCTACTACTTCTAGTTCTTCATCCTAATCTTTATGCCATCACGTCTTGTTGTGAAACATCACTTCCGAGTCCAGTTTCTAGGAATCTGTTCCAAGCGGCAATTCCCATAATGGGCACGCGTTGATGTTCCACTCCGCACGTCAGTAGTTGAAGTCGACGCCAGAGCAGCCCAAGCCACAGCGTCGCTCGGGCGAAGACCAGCCGCTCTCCGCCTCTCCGCCCTCTCTCCGCCCTCCTCTCCGCCCTCCTCTCCGCCCTCCTCTCCGCCCTCCTCTCCGCCCTCCTCTCCGCCCTCCTCTCCGCCCTCCTCTCCGCCCTCCTCTCCGCCCTCCTCTCCGCCCTCCTCTCCGCCCTCCTCTCCGCCCTCCTCTCCGCCCTCCTCACCGCCCTCCTCTCCGCCCTCCTCTCCGCCCTCCTCTCCGCCCTCTCCTCCGCCCTCTCCTCCGCCCTCTCCTCCGCCCCTCTCCTCCGCCCCTCTCCTCCGCCCCTCTCCTCCGCCCCTCTCCTCCGCCCCTCTCCTCCGCCCCTCTCCTCCGCCCCTCTCCTCCGCCCCTCTCCTCCGCCCCTCTCCTCCGCCCCTCTCCTCCGCCCTCTCCTCCGCCCTCTCCTCCGCCCTCTCCTCCGCCCTCTCCTCCGCCCTCTCCTCCGCCCCTCTCCTCCGCCCCTCTCCTCCGCCCCTCTCCTCCGTCCCTCTCCTCCGCCCTCTCCTCCGCCCTCTCCTCCGCCCTCTCCTCCGCCCTCTCCTCCGCCCTCTCCTCCGCCCTCTCCTCCGCCCTCTCCTCCGCCCTCTCCTCCGCCCTCTCCTCCGCCCTCTCCTCCGCCCTCTCCTCCGCCCTCTCCTCCGCCCTCTCCTCCGCCCTCTCCTCCGCCCTCTCCTCCGCCCTCTCCTCCGCCCTCTCCTCCGCCCTCTCCTCCGCCCTCTCCTCCGCCCTCTCCTCCGCCCTCTCCTCCGCCCTCTCCTCCGCCCTCTCCTCCGCCCTCTCCTCCGCCCTCTCCTCCGCCCTCTCCTCCGCCCTCTCCTCCGCCCTCTCCTCGCCCTCTCCTCCGCCCTCTCCTCCGCCCTCTCCTCCGCCCTCTCCTCCGCCCTCTCCTCCGCCCTCTCCTCCGCCCTCTCCTCCGCCCTCTCCTCCGCCCTCTCCTCCGCCCTCTCCTCCGCCCTCTCCTCCGCCCTCTCCTCCGCCCTCTCCTCCGCCCTCTCCTCCGCCCTCTCCTCCGCCCTCTCCTCCGCCCTCTCCTCCGCCCTCTCCTCCGCCCTCTCCTCCGCCCTCTCCTCCGCCCTCTCCTCCGCCCTCTCCTCCGCCCTCTCCTCCGCCCTCTCCTCCGCCCTCTCCTCCGCCCTCTCCTCCGCCCTCTCCTCCGCCCTCTCCTCCGCCCTCTCCTCCGCCCTCTCCTCCGCCCTCTCCTCCGCCCTCTCCTCCGCCCTCTCCTCCGCCCTCTCCTCCGCCCTCTCCTCCGCCCTCTCCTCCGCCCTCTCCTCCGCCCCCTCCTCCGCCCTCTCCTCCGCCCTCTCCTCCGCCCTCTCCTCCGCCCTCTCCTCCGCCCTCTCCTCCGCCCTCTCCTCCGCCCTCTCCTCCGCCCTCTCCTCCGCCCTCTCCTCCGCCCTCTCCTCCGCCCTCTCCTCCGCCCTCTCCTCCGCCCTCTCCTCCGCCCTCTCCTCCGCCCTCTCCTCCGCCCTCTCCTCCGCCCTCTCCTCCGCCCTCTCCTCCGCCCTCTCCTCCGCCCTCTCCTCCGCCCTCTCCTCCGCCCTCTCCTCCGCCCTCTCCTCCGCCCTCTCCTCCGCCCTCTCCTCCGCCCTCTCCTCCGCCCTCTCCTCCGCCCTCTCCTCCGCCCTTTCCTCCGCCCTCTCCTCCGCCCTCTCCTCCGCCCTCTCCTCCGCCCTCTCCTCCGCCCTCTCCTCCGCCCTCTCCTCCGCCCTCTTCTCCGCCCTCTCCTCCGCCCTCTTCTCCGCCCTCTCCTCCGCCCTCTTCTCCGCCCTCCTCTCCGCCCTCTCCTCCGCCCTCCTCTCCGCCCTCCTCTCCGCCCTCCTCTCCGCCCTCCTCTCCGCCCTGCGAGTAAAACGCGCTTGGCTCTCTCGCGCGCACGCAAATGGACACGCAAAGCAGCCGGTGCGTGGAAGTCATGGCGTCAAATTTATTTATTTATTTATTTATTTATTTATTTATTTATTTATTTATTTATTTATTTATTTATTTATTTATTTATTTATTTATTTATTTATTTATTTATTTATTTATTTATTTATTTATTTATTTATTTATTTATTTATTTATTTATTTATTTATTTATTTATTTATTTATTTATACTTGTTTGTTTGTTTGTTTTGCATACCTACTAGATGCAATAGTGAACGTAGTTGCGAGACTGTAAATGAAGCTTGGTAGAGCGAAATGTGGTTAGTTTGAATATCGAAATGTTTGCTTGATTAGTCATTCCAGATGTGTCAACTGCTAAGGTCATTAGTAGCTCCGCTCCAGCCGGAACGAACTATAACAGACTGGCGTCCCGCAACGTGTGGCATTTAGGCATGTGGTCCGTTTGTTAGTGTACTGCTCCAGTATTCACCTTGATTTTCGCCTTGATCAGAGAAACCTCGCAAAACTACCGATCAGAGGAGCTGGCCGCTAGAATTCTCCTCCAGACAGTGGCTGAACTCGACCTAGCGATCTATCTTGTGACGAACATCATGCCACGAACACTACGACCTTCCGGCCACAGGTACTGCAGTGTCCTGATGCAACTAACTCGGTGTGATTGCCGAAGGTGCAGGGAATATTCGCACTGGCTATAAAGACGGGTTAAGGATGCTTCTGCAAGGTTGAATATTCTGAAAACCGGCTGCTCTGATCTGTCGATTTTGTTGTTTTCCTCTGATAATTACTGGTAAATTCTAGGGACGGTTTACCTCTCCAACTGCCCTCTTTGCGAGCCCCAGTTAGTTTTCTTCCCCATTCTGTTTCAACTCCTATCCGTTCGGACGAAATATGCACTCATTTCCTGTTCTCGTGTGGCCTATCCTTGGCGTTGGAAAAAACTGTCATGCAGTAATAAACTACGAGTATCTCTATTCTTATTCATGTTCCTCGTGAGGAAACAAACAAAAAAATCTATTATTTATTTTTCTTTTTAAATTTTTCTCCCGCTGTCAACAAACCTTGCCAAGTTTTCCTTTGTATTCCTTATTCTTCCGCGTTTCTCAGATTTAAATGATAGTTTAATTAGATTCATTCCCTTATTGCATAGTCTAATCGTGATTATTTTTTATCTCCTCAACATTCATTTCTTTCACTATCACCTCGTTTCTGATTTACCTGATTATATATTTATTTTTTATGAATTTGTGTGACATTTCTCTTGGACTTACGAACCAAAGCAAATCAATTGTTTTTAGTTGAGGGTACATACACATTAACTTTACGTCTACCTTTTAAATGAATCATAATTTAGGGTGCCTTGTAAACTAAATAAGCAAATTATATGGGTTTTATTAATGGTGGATGATAAGAAACCTATCGAAACGTCTCGCATTTTGGAGCACAGTCACTTAAATTTCCATGAATCAATTTTTTTGGGGGGTGGGGGGGCTTTCAACATGCATACCATTTCAAATCAGTTTTCAAATATATGGAATGAATACAGCATTGTGAGCTCATGTCGTTGACACCTTTTTTCTTAATTCTCTCTAGAGTAATGCTATTCTAAAATACCGTCATACGTTACGAACAGTGAAAAAAGAATAGACTTGAAAGCTGAAAATCATTATTATTAATTGTCCCATCACAATTATTGTGCAATGATATTTAAAATGTATATTTTTTCACACATCCATAAAAAATAATTATTGTTAATATCTTATAATGTAATGATTAGCTGGAAATAATATTAAATCCCAAAAATATTATTTCACTTGAAAATTTTAGATTAAAAAAAGAGAGTTCAGAAGAGAGAATACGATGTTGAGTCTACACAAGTGATCCTAAAATTCAACGTGAATTGAACCTACATGGACATTCAGTACTCAGGGTAGCGCTGATCTCTCCTGATTATGCAAGAGAAAGCAAGAGTTTAACTTACATATTCATTTGGCGCTAATTATTTGCGTTATGCATCTTGTTCCCCGAGCTCCGGGCGCAGACTGCGCAAATAGAGAAGGTCAAAGGAACGCAGCTAACCGGCTGTTAAGACAGCATCGAGTGAGGGAATAGGACGTGGTAATTATAAAGGTCTACGAGATCACAGTTGAATTATTTTCGTAAAAATCATAAACGTGGGAATGAAGGATTTAACTCGAAATGTTCGCCATGATGAGTCGTGTCGACTAGTGCGAGCCGGCCTTCCGCCAAAGAAGTAATTTCGACAAAAAAATCTGTGTTTTAAAACATAGCTGGGACATACCAGTTGAGAATCCATTGGGTACGCACAGTATGAGTTCAGGTGGATTAGCACAATCAAATATTTGCATTTTTCAATCAATATCGAAATTGTTTCTTTGTTTTCGGATTTTTACCCCTGATCCTTCGTGGGTATCTGAGGACATCATAGACACCTTTACATGGCTGGAGCTTCCATATTTTTTCTTTCAATTTCAGCGCGCTTACGAAAGTGGTAATATAGATGGTAAATTTGAAAGAGGGTAACGAGTGTACTTTACCAGATGACGAAAGTACGTTTCGATTTTAGTGCTTAAACATTATCTTGAATACTTACTGACAACTTGCGTATCATTTATGCATAAAATGTTAATCGTTATTTGTATACACAATGGCTTGTGCAGAGAAAAACCTCGTGTATCAGTGTGATGCAGCATAGCCTTGACCCCAGAGGGTCACAACCCAAAACTGCCAGCGTTCGAAGTGTTAATGTTATGTATCTGAGTTCAGAAATTTCTGTTTCTCATATGCTAATTGTACAGATTGTTTCCTCGCAAAGCCCGTCAACTATTGGAGGTGGAGGACATAAACGGCAAGCCATGCATTAAGAGACGAAGTGATGTCACTACGGTCATGATCTTTGTTTATGAACAATGATTACGGCGCGAAAAGTATGAAAGCAAGATGAAAACAAAGCATGAATTGATGTTTTCTGTTTTTATTCGAATATGTGCATTTGAGATTTCAAAACTTGTATAGTTGAAAAGCCGAAGTATCAAACAAACAGAACAACAACAGCTAAGATAGTACGGGACATAACAAGCGATAAGATAGTCGAGGATAAGATGAAGAGAGATTGTACTGAATACCCCTTGAAGAGATAAGGATTATTAATTTTAATGTTTGACGAGAATGTTCGAAAAAGCTCCAGAGCCTTTTTATTTTAATAAAGTCCACCCTATTCAAAATCGAGTGGAAAATGAACGAATTAGGAAGTAAACAGCATCATGGGAAATAATAAACATATTAGTCTCAAAACATATTACAAACTGCAATTTGTACAAATAAGTCGGTTACAATGGTACGAGCATTTGCAACGAATGGCACGGGCCTCAGTTCATGAAGTTGGGTATTTTTTCGAATACGGAGAACGAGAAAATCGGACGAAATATGGGAAAGCCGAGATGAGACAATAAGAAAGACTCCCTGAAGAAAACTCGAAGGACAGAAAGAGATGGCAGTTGCGAGACCAGAGATTTCACCGTGAATTATCAGTGGCTCAAATCCCTGATTTTTTGTCAAAATTAAGTGAATCATTTTATTCCTAGCTACAGTTCCTACCTTGCACCTTTACTTTCAACCTTGATAAATCCACTGATTCAAGAATCAAAATCCGTTCCAGTTTCCCTAAAGATGATTTTCAACCTCCATTGATGTTTGAACTCAGGTCTATGAACAGCTCAGCGCTAACAGCGGTGGCGAGAGGTTGTGACCACAGCACTACCTTGTTAGTTCAGTTGGCGTCAAGCTGAGCACACAGTGAGTTGCGAGTGCTCGGGAAGTGACCACAGTGTTTTTGAAAGTTATTCCATCTCTTTAACCAATAGATAAAAGCGAATTACCGTGCTCTGACCTCGGACAGAGCATCAAAGAAGCGATGCAGGCCGTGAACAATACTACGCCCGACGTCATGCAACATTCGTTGGAGTACCAACAACAGCTCATCATAGATCAGCAACATCAGCAAATACAGGCGCAGCAGCATCAACTTCAGGAACAGCACCAACAACTGGTACAATTGCAACAGCAACTACAGGACCTTCAAACGCAAGTACAAAACAGCCAACGCTCTAGTTGGCCGCCCTTGCAACAAAGTGCACCTGCCCCAGCAGAACAAAGTGAACGCAAAAGACAAAAAGCTGGATCTGTTTCACGATATGCTATTCCTACAGGAAACAGATTCGAAACATTAAATAACGATGCAGATGAAGAAGAACATATCAGCTCCGCGGAAACAGTGATTAAAATTCCTCCTAAAATTATACACAAAGCGGAAAATTTTCAACTGTTAATAAATGACATTAAAAGTGTAGTTAAAGAAGATTTCACAACAAAAATAGAAGCAGACAGAGTGAAAGTTAAACTTAATTCAATAGAAGATTTCAGAGATCTTCGTAAATTTGGCAACGAAAACAACATAGAATACCACACGTTTTGTGACCCAAGCATAAAAACATTTTCAATTGTTATTAAAGATATTCACACACTATATAGCGAAACAGAAATCTTCCAAGAACTAGTGAAAAAATATCCAGTAATCAAAGTAACTCGCCTTCACGGAAAAGACAGAAAACCATTAATAACCTGTGCTGTAGATTTAGAGGACAATAACAAGGGAAAGAGCATTCTAGCCTTAGATAGATTTTTATATAGTGTTATTAGGGTATTTCCTAGATTCAACCAAAAATTACCTATTCAATGTAAAAATTGTCAACGATTTGATCACACTCAAGCCAACTGTGGGCGCGCTCCGAGATGCGTTAGATGTTTAGGTAACCTCCATTATTCAAAATGCACAGAATCTAAAACAGAAACAAGTCGAAAATGCGTCAACTGTAAAAAAGATCACACGGCCAATTGGAAAGGCTGTGAAGTTTATCAGAAACTGCTAAAAAATCAAACAGAGCGGTATAATCAGAGACAACAGGCTTTTAATAACAGAGAATCCCACGAGATTAAAAACCTTGACCGAAAACCAGTCCCTCAAAATCATCCACAACAGACAAACCCAACGAAACGACCTCCCATAAAACCCTGGTTTTCAAATCCTCAAAGACTTAATTGCCAAGTCCCCCCGTTATCGAACTCCAATCTCCCTCTACACCAAGGACAGGTAATAACTACAATCATCAACCAAGTAATAAACGCACTCATTCCACAAATACAAATATTAATACAGTCAGCCCGATAATGGACGTAAATAAAAATCCAGAAACAAACATTCTCAACTGGAACGCGAACGGAATAAAAAAGCAAGAAAATCAATTACGATACTTTATAACAAGCCACAACATAAAAATAGCTTGTATTTCAGAAACTCACCTGTTACCTCAAATCAAGTTCTCAATACCAGGTTTTAATATCTATCGCAACGGCCGTCTCTCAGCGAGTGGCCATACTAGTGCACAAAGATATAAAACATACGTTAATTAATAGTCCTACGAGCAACGACCTAGAAACTATAGCAATAAAAACCAAAATAAATAACAAAGACACAACCATAATATCGGCGTATAAACATCCTAATAAGCTATTCCCTAGAAAAATATAAACTGAAATTTTTGGAAATAACGATAATATCATGCTAATAGGAGACCTTAATAGCAAACACTGCGATTGGGGATGCAACACAACAACTCCTCAAGGGAAGAATTTACTAAATCTAGCTACCACTCTCAATTTAAGTATTCTGGCCCCAATAGAACCCACCCATTACCCTTACAACAATAATATAATTCCTGACATATTAGATATACTCATCACAAAAAATATTGATTTCCCGCTATACCAAAAAGTAATTCCTGAACTCGATTCGGATCACAACCCAATAATCATATCACTTCATCCTCTCTATCTATCATCTTATTATAAACAACAAAAAGGTAAAATTAACTGGTTTAAATTCAGGGAAATTTTAAAAATTAACTACAAACATCCGCAAAACATTCAATCTGAAAAGGACTTAGATAATGAAATAAAACGATTAGTCAGCAACATACAAGGATCCCTCACTAATTCTACCACTTATCCCAAAATAACAAACCCAATAAACAAGCAACAAATCCCAATAAAAATCATAAACCTAATTAAAAGTAAACACAATTTAAGACGCTATTGGCAATTGACACGACGACCAGACTTAAAAAGAAAATTAAACAAACTGACGAGACTAGTTAAAACTAAACTAGACCAACATAGATATGCAAGCTTTCAGACTTTTCTAAAAGAAATTCACCCATCATCTAGGCATATGTGGTCTACCACACTTAAAATAAAAAGACAAAAACAAGAATTTCCACAAATAAAACTAGGTTCAGAAGTGGCAAATTCTGATTTTGAGAAAACATCTCTTATAGCTGACTACCTTGAAAAGTCGTTCAACCCAAACCCAGTCGAAAACGATCACTTTAATAAACAAGTAGAGGAATTCAATCAGAAACCACTATATACAGCTCCAATCAATATAAAGTACATATCCCCATCAGAAATTAAAGAAGAAATCAAAAACTAAGAAATCAGCAGGATACGACTTTATTTCTAATAAAGTTCTAAAAGAACTAAATAACAATTCGATAGCAGGCATTACAGCAATATTTAACGCAGCATTCAGAATAGGTTACTTTCCCAACGATTGTAAAATTGCAACAGTGCTACCCTTCCGAAAACCAGGAAAAATTCCAACAGATCCAGCAAACTATAGACCAATAAGCCTACTCCCGTCATTGTCGAAACTATTAGAGAAACTGATATTAAAACGATTAATAAAATTCATGACAAACACACATGTAATCCCAGACACACAATTTGGATTTCGACCTAACCACTCCACAACACATCAAATATTACGGCTTACCGAATATATAGCGCAAGGATTCCATGCCAAACAACACACTATCGCAATATTCCTGGACATCACCAAAGCGTTTGACAAAAGATGGCATCAAGGCCTTCTCTACAAATTAAGACAAATTGGCACTCCAGACTACTTATTCCAAATTATTAAAAGGTTTCTAAATCAAAGAAAGTTCCAAGTCAAAATTAACGATGCCATATCATCCGTACGCCAGATTTCAGCAGGACTGCCTCTAGGGTCCCCATTATCACCGGTACTATTCAATTTATATATATATCTGATTATCCAATAGATTCACAAATAGCGCTTTACGCTGACGACACTGCACTCTTTTCAAAGCATGGGGACATTGTGACAGCTAGGAATAACTTACAAGACGACCTTGACATATTCAATAAATGAGCAAAAAATTGGAGAATTAAAATAAATCCAGATAAAACACAGGCGAAAATTTTCACCCTAAGACATCCCCTCACCCCGCCGCAGTTAATTTTGAACAACGAAAATATTCCCTGGGCAGCAAATAATACAGCAGCCAAAAATCTAGGAATGCAACTTGATACAAAATTAAACTGGAAAACACACATTTACACAACAGGAACAAAAACACAAGCAAAACTTTACCAACTTTACGCACTAATTAACAAAAAATCTTCCCTTAAAATAGAGACCGGAATGATAATTTACAAGTCTATAATTCGACCAACTATGACTTATGCATGCCCAATATGGGGAAATGCAGCAAAATCTAATATAAACATGTTACAAACTATACAAAATAAAGCGCTAAGAACTATAATTAAAGCCCCATGGTTTATTTCGAACAAGCAAATCCACCACGAACTGCAAATTCCGACAATAAAAGATCATATCACCAAACTGTCCGAAGACTTCTTCGCATCACTCCACTCATCTCCCAGCACCTCCATTTTCAACCTTGGGCGCACAGCAGAACCGAACTTACGCATCAACTCGCGCTTCCCTAAAGACAGATTCAGACCACAATAAAATAGCCAAAAATGGGCCTCAAATATTATAACCTTCGTCGAATAATCATATCAACGATCATTCTCTGTACTCTCAATATACTTCCGTAATAATTTAAATTATTAAAAAAAACAAAACATTTATCGCATCCGTCTAGAGCACCCACAGTTAGGAAATAAACCAAAAGTTATATATGATAGTATTCACAACCCTGAAAAAAAGGTCTATGAACAATAAATTAAAAATGCTTATATTCAGAACCTTTTAACACAAAATCCAGTTAAAAAATATGTAAAATAATTAAACAAAATACGTAAAATATGTAAAATAATTAACCAAAAGAAAAATAGAAAAATTTAGGATAAAAATCCAAAATGTTAATATCATTGTACCAGTTCAACTCCCTGAAAAGCATTACTGTTAAACAAGAAAGAAAGAAATAATTGTTTCAAAAGGTTTTTAAAAATTCTTTGCCATCGGGAAAAATGGCACTCGTAATAGCATCCTAATAAGAATAACTGAATAATTGAATGGAACTGAATACGCTGGTGTAACGCTGCGATCATTTTCTAACACATTACTGCTCGAGGTCTGAAGGAGTGGCAACCCTAATATGGCACCTCTAGTGTGCGTTAGTATGCTAGCCTCACAAGGGACATAGGAGACAAGGGACAAGGAGTTGTATTGTACACAGCCCAGCGTCGAACGGCGCGCCGGCTCTTAACATCCACAAAATTGTCAAATAGAATACTCCCTTTATCCTTTTCTCTGTGTTTATGCAATTTTCTGTAATACTGTATATGCTTACATTTTATACTATATTGAATAAATTCATTTTTGTTGAGAATATGTAAGTTTAATTCAATTCATGTCTTATTTTCCGTGGCGAGGCACAGGCCATTAGGCTCTTCCGCCTGACCACGCTAATTCGCTACGCTCCTTACATCTAGCAGAGGTACCACTACGGCGACGAAACTGGCGATTTTCATTTTGCTCGGAATTTTGCGTTGAGGATGTTTATCATGCTGTAAATCTTCAACGTGGGACTGCCGACTATTTTCCCTCCGAAGGAAGGCGTAAGAAGGATGTTTTAATCCTTAAAAATCAGCTTCGATCGCGATTTGAATCTGTGAACTTTGGTATAACAGTCCGATATGCTATCCGTTACACCACCGAAGCCATGGTGGTATATTTTATACACATAAATTACTTTAAAAGTTTTCTAGTACTAAGATATTAGTACTTGATTGTAACTTCTGTTTGGGTTTTCGGCAAGATTGTGTTGTTATTTATTAGACTCCTGCTAAAGATAATTGTATAATCTGAAATTCTGCTTTTCCATAAAAAGCAGTGTTCTATATGTGCCCTCCCGTACGCAGTTCCTGGATACCGCCCTGGATATAACCCGATTTCGACCGGACATGCACTTCGCCGCCCAACGGCGGAAGCCAAGAGCTCTTGCCAACGCATCACGCCCCGCTACAAAGCAGAGGCTGAATAAAAAAAAAAAGAAGGCGTGGAAGCATAAGCCGTGGCAGCCAGTGGCAGCAGCGGCGGCGCGGGAGGCGATGGGGAGGGCGCGGTGACGCAAGCGACTCGCAGAGGCCGCAGTATGTCGCCGCGCCGTCTGCTCCACTATCGCCCCCGCCCCCGCCCCCGCCATCGCCCTTCGCCTCCGCCTCCTTATCGTGGACTCCCGTGAGCGACGGCCGGCCGGCTGGCTGGCTGCTTCGGAGGCGGCCGCCGCCGCCGCCGCCGCCGCCGTTCGCCTGGAGAGCTGGCTCGAGGTCTTTGCCCCTTCTCGGAACCCCTTGAAGAGATCTCTTCAAGGCCCCAACGCCGTTCGAGGAAACCGAGAAAGTATTTTTGAAAACATTATTTTTTTCCTCACTCTACATGCAGTTTAAGTTTAAGGGCTTCTGGACGATATACTGGTTATCGCTGGGAGAAATGACTCAGCTCTGAAATGATGGAGTATTTGTAGATTGAAGGGAATCGAATTTCTTTTAAAATGACACAATAAATCGTTTATGAAGAGGCCTTCTATGCGTTAGCCGGGGAAAATGTTCATAAAATATGGGCGTCGCTTCTGGTGTGTGTGTTCTTACACAACTAAGACCACGCCGGAGAAGGATTTACGATTCGTAAATTTAAAAAAAAATACGTTTTCGTCTTTCAGAAAGTGACACTTCAAGACACAGCAGTAAAATATAATATTAATTTGTATCGAATGTATATTATCGTTATCATTTCACTTTTTTGAGTCTTCAAGTGCAAGTTTGATAAATCTTCTAATATGGAAGTCTAAGTTGAGAAATGACCAGACAGAAATGCTTTATATCGTTGAAGCATTGATTTATTTCTAACATTTCCTTTTTCTCGCATACTACATACCTAATTTAGAGAAAGTAATCTAATACTGCAGCAAAATACTCCGATTTTGACAGAAAAACTCGTATTATGGGGCTTTGATAGAGAAGAAATAGCGGCGGCGATGGTGTGACGGTTAGCGTACCGGACTGTTATACCCAAGCTCGCGGGTTCAAACCCGGTCGAAGCCGTGGATTTTTAGGGGCGACAAAATCCTTCGTACGCCTTCCTTCGGAGGGGAAGTAAAGCCGGCTGTCCCATGTTCGTAGATTTACTTGCATGTAAAAGATCCTCAAGCCTAAATGACGCCTCTGAGCTAAATTCAAATAGCCTGTTTCGTCGCCCAAGAAATACCTCCTTCCTCTGCTAGTTGGTGAAAGGAGCGTAGCGAAATTTGCGTGGTCAGACGGAAGAGCGGGCCTGATGGCCCGAGTCTCGCCACGTAAAATAAGGCAAATTCAATTCAATTCAATTCAACAAATGGATAAATCTTGTTCCATTATGTAGTAAATTACTTCGTCTAACACGGCAGATTGATAGTATCCTTATTTTGTGGGTCCTTGATACCGGACACTTGGTTTACGACAATGTCTCTCCACGTGTTTGTGAACAATCCTAGCAGGTAAACCGTAGGCAGGAATTTTACCAAAAGCAGTACAAGTACCAGTCATTTTTACAAAATGCCGTACCAGTAGCGGTCCCATCAATTTGAAAAGGAAATTTTGATTTTTTTGGGTACTTCATATAAAGTTTTAACATTTTTAAAATGTTCTCAAATATTGCTCAAACTTTTTTCTATAATTTATTTTCCTCGGATAGAGCAAAATACGCTTAAAACATGTCTAATGTCTCATTGAACTCTCGGATATTGAAAAACTTCAAATAACTTTGGCGCCTTTCTTCTGTCACGCTATTGATTATAGAAATGTCTTTCCTAATAAAATCAAAACATCTTTAAATCACATAGTGTTGAATTTTTCGACAATCTGAGAACATTGGGGGTAATTTACTTGAAATAAAGGCAATGTTTGAAAAATATTTTTTTCAAAATGCCTCCAGTGTCTTTCCTTTATTTTTTGTTGAATGCAGAAAATTGATTATAAAAACGGCACAGTTCCCATTTTTGGTAAATGGTCCGTATTTTCTAAAATTGCGAAAAAATAATGTAGTAAAATACAATATTGATGATAGAGATATTTCACTTAATGAAATGTGTTCTTTTAAATATGATATTTTTATATGATAAAGTAAATTGTTTTTGTTGAAAATATATGAAGCTTCCTGAAGTTGCAAATTCAAAGTTTCCACACTACTTTTGGTAGAATTTTTCAGGAGTCGTCAGTTCGCAATACCACAATGGCAACGCCGCGACACTGCAGTTTGAAATTCTGAGAATACCGCAGTTATTGCGGTATCATCATTTTACGGCATGCGAGAAAGTATGTGCTGTTAAGCACCACTAGCTTATTTTTTTGAAAATGTTTTTCACATCAATTAACAGAAGTTAACATGCAATAATTAATAAAAAATGACATCAAATGAATTTGCTTGCAAAATATTAATAAAAGCTTCATACTACAGGGAGTAAAATCATAGTAAATTCAATAATGTAGAAGTACTTGCAATGATGGATAAGTGATTAACCTGTTTATTTCAAATTAGTTACTGAATTATTCATGTGACGAAGTTGTTATGCATGTACCTTCTAAGCTCAAGCCAAGGATGTAGCCTGATCTAAAGACCTTTGAGGTTCAGGGTCACAACAGGCGAACGGCATTCGTAATGGAAACGGAAGTGATTGTATCGGAGTAACGACTGTTGTGATCATAACATTCGCACCATTTGTAACTCGAATTTCAGCCACTGTTCCTGAGCACAAAACATATGAAGATCAGCGATGTCACGAATATCGTAACCTACCAAATCCAACATAAAACTGTACTAAAATTATTGTTTACAAATATGGTAAAGGAAATAATCTCCACAAAAGTTAACATTTTTGTGGAGATTATTTCCTTTACCATATTATCGATTACCACAAGATATCTGCTACCACCACGGAATTTATTGTTTGCAAATGTAGGAGCAATAAATCCAACAGACACACTTGTTTTTATCGCGGTTTTACAACTGAATTCAAAGGCGTACGCCTTTTTGACTATGAGCGTTAGTGAAAAATGAATAAATGTATTCCTGTCCTTCTCAACTACAAATTCCAAGGCACTAAGAACGTGGAACTATTATTTTTGATATTACATGATACACCTTGTATCCGGGTGCGTTGCTCGTGTATCCAGATTTGAAAGAAGTTTGAAGACTATTTTCCAATTACTGTTTCCAAAGACATTGCCAGTTTTATAGTGAACATTCGAAACAAACTTCTTTATTTCGTCACTCTTTGTACTTCACTTGGTTATCTGTTCGTTGCTACTTACGTTGATAACCCCCAAGAGATCTTCCAGCTGCAGTTGTAATGCATCGAAGTTAGATTAACCACCAGTTTTCAGCTAAACAGTAAACAATCTGTGTACGGAATTGAATGCCGCTTTTATGCAACTGTGATCTCAGGGTTATAGATTCCTTTACTCCGCACTATTCGTATAATATACAAGTTGAAATTGGAACACGCTAGATTTGTATCTCCTCCTGAAATGTAGTGGTATAGGAACGTATATTATATGAAACAAATATTCTAAAAAGCATTTTTTTAAATGAATCTTATTTATGTATAATAAACCTTTTTTATTTTTGGAATGACTTTCAACAAAAGGAAGCTATACAGCTTAAGCAGTACAAAATTATGGGAAAACGTATGTTGTTTTTATTATTGTAATACTATTACTCGCAGTATTTTTATACATAATTACTTTATTGTACATTACTTTGACGCCTAAAAGTTATTAAAATTCATTTTCTCTAATTCATTCTCTTTATTTGAAGTCAATCACGATGGGATTGGTTTCATTAAATCATGTACCCTGAACTGTCAGTGGGAATATCATGTTTGTAAACTCCCAATCTGCTACGAGTAATTTGCTTTTCTCAATTTTCTGTCGTACAATCTATATCAAATATATTATCTATAATTTTTGCTTTCGATATCAGATAGAGACTATGCAAGAAGCAGATACACAGATAAAAATCTTTCAGTTAGGCATTCAGATGATTCAATTACCGTGATGTCTCTTTTACTGTTTGGAGACGAAGTCTGAAAAAGGGGGAGGTTCATTAAAATTTCTTGGCGAAAATGTCTTTTGTGCGGTGCATCCTACATCATTCATATTAACGTACTATCACAGTCGTTAAATGTGGATATTAATCTTCCCGAAATGTTCATTGAATTAATTTGAGAGTTCATAGCTGTTTGTCATTTCTGACTAATGCGCTTATTGCCACGGGTGATATAAATCGATCTACGACGATAACGCGGAGCCATTGCTCGTCAGAGTGAAGTAAGCATATCTCCACATCATGTGATCTTTCGCCTTCACACGTTGCAAAGCACGCAATGTCAGATACCGAGGGGGGTCCTAGTGGGTGCACCTATTTTATCTAGAACTATCCCGAAGCCTGTTTGTGTGCTGAATTAGTTTTTTTTCTTGACGTTAGTCAAAGTCGTGGTGTGTACGTGATAATCAAAATTTAAAAAATGAAATATCGGATGACGTTAAAGAAGTTAACTATATTTAGTGCAGGTTTGAATCTGGAGAATGGAGAGTGATACCGCTTAAGTGGTTGTGTCAAAGTTGTATGTTTTGAGGTAGTTCTGTGAGATCAGAGAGCGAGAATTAATACACATACTGTTCATGAACGTTTGCTCATTAGTCGATGTATTGATGAGATGTTTTCGGAACACGGCTCTTTGTACTGAGTACATTCGACTTACGCCTTCACTTGTAGAATCGATACTCTTTTCATTATGATCTGCAAATCAGATGTTCATTATTAATTATGTGCTAGTGTTATTATTCAGTAGCATTTCGAACTAATTGGTTTTTCTTCTTCTTCTTCTTCTTCTTCTTCTTCTTCTTCTTCTTCTTCTTATTATTATTATTATTATTATTATTATTATTATTATTATTATTATTATTATTATTATTATTATTATTATTATTATTCCCACGATGCCTCTCAACGTCGGTTTCTAATTGGTTCTAAACATCCAAAATATATATTGAGATTAAGTAGTTAACAGAAATTTTATTTCTTTACTCTGTTTCCATCGAGCATTGTTGTGGTCAAAAAGTTTCAAGATATCGCGATCGTTGAGATATTTTCTTTCATGCGCATATTTTATGGCTGCAAGTGTTCAAATTAGTTGTTATTTTGATGGTTCGCAATGCATTTTATTATTTCGCCATCCTGCATTTCGTAGTCACTAGTTTCTAATTTTCTGAAGAAAGTACTTAGTACATTCCGCTCGTATGTTAAAAAATGCACAAATCGTGGCAACCACGTTGCGGACCATCTGCACCAAATGGCAGAATATTAAAATACAATTAACGACAAGAGTGAGTTCAAAGGATAGGCTATAAGGGTTTATTTTTAAACAATTGTAACTAACATTCTAATTGAATTTCTTTAGAGTAATAACTTTTTTAATTTGTATCTTTTTATTGAAAAACAAATTTACAATAGAATATCCAAACATTTAATAAGCGCTCTTTTCTCTGAGGGTAGGAGCAATATGACCCTCAATTGGCGTTCTGTGTGTACGATGCCATTGCAGTCTAAGAGCATCAACTGCCACCTGTAAGCGGGTAGCTGGTTGTCGTTGTCATTTGTCTCTACCTAGCAATGGGATAAACACGTTAGAAGACCTAATCAATAAACGAGCTGAACGCTTCTTCATGTCTTGGACAGAAAATTGAGGGCTTCTCGGTTCCACGAATTGTATGTTTTATGCAATAATATGCATAATTTACTTAAGATGTTAGCAGTGATAACGTCTTAGTGCTTGGAGACGTTGATAGGACTTGATGTCAGTTGGGAACGTGTAAGACTCAAATCTTGTTATTAAATTGTTATTTTTGTTGTTGATAACGTCTATCATTTCTCTTAAGAAGAAGCGTTTCTCATAAAAACTAGTCGATGACATTTCTGTGCCTGACGATTGAGTCGTTATAACCGGACCGAACTCAAAGCAACGCCATATTGCAGGATGGAAGGGGTGTTCGCTCGCAGTTACCTACAGTATGGTGAGGATGCAGGTGACAATAAAACATGCAGGCTTAGTGATAGATCTTCTATAAGCGTTCAGTAATGGAATTATAATAAATTTGAACTCAGGACTAACGTTTAAGATACTACATTAAAAAAAATAATTTAAATGTTAATGGATATAAAATACATAAATACTATTTTGTTTTTAAGAAAACTTGTACGTTTTAAATATATTTTTAATTATGTACAATGTTCCCTGAAGGCATTCTTGGTCAATGAAATGTGTTCAAAGAACGTCAATGACTGTTTCAGGGGTATTTGAGAATCAGCATGGTTGAAGCGAAATATTATTCTACAAGTCCTGTGATCAATTCAAGCTGCGCGCTTTGTTTTCTCAAATTCAAACGACAAACAAGAGTAAGAAGAAGCACTGAAAGAGTCATAATTAGTCTTATGTTCAAATTAAGATATTACCGATAATGCTTGATTTCCGCTACCCTGTTCAGTAGGGGTCATTTATCCAACAAATACGAGTAAATCAGGAATTGTATCCAGCGATCTTCTGTAATTCGTTTCATTTCATTATTATGTAACATGCAGCATATACAGCCAAGACTGTCTTAATATTCTTCTTCGAGAGCACAGATAAACAATATAACATCCATTTTTAACATATTTTATTATATTCCTTTGAAAAAGTTTCACGCAAAATAACACAAATTTCCAAACAGTTATTGTGAATCTTGGTCGATGGACCAATTATTTTCCGTTTCGCTTGCCTGAAGATCTACTTGATTCTGCTGACACACGAACACCTGTTATTTTTGTCTTCTTGGCTGATGGATGGGGCCACAAGGAAACAGCCGGGAGTGCAAAGTGAAAATTGAAACCGCCTGAGGCTATTAGCTATCTTGAGACACGTCAATGCGAACGATTCATTCCCCCTGCAGGTAAAACCTTGTAGCGGTCCGTGCTGTTGTTAGAAGGCCTAGAGATAGCACGACCTTCGTCTTGGGTTTCCTCTTCTTCTTCTCTTCTGGGTTTAGGAGACCCGCGTCCCTTCTTAGAAAGCGGATTCTCTCCGCCTTCCACCCTCTTTTGGAAAGAGAGAAAAGTGGCACGCGCTTTTTGAGGGGAACGATTCACACTCGGTCGTCTCCGTCCCTCGGGCCTGCCCCGCCCCGCACTGTGACCGCGTGGAGCAGGTAGCTACCTCCGCCTACCTGCACAAACAAACGCCCCGTCGCCTCAGCGGGTGGGAGGAGAAAGGGGGGGGGGGCAACGGGGGAAGGCACCCGCGAGGCGTTTCCCGAAATTCTCCGAATTGGGAATAAGCCGTTCGGCTTTCATGCTTGAATGAAATTCGTCTGCCACCGTTTTTACCGTTTGCCCCTGTGCATGGTTGACGTGTTCCTTCTTTAATACATGGTTGAGCATGGACGGTGTAATATTGGCGGTAAGGTATAGAAGTGAAATATTGGGTGGTATGAATAAAAGTAAGCATCTACTCTGTGCTCCGAGTTTCGAAGACCCTTATCAGTTTCGTATGAATAAAGTGGGTGAGCAATTGCTCAGTCTCTGAGCACTTGCTCCATCTTTGAGCGTACTCTCAACTGGCGAGCAAATACTCAGAATTGGTATGAATAAAGTTAAGCGTTTACTTTCTAGATTGAGCACTTGCTCCAAAATTTCGGAGGGACCTTATTAGCAGACTCACGTTTGAAAAGTAAGGTTAAATTGGCCGATTTTTTACCGTGTGTTGATATGCAGATGCAGCACAAAATTACAAGGTATGGCGAAATGCTCGTGATGTAGACTATTAAAATCTTTACCGATTCGAAAAGGACAATGTACGATTGGTACGATTTTTATCGGCGTTTGCTTTCAGGCGCATTTTCGTATTGCATGCCTAACGTTTTAAATTGATCGCTGGAAATATTCTTGGGCAGATTTAACACGGAAAAAGTTTTATCCGTATCAGCTGATCTGTTCAGAAATAGGATCTGATGCATTATACATCATATGATTGGAACTCTTATCAGCGCTGGTACATGGATATCGAATTGAGAAGTTAGTTTCAAAAAAACATTTGTTTTTTTTCAATTTCCTCTCATCAGTACTAGCCAATGATATAGTAAGAGTTTATCCACTGGTATATTCTTTACACACGTATACGTCTTTATAGACGTTTGAATGGAGGATGGGTTAAAAATTTAAATAAACACACTACAAGCTTAACTTACAAACAATATTATGGCTTACATATAAAATTAATCCCACTAAGGAGTAATTATTTGCTCTACTCCTTGACGTCTTCGGTATTCATATTTGCAAAATTATATTGACAATGGGGAGGGAAGCATCTTCGATGAGTAACGTGTACAGATTATTAGCAATAATTTTTCAAAGGTTGGCGAACTTGTCTGGTGGACTCGTGCTCATTATTGTGGTCATTCTTGAAAGTGGAGAATGTTTGCATGAAACCAACGTATTGATGCAGCTAAAATTGAAGAAACTTTAACTTAGAACCTTAGAAAACATATTTCTAAGGGCTTGTTATTTGATTAAAAATGATTTTATTGTTAATTTAGTCGAAAGCGTGTTGAATGTGAATAGCACGCGTTCTTTGATATTCGCCGATTGTCTTCTATCCGTTTACTTTCGACGTGCATATTCTCATTTTGAAATTCTGAATCCAAAAATTCATATTAGTACGAGTATTCTCACTTGTTTCCGATGTGATTTGTGTCAGATGTTACAATTTCATATGTAGAGACGGTATCAGAACAAACTAAATCACTCCTAAAACGTATCCATGACCTCCAACAACACACACTGCCGTAACATCAAGAGCTGGCGTTGAGTTCATCTGATTGGCAGAAACTTTACAAATGTTTTAGAACTTGCATCAACTGGCCCGAACACAGTGTATAGTTTGAACATGTCAAATCAAAATATGAGATGGAACCTTGTCATTCTCAGGCTGTAATATGTAAATTTCTCGGCAATATTCAGCTGTTTTAGAACCTGTCAAAATAATCAGCCACTGGCCTGAACAATGCACGATGAGTTCGAACATGCCAGAATACTATTTTCGTCAAAAATATCAGGTAGAACCTTTTCAATCAGAAGCTGCGATTTCAATTTTTTTTCTCAATGTTCAACTGTTTTAGAATCTTTCAAAATAATCGAAGACTGACCTAAACTAACCATAGTGAGTTCGAAGATGTCAAAACTTATTTCGACAAAACTATCGCAGGGGCGGATACAGAGACGAATTTTGGGAGGGGAAATTCTTTTATTCAAAATGTTTTGGTGGAATGTGTCATATTACAGGTTATGTAGAACGACGCTGGCTAAGCTCATCTCATGTTGCGATACCATTTTTTATTCTTTTTAATGTTAATATGAAATTATTTTTGCTTAAGAGTTTCGTGTCAAGTTAAAATGAATAGACCATGGTAGAATCACGACCATTGATGAATAATAAAATAAAATTGGTTCACAGAATTGGTCAGAGTGGGTAAAGAAATAATTAGTTGTGCCAACGTTTCGAAATATTTAACTTCATCATTCACTTTTTGTTTCTTTACCCACACTGACCAATCTCGTGAACCAACTGTATTTTATTACAATTAATAGTTGCTGAAAAATTTTGGTAGGGGACGTCCCCCTCCCTTGAATCCGCGCCCGCAGTCGTACAGAACTCGTCATTCTGAGGTTGCGATTTCTAAATCTCCTACGCAGTCTAAGCAGAAACTTTGTATCTGTCGTTTTTATTTGTGAAAGCTCATCTCTCCGCCCCCCTTCGCGACCCCCTCCCCCCCAGCGCCGAGTGCGCAGGATCGCGAGTGCGACTCAGCTGATTCGAGCGTGACGCCGACTCGCGAGCACTTGCGGGAGGAGCGGAGCGGGGGCGGGGGCGGAGGCGTCACGCCGTCCCGTCCCGCGCCGCGGCGCTGCCGCCCACGCACTCGGCTCGATATCTGCGCGGGCCAGGGGGCGACGGGGACGCGCGCTGGCTCCCTCCGGGGCAACGCCCTCCGACGCCGAAACCGCGCTGTCTGAAGTGACGCCGCGGGAGGATGGGGCGTTCCTCAAGGACGAGGTGTGGGACAAATATTAATTCAAATGTTTGATATGGCTATCAAAAATTTTAAATGTTAAGAAAACAACGACCCTTGTTGTCATATGAGAATATTGTATTTATCCATTTTAGCAATGTGAACTACCGTTCATTTCGTTGTTCTTGGTAATGCATTACGCAATGTGATGTAACCGTTTTGTTTTAATGTGAATAAAATAATAGTTTACTTCTGGGATGTGTTTCCTGGTAAAACAATTTTCGTATATGGTATTAGCGTCCGGGGGAGGTGGTTCAGGGCATCAACTGATGTCACTGCAGTGCCTCTGACCGGGAGATTCTGAGGTTCGGTCCCGACTGTGGCAGGGTTTTCGATCCTAGCCAGATTGCTAGGGCGTTCTGTCGCTGTCTGTTGGAGAATCCTAACGGGCGGCTGCTCTGATCGGTAGTTTTCCGTGGTTTCTCCGATCAATACCAGACGAATGCCGGAGTAGTACCTTACGAAACGGGCCACAGACTGCACGCAATCTTTGTTTTCCATTCCTTGCTCTATCCCCACCCCTTATACACGCACTAATATGCACTACACTACCACACGTGCCGGTAGTTTAGAGTCGGGTGCTTCGAGTTTGACCCGGTTTGGGCGGTACCCCGCTGGACAAAGATACCTGGTTGGAAAAAACCGCACTAGGAAACGGTAGGTCGGCTCCGGATCTCGCCATCCAGCAAAATCACAGCCACCACTCCAGCAAATACATGCTTACAGTTATGGGACTAATGACCTTAGCAGTTGACGGTCCCGGAATCACTAATAATCAATCAATCGCATTAGCGAAGTTTCCTTCGCCATACACTTCTCATTCGCGACCTGGGGGTCGAGAGACCTGCATCTTCTTTCGGCATACCCTCCCTTGTAATTCAAGAAAATATCTGAGAAACTACGGCGATTCGAGAGGAAGTCAGTAGGTGTGCGTTGCTCTAGACACTAAATGTATTGGTTTTTCTATTGCAGGACAAATCACGAAAAGTCCAGGTGTTATTGAATCATTGCTTCAAGTGCCTAGTCATGCAAACAAGAAACTGAAATAAAATATAACAATAATATTTTAGTAATGTCGCGTGCGTTTAGATATTCACAGAATATTTTTTGTAAAGATGAAATTAAGATTAAAAATAACTTCTGAATGTATTAAGGAATCTTAAAATTACGGAATACCGACTCGTATATCTATTTCATGGTAGAAATAATATCTTGTCATAATTTAAGTCTCAATATTTCTGAAGTCTTAATTATAAAAGGGAACTTTGAATTCTTTTAAATTTGAGTTTTGTTTTATAATAATGTTTTATAATTTATGTGCGTCTGAATAATCATTTCAGTTTATAAGTTACTATTTTATACGTAACCAAAGCTTCATTTAAAAATAAATCCTTTAACTTGTAGAACGTATTGTGGAAGTTCAAATTGCAATTTATGGAGATAAACAGAAATGCAACTTAATTATTTTGATATCATACATTTTTGCCGTTTATGTTCAAACAAAACATAAAGGCTTGAATTTTCAAAAGCAATTCAAGTTTGAACTATTAAAGACTTTGAAGTTAAAAAGTTGCAGCTAAAAAAAGTCGACCGAGAATTTTAAAATTCTTTTTTTTTTTTTAAAAAAAAAGCTTTTTCCTTATCCTCTGCATTTCGACAATCCTAGAATCTGTTCCGGTTAGGAAGTTACACTTTATCAAATCGTGAAGTAGTAAGCAATGTTGAGTTCACCAATGAGAAAACTATCAGCTCAAAGTTCCCAACTTTTTTTTTTTTTTTTTTTTTTTTTTTTTTTTGTTGCTGATGGCTCTAAGACAGTTTGGGAGGCGGCAACTTGAGTGAGGGGAGGAGAGAAGAATGAGAAGGGAAACGATAAGGACAGGGAAGTGAAGGAAACGATGATGATGATGAGGAGGAGGAGGACGAGAAGGAGAAGGAGGAGAAGAGAAACGATGAGAAAGAGAGGAAGAGGAGCAGGGAAACGAAGAGGAGGGGGATGAGAAGGAAAACGATGAAGAGGAGGGGGATGAGAACGGAAACAATGAAGAGGACGAGGATGATGAGAAGGGAGACGATGAAAAGGATGAGGAGGAGGATGAGAAGGGAAACGATGAGGAGGAGGATGAGAAGGGAAACGATGAAGAGGACGAGGAGGATGAGAAGGGAAACGATGAAGAGGACGAGGAGGATGAGAAGGAAGACGAAGAAAAGGATGAGGAGGAGGATGAGAAGGGAAACGATGAGGAGGAGGGTGAGAAGGGAAGCGATGAATAGGAGGATGAGAAGGGAAACGATGAAGAGGACGAGGAGGATGAGAAGGGAAACGATGAAGAGGACGAGGAGGATGAGAAGGGAAACGATGAAGAGGACGAGGAGGATGAGAAGGGAAACGATGATGAGGTAGTGAAGGAGGATGAGAAGAAGGGAAACGACGAGGAGGAGAAGGGAAAGGATAATGACATTGGGGAGGAAGTAGACGACATTGAGGTGGACGAGGGAGACGTCGATGCCCAGGAGGAGGAGGAGGGGGAGCGGACGGCGACAGCGCGGCTGGCTCGGCCGCGGGGGCGGCGTGGGAGGCTGCGCGCGCGCGCCTGAGATCGAAGTGCGAGGGCGAGGGCGTTGGACCCAAGGCGACGCGGCGGTGCGTGGGCGGTGGGCCACCTGCGCCTCGCGTCTGATTAGATAGCGCAGCGCCTGAGGAGCGCGCCTCGCTCCCACCCGCACCCCTCCGCCGGGACGAATCTTGGCATGAAGCGGTGCGGGCTTTCGGGCATTTTTTTTTTTTTATCATTTGGGGGAATTTCTTCACGGTCGGGTGCTTGGAGCTTGTCCCGGCTGGGGCGGTGCCCCCGCTGGTGGGAAATACCTGGTTGGGAAACCGTTCCACTAAACCGACGTATGTGGGCGTCCGATCTCTCCATCCAGTGGGGGAATGTTCACCGACACCACCTGCGATAAATCGTGCACCACACTTACGGGACTAATCACCTTTGCAGTTGACGTGCCCAGAATCGGCAACCAACCAACTTCTTCACCGTTTTCTATATAGTATTCGGGAATAACGGATCGAGTACGTACTTAAATTTTGCTTGATGGGATGGGAGAGGAGGATGGAGTAGTTTTTATGAAATCTCATATACTCAGTAGGTTGTGTAGGGCCAAACTAGAAAGGTTGGTAAAACTGTCGTGGGGTGTTGTGCTGACCTATAAAGCATGAAGAAGAACAAAGACTTGTGCTAATCTTAGGTTGCCGGCCAAAGTGCCGGCTTCATCCATAGGTTTAGTTAGAAATAAGTTAGTAAGTAAGTTCTGCCCCCTTCTTTGCCGCATAAGCCATAGAGCTGCGGCGTATGTTGTACCCCAAAAAGTAAATAAACTCCCGCCTCGCCAGGGCTACTGGCGGGGGGAAAGTTGAAAAAAAAAAAAAAAAGTGCTGACCGACCTCAGCGTGCGAAAACCCTGGAGGTCTAGTTGACGCCCTGGCACATGCTTCCTTCGTGCATGTTTGTTACCAGTTAGGATGAGACACGTACCACTCCCCCTGCAATGGACTGTCTATTCGAGATGTTTTCCCTCCAGCACGTTCTCTAAAACACTAACTACCCCCAACACGTGGCCCACATGCTCAGTCGCTGACACTTCGGGACAATTACCTTTTTTACAGGAATCCAAATTTCTTATGATAATAAAATGAAGAGAGTTTTTGTTCATTTGCAATCACGAGAAGCTTTTTCTTGACATTGAAAATAATAATCTAAAACTATAGAAAATTCAAAAATATCCGACGTGACTTTCTACTTAATTTTTCAGAGCGCCTTTGACTGACTACATTTTTGGGTTGGCCTGTCCATGAATGCCATAATAAATCACACTAAAACATACAAAATAATTTGAAAAAAGTATACCCTTCCGTACTTCCTTTAGAGTGTTTGGAACTGCTAATTGGAATCAAACAATGTTAAATGATAAACCAAGGTCAGTACGCCTTGTAAGTATATCACGGTAACACTAAACGCAAAAGTATGTCTGGAGAAAATATTATGTTGTAAATTAACTGAACCATAACATAGAGAAGACAGAAATATTCGAAAAGCAATAGAGCTTATACTTCTTGGTAGATAGTGTGTTAACGTGTTGTTCTTTTTGCTCTTGTTGGTTTGTGATGGGTTTACCTTACTTTCATCGAATATGTGTAAATATGTGCGTTTATGTACGTTGGCGCAGTTACTTAATTACTAGACTTGACTTCAACGACATGTTTAAATCGATACGAGTTTAAAGAATGTCAGACAGGCACGTCAGCATTTCGCGCGGGCAGTGCAACGTAACGAACTTTTCTCCCACTCTTATCCGCATTGCGCCGAAGTGGAACAAAACATTACTTTATTTGCAAGTTTATTTCGCCACTTGGCCAGTTCTTTATCGCCTGAGCTGCGACATAATTTGCATACTAAATTACCAATTGATTAGCCTTATCTAATCAGGACGCTCTTAAGCTGACGTACATTCAACCCTGAGTTCTCCGTTTCAAACCAACAGTTTTCCGAAAATGTTTTCTAGGACGATGACCTGCGTGATGAACCAAACTTTGGCGATAATTGATGGAAAAGGTGTAGCCACTCATTGATTGTTCCATACTTCTTCAACATTGCAAATTTTTTTTTTTTTTTTTTTATTTTATTACAAAAAATTTACAATCTATTTTTTACAAAATAATAAGTAAATATGTTGTTGTAGACTTGTTATGACAATGATTGATTTCCAGTGAAGGTATCCCATCGGTACTCTTCATCTATTTCTTCATACTATAACAAAAAGCAAGTATTATTTTGGGTTGGCTGCAAGTGGGATAGTTTATTAGCTGAGGGTAATGTTTCAGTTATTTGTTGAAAATCTATTTGGGAGTTGTAGGGGTGAGGTTCTGGTTAGTCGATGGATATCTGCACTATTGTCTAGGATGTTGAGGGCTAAGTGGTTTGGATGGTTTTCAAGGCGCTGGAGATAGTTTGAGCTGATAAATTCTATTCTTTCCAAGACAGTGGGCATTTTTAAGTCCTTGTGCAGTGCTGCATTTGTGATGAACCATGGTGCTGCCGCGATCATTCTTAGGGTCTTGGATTGAAATCTCTGTATGATCGAGAGATTACTCTTGCTTGCTGTGCCCCAGATTTGGATGCCGTAGGTCCATATTGGAATTATGATAGCTTTATAAATCAACAGTTTATTTTCCAGTGATAGTTTTGAGTGGTATCCTAGTAACCAGTATAGTTTTCTTATTTGAAGTTGAAGGTGCTTTTTTTTGGCTAAGATGTGATGCTTCCACGTTAGCCGTTTGTCTAGATGTATTCCCAAGTATTTTACACTTTCCACCTGTACTATTGGATTGTTGTTGATGTGGACAATAGGACATTTGTTTTTTCTCAGGGTAAAGGTTATATGGACTGATTTATTTTCGTTGATTTTTATTTTCCACTTTTTGGCCCAATCTTCAATCATTGTGAGATGTTCTTGTAAATGTCTTGATGCGTCATTAGGGTCGTCATCCGAAGCTAATATGGCCGTATCATCTGCAAAAGTGGCTATGGTTGTTTTATCTGATTTTGGTATATCAGTAGTATAGAGCTGGTATAGGATAGGGCCGAGTACACTACCTTGTGGTACTCCGGCCTTGATTGGATGGAATTCAGATAATTCATTTTGATATTTGATTTGGAAGGTGCGGTGGGATAGAAAAGATTTGATAATGTTGAAGAAGGGATACGGTAGAAAATTCTTGAGTTTAAATAAGAGTCCATCGTGCCAGACTTTGTCAAAAGCTTGGGCTATGTCTAGAAAGGCGGCTGAGCAGTATTTCTTTTCTTGGAAGCAATTCTCAATGTAGTTGGTGATTCTATTAACTTGTTCGACGGTAGAATGCTGTTGTCTAAATCCAAATTGATGATCAGGGACTAGGTTATTGGTTGCAATGTGAGGACGTAATCTTGATAGAAGAAGTTTCTCAAATACTTTGGATAGAATGGGAAGTATACTGATGGGACGGTAGGAGGAGGGTTCATGTGGAGGTTTCCCAGGCTTGAGAAAAACTTGAATTTGGGCTACTTTCCATTGCTCCGGGTAGTGCCCTGTTCTTATAATGCTGTTGAACAATGCAGTAATTATAGTCTTGCCTTTTCGTGGTAGTTCTTTGAGAAGAGGTGTTGTAATTAAGTCATAGCCAGGAGCTTTTTTGTTTGATAAGGCGTTTATGGTTTTGGTAATTTCTCTGGGAGTGAAGTGCGGGATTGGAAGAGTCATTTGGTTTGGGGAGTTAAGATAATCTCTGATTTGTTGCTCTTGGTTAGTATTTATAATGGGATGAGTCTGGAATACATTAGCAAAGTATTTGGCAAAGGTAGACACTTTTTCTGTGGGGTTTCTTGCCCAACACTTGTTTTCGTCCCTGATTGGGGGATTTGATTTGGTCGGTTTTTTTAGCTTCCCTGTGGCTTTAAATAAGGAGTAATTGGTATCTTCTGTTGGGGTAAGGTTGGTTATGAAATCTTGAAACCTGTTGTTGTTGAATTCGTTTAGGAGGCGTTTTAGTTGCCTAGTTGCTCTGTTGTAGTTGGTACGGTCTTCAGGATATTTTGAAGTATGCCAGATTCTTCTTAGTCTTCTTTTCTCGGCTATTTTGTTCAAAAGAACTTTTGGATATTTCACGCAGCCTTGGGTGTAGTGAAGTTGCGGTGTAGCGGTCCAAGCTGCTTCTTGAATATTTTGTATTAAATACTCAGTCGCTTCGTCTATGTGGTCAGCTGATTTTAGTGGGAATCTGATGTTTGTTTTCATAGATATCTGTTTTCTATACAAGTTCCAGTTTGTCTTTCTGTTCGTTAGTGACGCGGGAGGGGATTGTAGAATAATTTTGTTGCCGACTGTGATAATTATTGGAGTGTGGTCAGAGGACAGTTCATGGGAAGATTCTATGATACAGTTAGTGGATGGGATTCCTTTTGTTATGAATATATCAATTACATCTGGGGTTTTGGTTAGGTCGGTAGGCCAGTAGGTAGGTTCTCCTGTAGAAATGGTTTCTAGCTGAAGTGAGGTAACTGCTTTCAGCAGTTCTCTCCCTCTTGGGGTGATGAGCCTGGATCCCCATTGCGTGTGTTTGGCATTGTAGTCTCCTCCCACCATGTACCTATTTCCTAGAGACTTAAAATAGGTTTCAAATCGTTGTTTGTCTATTTTGAATCTTGGAGGGCAGTAAATGGCACTGATGGTGATTGGTCCACTCCAGTCCATAATTTGTACAGTTGTTGCTTGAATATCCTGTTCCTGTACAGCTTCCTGTTCTTGATGTTTTATAGTGCTTTTTATTAATATTGCTGTGCCACCATGGGCATTGCCACTGGGGTGTTTAGTATCGTATAAAGTGTAGTTCTTCAGTTTAAAGTAGCTTCTTTCTGTGAAGTGAGATTCAGAGATGAGTAGCATGTCTATTTTGTTTTCGTTGAGAAATATTTCGATTTCTTGGCGATGATTTGCCAAGCCGTTGGCGTTCCAAGCTGCAATGCGAAGGAATTTAGGCATTAGATAGTTTGGAGACAAGCGACGTTATGAGGTTGATGAGAGAGTTTATTTGTTGACTTTGCTGCATTAGTATGTTTTCAAACCTCTCAAAGGAGTGCTGTATAATATTCATAATGGAATGGCTATTGTCGTTGTGTTCATGTCTTTCTACAGGCTTTGATCGCGCAACATCGGCCCATGTTCCTGCATTTACATGTCTGCTTCTTGAGTTTTCGTGAGAATAAGTAGTTTCAATGTTACTGTTTTGTGTCTGCACATGCGTCTCTTGTTGAAACATTCTGTGTTTACTTGAGTTGCTGTACCCTTTCCTTTTTAGTATTTCTTGGTATACTTTGCAACCTTTGTAGTTGGCGGGATGATTGCCTTCACACAGAGCACAAGTTGGTTGACTTTGCTTTTCTTTTAAACACTTATCTGGGTCGTGTTCTTTTCCACATTTAACACACCTATACGGGTATGCACAGTACGATCTGGTATGTTCATATCTCTGACAGTTTTTGCATTGTACTATCTCGCGTTTCAGGCGTGGTGGTTCGAAAGCAACAACACAATTTAACAGTCGGTTAATTTTGAACACTTCTTTGTTGTTAGGTTTGGGCTCAAGGTCTACAAAAAATAGAGGCAGAGGTGTTTTAGTTAGTCTGTGGCGAACATTTATAATGTTTCTAACTTTGTGGTCCTTTTCCAGAAGCGCAGCCTTGATATCTTTTACATCTACCGTATGATGTATGTGTCGCAAGACAACTCTATACGCACGTTCTTGTTTCAACTGGTATGTATAGTATACGTGACTGTTGGCTGATAAATGTTTTATTATTTCCCTGTAGGTATTAGGAGTTTTCGGCGCTATTTTAATTTTGTCGTTTGCTAGAGATTTTATTTCGAAATCTTCTGTTTTTAAGGCTTCCTTTAAAAACTTTATCATAGCTGGAACATTATTCACATTTGGCACGAATATTGGAGGTACAGTGGTTTTTGAAAAGGTTTCCTCATTGTTTTCTGTTGTACCTTCTATATCAAGAGCACTGAATTGATTCTTGGTGGGAACTGTATATACACTAGTATTACTATCGCAAGACGCTGTCTTTTGCCTTACCCTTCTATTAGCATCAGGGTCGAGGATGTCAGGGTTCGGCCTTTTTGACCGAGCTGGTGTGTATATTTGCCATACATTCTGCGTCAGGTTGACGGGAGCAGATGAATCATGATCCATGGCGTTGCTGTCGCTGCCTGTTGATTCTTCGGATGACATTTCTTGAAGTAAACAGCTTCCCGGGTGTCAGTAGCATGCAATCGCACTACATGCTACTGATCCTACCCGAAAATACTTCGGTAATCGACTGAGTTTTAGTATATATTATCTTTTGTTAAGTTGATTTGAATATGAATAGGATGAAACACCGTTATGCTTCACAACTGTAACTGTTCACTTAGAGCTAGTGCGCACTGGTTGTTATCGCTAGACTTTTCCTTATCTTGGCGCCCTCGCGGGCGAGCAAGGTAAGACACTACGGAGCTGCGGGAACGATCCGCACACCACAGCGGTCAGGCGAGTACTGCGATTGCAAAATTTAGTGTTCATATCTGTATTTTCAAATCAAGCTAACTGTGGAAAATACCTACCTGGAAATGTGAAAGTGTTTGATTTTTCGAAAGACTAGAGGATGAGGAAGAATGTGGAAATTTACAAAACAATTTACAAACACCGAATATTAACTTCCAAAAGAATCACAATAATATGGGAGACAAACGCGAGCATTCAGGGTTGTACTTGGGTGATAGGGCAGCTGTTGGTCAAAACAGTTTGCACCAGAACTGGTTCCTTGACGCCAAGAAATCATATCCCTCTCAAAATCCCGAAGTGGAACTTTCCCCGGTTATAATTCTTTCTTAACACTTTTGCGAGGGAGATCTTATCAACGATATCAAGTTTACTTTTATTGTTCAAAATTTTAATTGAATTAAATTTTAATCAACGTTGTAAACGGACATTACGCATATCTTGTAGCAATACACCGTTATATAATTCAACTTAATTGCCTTGTTTAAAGATTTCATCATCATGCGTCGCATAAAGAAATGGGCAACCACCCAAAGGCTACGATTTTAAATTTTGAGTGCGCAGTCTGTTGCACATCTACCAATGTTGCAGTTGCAGTCACGGAAGGTCACGAGCGACTTCACAAAATATTTAATGGATGCATTAAAAAAAAATTAAAGATGACACACATTGAAAATCTAGGGTAATGAAGAATTTTTACATAATTTTAATTTATATATTTGCGTGTATAAATAGTTCGAAATTAACCATTTCGACATTTTAAAAACTATTATTAGGAGATGTTCACGGAATTTGGTCGGAGTTAGTTGAAAAATTAAACATTGCTTTGCCGATGTTTCGGAATATTTTATTCCGTCCTCAAGGCTTACTAAAGAATTACAGATATTTAAAATCTATTGTATATAATTCTGAATGTTCTATAATTCTGAGGATGCAATTAAAATATTCCGAAACTTCAGCATAGTAATGTTTTAATTTTTTTTTCTCAGACCAAATCCCGTTAACTTTACTTCGTAGCTGCGAATTCTACAATGGAAAATAATAATATTATTATTAATACTATTAATAATAAGTATATTATTATTGTTAATAATATTAATAATAATATTTATTATTAATATTAAATATTTATATCAGAAACAGTGAGATTCTTTTTATTCGTGCCTTTTCAAGAAGAGGGACGTGGCCACGTGGGTCATGCAAGTCTTCGCTGCGTCCGTGACTTGCACTTGGGGCGGGTGCTTCGCACCGTATCGTCTTGATAATGATCTTTATTACTCGACGCAATGTGCACGTGAGTGATTCAGGATGTAGAGCAGGAAGTGGAGAAACCTCCCGGAGAGCGCGACCTAAAAAGAGAGTACCGTTTGCGTATTACAAACAGATTGCTTTTGGAGAGTAATAGTTCTCCAAGAAATAGAAGCAGAGAAAACTGCGACACCAGAAATTGTTTTGAATGAAAATAAAATGCGCATATAAAGTATAAAAGAGAAAATTGTAGTTCAGGTGGAAAACAATTTACAATTTACAATTGTGTGACATAATAGAACATAAAGCAAGCCAAAGTCTTCAGGTTTCGTATATTTTATATTTAAAATTGTATGTCATCTGTTAGAATAAATGTTAATTAACCCCTACAACCCACGAATATATCCTAAATTATTGTTCATCACTTTTTGACGGCTTAATCAAGTTGAGACCTCGTAACTGTAACCTAGCGCATTTTGGAAGGTCAAGTGCACAAAATTTCTTAAAGACCGGCTTTGGGTAAAGTGAACAAAGTTTCATAAAATAGGAAATAATGGTCTGAAAATATGAACCTAAGTATGACAGATAAAATACTCCACCTATTTTATCGAAAATGCCATCGAAATCTTTTACCCATTCACGAGTTAAACAAATCAAAGATACTGAAGTAAATCGAACGCGTATTCAATATTTAATGGAATTTTGTATCTATTACTGCCTCGTATGGGGCATGCTATAGAAGTGAATCAAAATTCCTCTTATAATAAATACAATCTATAACACTTTTACCGTCTTTCTCTATCATCATTCTCCCTGATTTACTTTTTTTGCCCGGCTTAGGTCGTGCTGTTTTAGCAACTCAGAATTCTACCCAATAGCATTTGTATTTCCAATATTTTTAATTTGAGGGAGTGGCTACCTCTCGCTTTTATTTAATTTTTGTGCGTTAGCATACTTACGGTTTCTCAGGGTTCGGTTCTTTCCTTCGTGGGCCTGAAAATACCGCTCATATGAGTGGTGAATAATTTAACTTTGTTAGGAAATATTTACTACTATTCTTACTCATAAATTAAACAGCATGTAAATTTTGTTTCTAAATTGCCAGCAACATTAAGTGTCGTCTGCCAAACATTTTATTTTAATCGAAAATAGGTTTTGAACGAATGACAATGTTTCCTTTTATTTCTCTAATTGTATAACTGTTAGATGGCCATCGAATCTCTATAAACTAAACACATAACAATTCGTTCTCTATCTTACTATTACTTATATCTAAACATAACTTGGCCTTGCTATATTACTTTTGTTAATGTCTTTCTTTATTGCCTAGACTTCCCTTTTGAAGAATTTACATCAATCTTGGCGTTGTCAATGACGTCAGCGACTGTTCCATATTTCCATCTGGAGCTCTTCTTACGTCCAAACTCAATTTAACTTTTAGATTTTTGCTTTTATGCACGACCTAACTATTCCACGAATGTTCCTGTTTCTTTTCTAATAAATTGCATTTAAATTAATTCCCTATCCTCTTATTTCTCGTGGACCACATGTCTAACTTCTATCCCCACGAACTACAAAGCATTTTCACTTATGGTTCCGACGGCCATTGTTCCAAATCCGGCATAGTTCTCTAAAATTGTTAGCTTACACTTCCTATCTGACTGAACCAGTTCACTTTTTTCATTGTTATTCTCGATCATTGATGCGCTCTTGTCGCAAATTACTTATACACTTAGCGTCTTTTGTCGCGTATCAACAATGTCTTATATTCATTATCTACTTTATTTTCTGAAAAATTCTCATATTGTTCAAAATTTACTTCCTCCAATTAATATTTGAATTTTCTGACATCTTATATTCTCAGTGTCTCAGTTTCATTTGAGTCATCGCGCAATTTCTTATATTTCGCAAGTTATTTGTTTACAAATGCCCAAAATTCCGCAAGATATTTTGCCTTACCTCAATAAAGACGAAACATCTAATAGCAATTGAATCGGTTTAATACCATGCAAATTAACATACGGTGGTATGAAACGAAAAAAATATTTTTAAATATACATGTCAATCTTATTAATAAAGTAGATTTCTAAATGAATGTTGCTTGCTAATATAAAGTAGTATTTTCTATTTTCTAGTATTTCGAGTAATCTCTTTAACTTTCCTTGTATATTTGAAATTCGGAAACTCAACTTGAACGTCGAAATATTCGTTATCTCCTTATTTTTTTCCTCAAAGTACAAGGAACCACGTTCTTGTAACTATTGTGTGTTACGTCAGATCTTGACAACTAGGCGCCGTGGCAACATTTCATTGGACTGCTCCCTGTCCTC
Organism: Gryllus longicercus; assembly: GCA_038098605.1. NCBI lineage: Eukaryota > Metazoa > Arthropoda > Insecta > Orthoptera > Gryllidae > Gryllus > Gryllus longicercus. The sequence goes on along the minus strand of JAZDUA010000815.1, from coordinate 259,418 downwards.
CCTTTCCTCGGAATAAATTCCATCGCGAAATTGCACAAAAATTCATCTCGACATGAAAAATGCATGTCAGACAAGACTCGCAATAAACTAATTTCAATTTAGCTTCGAAGCGAGCATTCCTCCACGGCGATTCTGAGAACCCCGAAATATACAATTGCACTCGAAAGCGATCAATGACGAGAGCCTTGGTACCACATCACCAGCGAGCGGTCATGACCCGTGCACGGCACGCTTTCCTGAAGAATGCTTAATCAATAAGGGACGCGCGCGGGCGCGGGCCGCGTCGTGTCGCTTCTGGGAAAGGCGATGTGGGGGAGGCGGTGGCGGTGGCGACCAGGGCGAGACCCACTCTCCCCAAACGCCAGGCCGCGTTCCCATTTCTCTTCGAGGAACAAATTCAGTTTCTGGGAAGGGCGGGAATACATTTTATGCTGTTCTGATGCAAAAGGCGTAGAACGTGAATGACGTAAATAGCAGCCATGCAATGGGGGTTGCGATAAGCGTAAAGAATTGAAGAAAATTCTGTATCTTGAAATTTTGTGAAAAGTAATTCGAGTAGAGAATTGTTTGCTCGAGAAAATGAACGAGCCTAAGATTAATAATATATGCAACGCAACCTAGCCAATGGTTGGGAAGTTAGGTGGAAAAATAATATTTTGTACGGGGTAAATAGATTCAAACTCAATAAGATAATTGCCTGTTGAGGTTGAGGAGAATGCAGTTCTTCTATTTTCTTTGTACAGTGACTTGTAATAGTAAATTTCTTTGCATGAGGATTCATGTACATTTGTTTATAGGCCCAAAATTAATAAACATTCATATGTAAATCGTATTTAGAATAATAGGAATTTGATTCTACCAATTTACAGCGTACACGATAGTTTTTATATCATTTTATGAGACAAATGAAGAGCTGGTGCTACATTTGTGCTTTTATTAAAGATGAGATAAAGGCCGAATTCAATTGACTAGTAAAGTACTGTTTACGTAATGCATCATAATTTTTTATAAGATTTTAATCAATTTTAACTTAATTCATTCCTGTAAACCGGAAGTTAAATATTTAGAGAACTCGCAGAAAAATGTATTTTCATCACAAACTTTCGTGATCTCATCCTCTCAATACCACATCCTCACTTACTGAACATTCTTGAGAACAAAGAGAGATGTCAAATATTGTGGGAATGCTTAAGAGGCGTTGTTGCCTTTATTCAAGGATGAAATAATGGAAGGAATTGAACCTCCTTGACAAAGATGTCAAATATATACAAACGACAATGTCAATGAGGTTAAAGATGAAAAGGGTGAAAATTAGTGGAATGATGCAGACAAGGGCAAAACAGATTGAGATAGCAAGAGTGCACCAAAATTAGACGACCGGAAGGACAGAGTACAGCGCCAGTCAATTAATCACAACATCCTAAGAGTTGACGGATTTAAAACTGACGCGCTGGGAAGTCCGATTCGATAAAAAATGAGGAAAGGAGTAATCCGGAGTCGGAAGCGGCCGAGGCAAGTGCGAGGAAGTGGGTGATGTAAGGGGAGCGGATATTGTGACGATGATATTATGGTATTGAGACCTTGCGGTGGTGGATGTGTACGAGCGGGGAGGATTCGCGACAAAAAGACAAGTGGTCCACCGAAATATCTGAAACCGTGTGATGTTCGAATGTCATCCGGTCCCGAACGCTGACGGATAACTGTTGACGCATAACTAACAAGTGATGCACAAACAGTTTATATATATATATATATATATATATATATACATATATATATATATATATATATATATATAAATATATATATATATATAAATATATATATATATTTGTCACGTCAGTAAAAATTTCGACACGTCATGATGTTAATTTTGTCATTTTAGCCCTGATTACGTGTGTTACAAGTTCGGTTTTAAGAGTCGTCTACCTTTAGTACAACTATGAAAGTCACAGAGATTACTGAAAGAAAGGATGTTTAACGCTACATAAAACATACAGATGAATTAATAACCACAAACATTTATCCAAAAGCAGGGTCAACAAACAGGGACTGCGATAGCTCAGGCTGCCTCTGCAGGCAATATCGTTGCCTCTGCAGAATCGTGGACCGCCAAGTCCTGCTACAGTCGCCACAGAGGCGGATTTTCCATTGCGAACATTTATCAACAACACAGAGCTTTACACACATGCGAGAGAAAATTGACTTTCATAATCAAAAGTAAACGCAAGACTGATTGTTTTTGTGTTCTTAAATAAATTTAACTACTATGATTTTTCATTCATCAGGGAAAATTCTAAATCAAAATCGATATATTTAGAATTATATACTCGCAAGAGCTAATATACTTAATACTCTATACTTGTGTCCATCATTGCATCATTGTTTGGACAAATATTATATAATATGATTGGTTACTAGCGTAGCAATTTCAGCTGGTTACAGTTGGCATTTTCATATCTTAAAGTTTAATTTCTGTTTTGCACGTTCACAGTAAACATAAATGTTAAACATATTACAGTTTTCCCAACTCCTGCGGTCACGAATATAGCAAGTTACATGAAAAGTAGCCATACTTGATTAAATTTTATTGCATTACGAAATTAGATTGAATTATTGTCTATGTGATGAATCAAGTCTTTAGGATTCATGTAGAAGGCGAAAGAGAACTTAGTAATTCACAGCGTTTCACAAATATGCTCGTAACTGCATTAAAACCATCAAACAGGCCTACTACACTTGTTTTTCTACATTTTTTCGGCATATCCTACAAGGAACAGGATAGGAATTGTTCCAGTTGGTTAGTCTTGAGAGGAGTGGAATGTGTTATATACCTTTCTGGTGCCGTAAGTCACGCGAAACGCGTTTTCGTTTTTTTTAATCCAAAAACATCGGTTTTTTTAAAAAAAAAATCTTAGAATTTTCTGAATGGATCCGCAAAAAACAAAAGATCTATTCTCTACGAGGACGAGACGCGTCGAATGACATCATTGTCGTGATTGGTGGAAGTGGTCTAACCGTGACGGGCTGTCGGGCTCTCAGACTGTCGGACGGGCATATGCAGGTTAGTAGATAACTATAAAAGGATTAATTTCCTTATCATTACAGTATGCAGATACCAAAATAATTAACACATATAGTATACGGCAATGGGTACTAAATCTTGTCTAATTTTCTCTTTTGTGAGTGAAACTGCAACATCTACAATGTGTAAGAATGTCATAACCGTTCAGTGCACTATTAATGCATGCAAAGTGTTGTGATCCAGTTAACACCCACACAACTTGGTATAAAAACAGTTTTATTGACATCAGCCACAGTACAGAATCATACAAATAAACTTTTCCGTTTTTCCAATAATTCGGTACCAAAGACTAGCCAAGTTGCTGTTTACCCTTACAGAGCAGAGAGACAGACAGACAGACAGAGCAGAGTAAGAAGAGCAGTTTCAATGTACACAAGATAAATCACGAACACCGTCATCCTGTTCTGCACAACACCTTTATAACTTGCAGCTCGCCACTAGCACTCTCCAAAGAGAGAACTTCGCACTCTCACTCTAGAACACACTGCTTCTCGGCTGCGACGCCTCCCCTTTGGGCCGCTTCCCACGGCGCGGCCGCAGCGCGCTTCCTTCAAGGAGCAGAGCTCTTCCGACGCCGCCACCGCCGGAGCCACGGCCGCACCGCCGCCCGCCGTGGAAGGGGGTGGGGTCTGGAGGGGTAGGTTTCGCCGACCCTCCGGCGACGACGAACAAAGGGACCGGAGCAGGTAGAACGCTGCGGCCGCGGCGCAGTGGGAACGCTCCCATTTAAAGCTGTGTTCTGCTAGCGGTGGCGCGTGGCCCCTCCTCCGCTTCGCGTAGCTGGAGTTCGGCGTCGGCTGCCGCAGCAGCCGCCACCCGCTGCACGTGGGAAGGCCTCCATTCAAACCAGTGCTCTGCTACGCGCCGCGCTGCGGCGAAGCGCGCCGCGGCCGCGCCGTGGGAAGGGGCCCTTAGGCCCGCTGCCCACGCCGCTGGAGAAGCGCTCGAACGCCAATCATTAGGGCACTTCGCCGACGACGGACAAAGGGACCGAAGCAGGTACCTGCTGCGGTCCCTTTGTCCGTCGTCGCCGGAGGGTCGGCGAAGAGCCCTGATGATTGACGTTCGAGCGCTTCTGCAGCGGCGTGGGCAGCGGGCCTTACTCCGCTGAGCGGGGGCTCGCTGGCCAGCGCGATGACGGCGGTGGCTGGAGCGAGGCGAGGCCTACGGCTTCGGCATCTGCTCAACCGTGATGCGGCATCGATATCCATGTTTTAATAGAAACATCTATATTTAAAACTGATTTATTACAGCCAACGTTCTCTGAACATCGTTCTCGTTGTTTTGTGCTCAACGCTTTTCTTTTTGATTATTTATATGTGGAAGAAATATGCACAATATTTCAATTTCGTAAAAGTTAAAATAATATATTATAACCAAAGAATCTAATGCCCGTTTGCGTTCAAACCAAATTAACGCGTTTGTACTGTTTTTGTCGAGCTGACTCTCGGCCGAGATAACCCCGATGTCGTGGTGTGTGCTACGCGTCTTTCTTTCAATTTCGGACCTTTGCAGACCCGATGAACGCATGTGCCGCAGGCGTAGAATCTGCCAGTGGTTCCCACACCTTTTACATTTACGTGAGGAAGCTCTGAGCCATGGAGAGCTCGCAGTTTCAATTTTGTCTATTGCTATTATTATTTTTTAACTTCGTTTTCTTGGTTAAATCTTAATTATAAATTAATAAAAATGGCTACGGTTAAATAAAAGTTTGTCCCACGCGTTTAATGTTAGAGGTTACTAAACCATTTCAAAACATGGATGTTTAAAAACATCTTTGGGTCGAAGTTTTATTAACATCGATGTTTGATAATATTGATGTTTTATTACCGATGTCGCGTCACTAGACCGCCCCACACCCGCCACTAACGTGCTCGCTCTCCCGTCTGCGGAAGAACTCCTGCAGCCGGCGGACGCAGCGACTACCTTACGGGTGGTCCCTTAAAAATCGTTTCCGAAAACCACACACTCGGTTATGAAAGGTAATTATTGTTCATATTATTACGGGGTTAAGATTGCATCGTTTTGTATTACGGCGTTAAGTCTGTCGGTTTATGTATTCCAATCTTATAATAATTTTCAGTGCTTCATCGTTTTACCGTGAATACCGCTTTGAACAAGAACAGGAACATGGGTACAGTAGCATCTTTCCGTCGCACCTAATATTGAATGGAGAAGAGAAGAATTTTTTTAGTCAATGGAGAGTCACGGGAGTATTATTTCGTAATACGTACATAGGAGGATATTGGCTCCATTTTTATCACTCCCAGCGCCGCCTGCTCCTGTCCCAATGAGCCGCTGTGTTTGTTGGGTCTGCGAAGGTCGCGTGCGAGCGAGCAGCGGCGGGCGGGAGGGGCGGGGCGGGGGAGGGGCGGGACGGAGTGGGCGGCAACGGTGGGGCGGGGGCGGGGGAGGGGCGGGGCGGAGTGGGCGGCAACGGTGGGGCGTGGGCGCAGTACGGGCGGGGGGAGTGGGTGGCAACGGTTGGGCGGGGCGGGGGAGGGACGGGGCGGAGTGGGCGGCAACGGTGGGGAGGGGAGGGGCGGGGCGGAGTGGGCGGCACCGGGGGGCAGAGGCGGGGGCAGGGGGGGCGGGGCGGGAAGGCGCGCCGGCTTGGCGCTTCCCTCCCGCGCCAAGAGTAATGGCTGCGCGCCGCGCTGTAATGAGGCGAGCGCCTCGCGCCACCGACTGCGGCCCTCTCGCCCCCTCGGCAGCGCCCGCCCTCGCCCTCGCCCACGCCCACTACGCCCACGCTTACGGTACGCGCGCCGCACGCTTCCGCTCGGGACAATGCTTGCGTTCAAGCCCAACCCACGCCCACGCGTTTGCCCTCGCCCTCCCGCTGCTCGCTCTCACTCACGTCGTCGCTCACTCCGACATTCTCGTCCTCCCTAACCCCCGTCCGCGCCCTGGCTCACGCCCTCACCCTCACTCTCGCCCTTGCCCTAGCCCTCGCCCTCGTCCGCGCCCAAGTTCACGCTTTCACCCTCATCTTCGCCCTCGCTCTCGCCTTCGCCCACACCCTCGCTCACACCCACATACTCGTCCTCTCCAACCCCCGCCGTCGCGCTCGCCCTCTCCCAAGACCTAGCCCTAGCCCTAGCCCTAGCCCTAGACTTTGCTCTAGACCTAACCCACGCCCTCGCCCACATCTACACCCAAGCCCTCGTCCACTCCCACATTGTCGTCCTCTCAAACCCCCGCCCTCGCCCTCGCCCAAGCCCTCATCCTCACTCTCACCCTCGCGCTCGCCCTCGCTCTCGCGCTCGCCCTCGCCCTAGCTCTAGACCTAGCCCTAGAGCTAGACCTGTCCCTATATCACGCCCTCCCCCTCGCCCACCCTCTCTTCCTCGCCCACTCCCTCTCCCTCGGCCCCCTCTCTCGCGCTCGCCCTCGCCCTTGCGCACACCCACTACCACGCCCTCTCCAACGCTCTTGCCTACGCCTTCGTCGAGTTGCGCGCCTATGCATTCGTCTAGCCGACGTCACGCATTCGTTCTCGCCCTTATCCACATAATTATTAATAAAAATAATACTCTGTGGCTGCAACTTGCTAATTGTCGAGAGATAGTTATCTGTACTCGCATGCTTACTCAAGCTTTCACACATGGGTGGGCTCTTGGTCCTCACATTCCTACGCTACGCACAGTAACACATGTTTCCCTTCTCTCTTTGCGCTGTCACAACTAGAGACTGTAGTTCCCACTCGAAGTTGCCCTATCTACTTTTCACATCTCTAGTCTTGGTTACTTCACTTTTGTGACTATGATCAGACTTTTGACGCCCAATTGTTTATTCTCTTCGTCCCTCTCTGTTTCCAATTGTGCGTATGCTCCCTCGCGCTCACGCATTTGCTGTTGTCTACGCTTTGCCCCACGCCACGTGTTGCACCAACCTCTGACTGGTCCTGCAATAGACTTAAGATCACACTGCTTCCCATGCTCAGAACCTTTCCTCCCTCCAACCCTTCCTCCCTCATATCCTTCCTCCCCTCCTCCCTCCCTTCCCTCCTCCCTCCCTCTTATCCTCCATCCCTCCTATCCTCTTCCTCCTACACTCTCTCCCTCCTACACTCTCTCCCTCCTACACTCTCTCCCTCCTACACTCTCTCCCTCCTACACTCTCTCCCTCCTACCCTCTCTCCCTCCTACCCTCTCTCCCTCCTACCCTCTCTCCCTCCTACCCTCTCTCCCTCCGACCCTCTCTCCCTCCGACCCTCTCTCCCTCCGACCCTCTCTCCCTCCGACCCTCTCTCCCTCCGACCCTCTCTCCCTCCGACCCTCTCTCCCTCCGACCCTCTCTCCCTCCGACCCTCTCTCCCTCCGACCCTCTCTCCCTCCGACCCTCTCTCCCTCCGACCCTCTCTCCCTCCGACCCTCTCTCACTTTCCTCCCTATCGTCTCTCGCCTCCCTTCTATCCTCCCTTCTTTCCTCCTCTTGCTCTGAAAGTTCCCTTCTTATTCTTGTGCTGTATATCAGTCTTCTCCTTTGAGAGCAAGTACGTCCATAGCTCTGGTAACGCATGTGCCAGATGTTTGAAATCGCGCTGTGCTGGGCGAGTGAAAAGTGACTCCTGCCGCCACCTCACTGGTTTTTAGACTTGTCAATAGTATCGGCCTTTAGGGTGATCTCAGTGCAAACTCCTACGCCGTCTTATTGATAATTTGGAAACCGTCACAATAGCAAGACGTCCGCCAAAATGCGCATAATTTTGCAGCCTGCGGAAGACCTTGCGAAATCCTAGCGTATCATAGTATTTTGTGGCCGTAGTGGACTCTGGCCTCTAAACAACTGGCGCAAGCAATATCCTACATACACTTGAGCTTCGTTATCATGTTTTCGTTGAATGCTTTTTTTCTTCCCGATTTATATTTATTGACGATTGCATTTTTTATCTGCGCTCTAACTGAAGTATTTGGCATCAAAATCGTGAGGAATAACATAGAAATGCAATTTAAAATACGATGTAGAAAAAACATTTTGGAAGAATTGCTCTAGCACTCGATTCCGAACAAAAAGCGGTTGTGTCTTTGGAATTCAGAAATTCCATGTGAGAACAATTTTGGATCAATAGGGGACTCTGATCTGTACTTTAGTTTGTTGAATTTAGTATGTCTGATGGTGTGGACCTAGGAAGTAGGCCATAGCAAATATCATCGAAACTGTTTGAGGTATCGGGATGGGCTTTGCGCCAAGTTCGTGTGGAAAGTACGTGTGGAAATAACATATTTTGTTCAGTTAGTTTAGTTTGTCTCTTTTTTAATTTTTGATACAATGACACACCTTTGTTTCTTGTAATGGAAAAATTTACATTTTTCTATCACCTTTCTAAAGTACTAAAGATATGAATACTTTGTGAGAAGAAAGTGGTTTCTACATTCACTCAAAAGCCACATTTTCCGCGCCTTGACCTAAGGTTTTCAGGAGTGCGAAAAGATTGTGTTCTTCGTTGGCACCCTGTTCTCTAGTTAAAATTTCAATTTCAATTACTCGTGGCTAGCTGTTTGTCAGCGTGCTCCGGCCCAGGGTTCGATTCCCGATGAGGCAAGACTATAGTGTACGTTTTCCTTGCAATGTCCCAGTATATGTTGCTGTGTGACGATGAGAAAATTCACTTCTCGGGTTGAGAAGACCTGAATACGGAGAGGGGATCTGTACGTGCTTAACCCACGGCCGCGAGGCAGGGACGTTGCCGGTAAGCATGAGCTAGTTAACGGGCTGTCGCGCCAAGTACATACATACATAGTTCTATTAAGAAATAAAAGTTGTGCCAATATTTCAGAAAATTAAAATATTAAAAAAAGATTAAATGTGTCATTGCCCCATACACGAGTATAACAAACCTGGCGCAAAGTACTTCTGATGCCTCAAACCATTTCGATGCTATTCGCTGTGGCCAACCTTGGTGGTCCTCCCTGTAGTCAGTGTTCCTCCCGTATCGAACCAGAGAGCGATAACGTTAGATATGGAAAGCAGCAGCAAGAATCACCGTGGAGACGACCCAGATGTGCCGGCGCTATCATGTAATGAAATGACATTTCCTGTTCCGTATAGAATTAGATAGCTGTGTCTACACTTCTGGTTACTTTCGCAAATAATTCTGTGAGTGTTGGCTCTTTCTTCACGTCATCTTATATCAATATTCCGGGGTCCTTGTTCTTTTACAAAATTTCCGATGATTTCCATGAAGAAAAGTTTCACAAATTTGCGTGGTCGTACATTGATCCATATGATGTCAACACTACTTTCGTTTCATTGCTAGGGATACTCGCTGTTAAAATTCTTTGCAGCAGAAACCAATGAACGTTCTATTAACTTTGTAGGATTCGCTGTTGTCTGAAAAGACGATAGAAAGTCACGCAAAATGGGAAGATTATGAAAGCAGAGGGAAAATTGGGTAGAGAGAGAAACTAATGTGAATTGTTTGAATGAGGCAAAAGAAGGGGAGCGAGAAAAAGGGAGGGTTGATGAGGAAGAGAGAAAGAAATGGGGTGAGAGACGAAGTAGAGAAGCAGAAAAAGTGCAGAGAGAGAGAGAGAGAGGGAGAGGGGGAAATACAATGAGAAATAAGAAGAAAAGAAATGAGAAAGAGTGATAGGAAAGAACGAAAGGGGGAGAGAAAGAGAGGAGCTCAAAAGGAGGCATGATGTACGGACTATTCTCGAATATCCATTCTCGACAACTCCTCTTCTGACGGCTTAAATTATTATTCTTGACTGCGAAGAAAAAATCTCATCGAATGGATATGGAGGTGAAGATTCTCCAACAAGGACACTTCCATGAACCTCAATTTCGCGAATCGTCGCAGCAGCTTGCATGCACTTTCCTGAAAAATCAGTTTCCGACACTTTCGGAAATCCGGCAGCGATATAAAGGAGGGCGTTGGGCGAACTGCGTTGAGCTGAGCGCGCGAGGCGCTGACGAAGCTGGTTCTGGAGCAGCGGCGGCGGAGCCATATCGTTTCGCCCCGCACCGCCCCGCCCCGCACCGCCCCGCCCCGCACCGCCCCGCTCCTCCCCGCCCCGCTCCGCCCTTCTCCCACCCAGAAGAGAGAACCGCGCGATGCAGCTGCTCCCGACGAAGTGAGAAGGGGCGGGAAGGGGAATCGCCAAGAAACGAGGCTGACGCTGTGACGGGACGGGGACACACTCCCCTCGCCCTTCCTCGCTCTGCAGGCGGGGACAGCGGGACAAGGCGGGGTGTCTTCTCTTCACCTTCGCCCTCCTCCTCCTCCTCCCCTCCTCTCCTCCTCCTCTCCTCCTCCTCTCCTCCTCCTCTCCTCCTCCTCTCCTCCTCCTCCTCCTCTCCTCCTCCTCTCCTCCTCCTCTCCTCCTCCTCTCCTCCTCTCCACCACCTCCTCCCCTCCTCCTCCTCCTCCTCTCCTCCTCTCCTCCTCCTCTCCTCCTCCTCTCCTCCTCTCCACCACCTCCTCCCCTCCTCCTCCTCCTCCTTCTCCTCTCCTCCTCCTTCTCCTCCTCTTTCACCTCTCCTCCTCCTCCTCCTCCTCCGCCGCCGTAGCTCCTTCTCGCACACCATGTACGGACAGAGGTGGCTTAGCGCATCAATTGAGTACCTGCAGTACGTAGGTTTGGACTCCCGACGGTGGCAGGATCTTTGACATTAGCTAGAGAGCTAGGTCGTGTTCAGTCTCTCTGTTCAGTTGACTAGAGCGCCCGCAGTCAGTAGTCAATCACTCCCCATACAGTATTTCCGACGTGCCACCACTCCGTCCACTGAGCGCACTATACATTGTAAAGAGTTCTTGATATTGAATATTTCCAAAACACGTTTATAATGAAACAATTGTATGATTCATCATTGCCAACAATATTATTTATTATAAGAGCAGCTTTCGATGGCTTAGCCATCTTCATCAGTTTTATAGTTAAAGAAAACAACATATTAAACCATCAGTAAAAAAACCTTAGAATAAATAGATTACTAACAATATAAAATTTAGAAAATACAATTAACATTTTTAGAATTGAATAAAATTTTACATGTTTAAATTCCATTTTAATTCACTTTCTTCTAAATTTTTAAATTATTAATAATTTATGTATCCTAATGTGTTTTTTACTCATGTTTTAATGTTTTTTTATTGTACTAGAAAACTGTTGATGATGGCTAAACCATCGAAAGCTGCACTTATAATAAACAATATTGTTGGCAATGACTCACTCAAATGTCCACGAAAACACACCCCAATACCAATAACCATTTAGAAAATTAAAAGGTCCTTAATATATCATTAGTTAATCTTATGATCATCGTATATTATTTTTAGAGAGGTAACACCTCACTTATCCATTTGAAAATTGAACTTATTAGCTAATTCATTATTCCTAAACCATTAAATCATATTTTAGAGACTAATTTAAAGAAAAATCGTTTTTATTATATCCTCAAAAGCATTAGCAGTGTTCCGCTCCTGAAACTGTTTCAGTATTGAATCGTATGTTAGTGATTTGTCAATGAATTTCTTAATAGATATTTCCGGAGCATGAGGTGCCAGTAATTTGTGATAAAGAAGGGTAAATAAACTGATTTCACACTTGGCCGCGATGTACGCGTATCTGGCATTTCATTAGATCTAGTATTGCGTACTCCAGAGACTCCCTAAACTTTATTCCAAACTATTGAGCACTCTGATTCGAAATAAAAAAAAAACTGAGAAAACTGAGAAATCCAAAGTGTATTAACTATGATCATTATTAAGTACCTCCGTTCGAATGACGAGGGTTTCTTTTCTCTCCATCATCTATCCTGCCCCCTCTCGTAACCGTCATTTCAATAATAGTTTGGGACTTACTTCAAATTCACAATATTATTTTTTCTTTATGAGATTCTTGTTTAGTTTTCCAAACCCGATTCACAATTCAAATTAAACTGAAATTATTGTTGAATCTAGTTTCAATTTACAAGCCTTCAACGCACTATCGAATGATCCATCAGTTCCATGGATTTATTAGTGTACACAATATTTGTACGAGTTGAATAACAGGAATGTCTGTAAAAACGTCGACAAACTCTGTGATCACTTAAAGTAATTTACAATAACCAATTAAACAGTGTTTCCCACTGTGAACTATTTCTTATTTGCTACCGTGAAACAGTATGATTTAATCATAGTTCATCTCAAGCGCAATCAAATTGAAAGTAAGCATTTTTAAAATGAGACCAGGCAAGATCGAATTCCCAATAAATAAGAAAGAATGGCAAAATATGTAGATAAAGGACCTTTTAACATCGGTTTATTAAAACTCTGGAAAACAAAAGAAAATTTGAATTTCTTCTCCTTCTTCATCTCTTTATCTTCCTTCTCCTCGTCCTCCTTCGTGACTTCTTTCTTCTTCTGTTCTTCCTTTTCCTCCTCTTCGTCTCGTAAACTTTATCTTTTTTTCTTCTCCTTCTTTTCCTCTCCTCCTTCTTGTCTCATTTTCCTCCTCCTTCTTTTCTTCTTTTCCACCTTTTTGTCTTCTTTTCCCCTTTCTTCTTTTCCTCCTCCTTCTACTTCATATCCTCCTCCCGTATGTGCTTCTCTTCCTGGAATTTATCTTAATTTAAGGTTGAAAAGGTTTAGGTGCTCAAGTTTTCATGGTAAGGGTACTAATACAGTTCCTTGCGTTCCTTGCGTCTCATACTCAACGTGTGATAATAATCTTTCTCTCTCAAGAAAGGGAGTATAATACCTTCACTGTTTGGTTGACAGAATAACGGTTTTAAGAAATATGAAATTCCAGATTTATTTTCACCAGGGATTCAGTATTACACGTGTTACTGTATAGAAACATCCAATGCTTAATCAATTGCGTGTTGGATTATGAGACGCAAGCGCTTACTCCAGTTATAAAAAGTTAACAACTGATGACAGCCATTTTTTAGCACCAAACTCCATGTTGAACACTTCAAACCGACAAAATAACGTCTTCTCGCCCTCGTTTTCTCCCCAAAATTCCAAATCGTTCGTCCTAAGAACCCCCGGCGTTAAGTGCATACTCCAAGGCCTATCCGCAGCGAGATCACGCGGTCGGCCGCGCGTCCTCCGAGCCTATCTATCGCCCGCGCAGCCGAGGCAGCCGCCCCCGCCCCGCCCCGCCCCGCCCCCTCCTCCGCGCGCCCTCGCCGCGTCGGCTGCCGTTGCGCCATCCCGCGCCACGCGGCGGCTGCTGCTGCTGCAGGCGGCGACGTGCAAGACGTCGCGGCGCCGCGGTTTCCCCCCGCGCCCGATAACGCCGCGCCGCGCCGCGCCGCGCTGCGATAGCGAGCCAACTGCGTCGCCCGCGCGGCCTCCGCCGCCGCCGCCGCCGCCGCCCTCCTTTTCATTTGCATGTTTCATGTATTGCAATAATGAGAAGGATTGAGCAACACAGAAGTACTTTTACATGTGGATTTTGACGGTTTAGAGCGGGGGAGGGGGCATCAACTGATGTCACTGCAGTGCCTCTGACCGGGTGGCCCGACGGTGTCAGGATAATCGACACTACCTTCTTAGCGAGGTCGATTTCATTCGCAGTCTAGAGGAAAATTATAGCGGTCGGCTGCTCTGATCGGTAATTTTCCGTCGTTTCTCCGATCAACACCAGGCGAATGCCGAAGCTCAGTACCCTAACAAACGAGCAAACCGCCCGCGATCTATCCTTCCTCTTTCTCGTACTATCCTTACCCCTTACGCACACTCACACTAACATGCACTACACTACCACATATGCTGGGAGACTGGTCGGGAGGCCGACGGAAGGTTGGCGCCGGATCTCGTCACACAGCGGGCCAAGATCACCGCCATCTCCCGAGGAAAAACATGCACTACACTTATGGGATAAATGATGACCTTACTTGAGTGACTTATGACCTTAACCATTGACGCGCCTGAAATCACGAAGTCAATCATCAACAGTGTAGATCAGGAATTCCCATTGGGGTTGGTATAGACCCCTGGGGGTCGATGACATTTTGAAGACGATCAATGATCATCATGGGGCGATTGGGGTTATTCAATCTAATGTGAACCTGCGGTTGATAGGTATAATCAAAATTCCATTGATAACAACAAATATTAAAGTTGACAATTAATTATTTTCTGATATAAAGCAAACCAAAGCAAACGTTTTTGTGCTGATTTGATCAATCGCAAGTATGTGGCTCCAAGAAATCACGTCCTGTTTCTCTTTGGGATCTAAATTGTTTTCATTTCTGTGTTTTCAAGATAGCAATACTTAGTATTCATTTTGTATTCTTCGCGCTGCCAGTCAGGATTCTTCCCACATGTGAGATCATACAATTTCAATAATATCGATATGTCTCCAAGAAATAGTGTACTAATAGGACTTGTCAATTGTAACGGGCTTCGCGTTTCAAATGACCGTCTCCTCAGAATTGCATCTTTTGCGTTTCACTTCTGTCCATATCTAATCGGAATTTTCTCTAAATACGAGAGAAAATATCATTTTTTCTCCTTTTCACAAGCATGACGATATATCTCCAAGAAATCACATACTCTTTTCTCAGTAGAAAAAGACTATTCTCGATTTATGGCGCCTGGGCACATATGAAGAGAAAATCATGGATAAGTTTATTCAAAGGAAACAGACAACGGTGTAATGAGCAAGTTTCCTGCCAATTAAGAGCGCTTTTTCAAACGAAAAGATAACGATAATGTTGATGATGAAAATGGAAAATTGTTGACGACGTTGATGAATATGATGTGGAATATGATGACGCAGATGATGTTGAAGAAAATGAAAAGGAGGATGAGCAGGAAGATAATGACAAGAAGACGCTGAAGATGACGTTGAAATGAAGACGTGTTTATATTTTTGAAACTGTTATACAATACTTTAACTGTACTACAACTTCGAATCCAAATTCGAAATTAGATTTTGGAAGTTTTAATTTCTTGTGTCTTTTTGGAAAGAGAATTAAAGAAGTCCACCGTAATACAAAAGTGTGACTTTTGAATTAACGTATTTTTGCATTAACGTTTTGTATTTTAGTGAAATCTGTCCCCAACTTCCCCTCCACACTACCCCTGTGGAGACGAGAATTTGTTTCAGCAGCTAGATGGTGGTGGGGGCTTTTCTTCATAACCAACGAAAACTAAATTAATGTTTGCTTACATCTAATTTAACAGTTATTAAGTGGCACGTTGGCATATCTAACTGGAACTGTTTTTTCTTAAGTTCATCCATTTGCTTTTTTCTTTTGTTTCGTTTTTTTTATTTCTTTACTTTTCATTTTTATTTTTATTCTATTTTATTACTTCTTAAGGTTTGACTGTCTTATTATTAAATATAATTATTAAAATGGTGTTATATAGACAGTCAAATTACTCTGAGTTATACATTTGGAAAAATCACGTAAAATAATTTCTTACACACACAGATATGACCGTTTTATTTTTATTATATTTTGTTTTTTATATTTGTTTTATTTTATTTATTTATATTTATTTATTGTTTTATATTTTTTTATATTTTCTTTCTATCATTTATTCTTTCTTTCATTCATTCTTTTCTTCTTTCACGCATCTGCGCGAATTCAACTGCGCACTGCGGCCGAGGCCGCGCCCCAGGCGGGGCAGCGGGGCGCCGCCTTCCGCTGCGTCGTATGAAGCCGCACGTCGCCTCTGACTGCGCGCTTTGCTCTCGGCGCCCCGCGCACCTCCCCGCGCTTGCTGCCACGCGCCCGTCTCTCCGGGAGCCCCGCGCTTCAAGCATTTGGGGTGGGGTCGCAAAATGAATGTATGGACTGGGATTCAGAGAAAAAGTACAAGAATGACAGAGAGGCAGGCAGAGAGAAAGAGAGGCAGGCAGAGAGAAAGAGAGGCAGGCAGAGAGAGAGAGGCAGAGAGAGAGAGGCAGGCAGAGAGAGAGAAGCAGGCAGAGAGAGAGGCAGGCAGAGAGAGAGGCAGGCAGAGAGAGAGAGAGGCAGGCAGAGAGAGAGAGAGGCAGGCAGAGAGAGAGAGAGGCAGAGAGAGAGAGAGAGGCAGGCAGAGAGAGAGAGGGGCAGGTAGAGAGAGAGAAAGAGAGAGGGGCAGGCAGAGAGAGAGAAAGAGAGACGCTGGCAGAGAGAGAGAAAGAGAGACGCTGGCAGAGAGAGAGAAAGAGAGACGCTGGCAGAGAGAGAGAAAGAGAGACGCTGGCAGAGAGAGAGAAAGAGAGACGCTGGCAGAGAGAGAGAAAGAGAGACGCTGGCAGAGAGAGAAGATGAGAGACTGTGTGTGAACATTGTTTTAAATGAATCTATAAATAAACACGCAGCTGGTTAATCATTGATGTGACTGTAGTGGCCAGGTGCTCCTGGCGGTCACGTCTCGACGGTTACAGGATTTTCGACATGCTACATCGCTACTAAATCGAATTCGTCTTCTGTTTGGAGGAAAATGCTGTCCGCTGGCCGGAGGCGCCTGCCTGCTCTGATCGGTAGCTTTTCATGGTTTCTCCTATCAACGCCAGGCGAATGTCGGAGCAGTCCTCTTACAAAGGGGCCACAGACCGCGCGATCATTCCTTCATCTTCTTTGACCCATTCTCTGCCCTTATTTGCACACACACACTTACTGGCATTACACTACTATGTCGGCATCTTAGAACTTGTCCCGTCTGCCCGTCTGGGTCGGTATCCTGCTGGCGGGAGATACCTGGTTGGGAAACACCCCGGTAGCCAACGTGTAGATGGGCGCCGGATCTAGCCATCCTGCTGGTAACGATGACCTCCGGAATGACTCTCACGATAAAAAAACGGATTACTCTTACGCGACCAAAGACCGTACCAATTGACGCGCCTGGAAGCAGATCAATCAATCAATCAATTAATCAAATTTAACTGATTACAGGATACAGTCGAGAGATTCCATGTAGGCAATTTGTAGTTGTTCCCAGAGCTCTAGCTTGGCACACCGTTAAAAAAAAATTGTCGGCAAGTAGAGAGCGCCGTTGCCTGGCGTCGGGGCACGCATGAAAGTGCCTGGGGCGACTGGCGTGAAAGGTCGGCCCGGGGGAAGGCGCGACCCACGTCTGCGGTATCTGGGGACGTGCCCGGGGTGGCGGGCGGCGCGCGGGCGACCGCGACGGACGCAAATCCGCGACGAGGCGCGCGCGCTATCGCTTTGCAGCCCGCACGGCTGCGTCACGCCAGGCACGCGGGCGGGGCGCCCCCGGAGCCAAGTCGAGACGCGTTTGCGATGCACGCGCACGGAGACTAGGGATTAGGGTGCGACACTGGTGTCGCACTCTAAAAAAACATCCATCGCTATATTAACAGCGATGTTTTTTATCCGCGATGTTTTTAACGCATATGTTTTTAACGACGGTATTTTTAACGACGATGTTTTAACGGTATTCGTTTTAACGGCGATGTTTTTTAACGGCGATGTTTTTTAACGGCGATGTTTTTTAACGGCGATGTTTTTTAACGGCGATGTTTTTTAACGGCGATGTTTTTTAACGGCGATGTTTTTTAACGGCGATGGTTTTTAACGGCGATGGTTTTTAACGGCGATGGTTTTTAACGGCGATGGTTTTTAACGGCGATGGTTTTTTAACGGCGATGGTTTTTAACGGCGATGGTTTTAACGGCGATGGTTTTAACGGCGATGGTTTTAACGGCGATAGTTTTAACGGCGATGGTTTTAACGGCGATGATTTTAACGGCGATGTTTTTAACGGCGATGTTTTTAACGGCGATGTTTTAACGGCGATGTTTTAACGGCGATGGTTTTAACGGCGATGGTTTTAACGGCGATAGTTTTAACGGCGATGGTTTTAACGGCGATGATTTTAACGGCGATGTTTTTAACGGCGATGTTTTTAACGGCGATGTTTTAACGGCGATGTTTTAACGGCGATGTTTTAACGGCGATGTTTTAACGGCGATGTTTTAACGGCGATGTTTTAACGGCGATGTTTTAACGGCGATGTTTTAACGGCGATGTTTTAACGGCGATGTTTTAACGGCGATGTTTTAACGGCGATGTTTTAACGGCGATGTTTTAACGGCGATGTTTTAACGGCGATGTTTTAACGGCGATGTTTTAACGGCGATGTTTTAACGGCGATGTTTTAACGGCGATGTTTAATGGCGATGTTTTAACGGCGATGTTTTTAACGGCGATGTTTATAACGGCGATGTCTTTAACGGCGATGTTTTTAAGGGCGATGTTTTTAACGGCGACATCGATGTTTAATAAAATTTATGATTTGAGGTCGAGGCTTTATTAACATCAATATTTTAATACTGCACATTGATGTTTAGAATCATCGAGTATTGTTGACGATGTTGCATTTTTAATGCTGGCCTCTGCGTTTCTATTTTCCCAAGATGCAGGTCTTCGACAACTCCTCTCTTCGGATTCAAGATAAAACAACCCGGTTTGGGATAATAATCGAAAAATGCGTGCATTAATTTTGATTTTTTTTTTCAACAAACTTGAAGGGGAAAAGGACGTGTGAAAAACAACAAGGGCACCTGCAGTAGCAGCTGAAACTATAATAATAGTCACCCAGAAATCTATTACACTAGAATTGTAGTTTTACGGGTAGCTCAAGTTAAAATGTATTGTTATTTAATTTTTTTAATGTAATTGTTATTTTATTATTAAACATCCTGCATTTATCATCATTACCCAAATTAAAGATAGTCATCAAAGTTCTTCTTAAACTAATATAATCCAAAAATACTACTTTTTTGAAGACGTCTTTTTTAATCAATCATTAATAGTAGTATCTAGTAATTTGTTCCTTTAACACAAATATTATGATCTTTATACTCACTTTAATCGGACTTTGTTCGATGGTGTAAACACTATTTACGATTGCCGATTTGCATAACAGTTGTGGACATTTTTGAGCGAAAAATCCAAAAATGTTTTTATCACAAAATCTATTGCACTTTGTTTTAAAGAATACTATATATCATGACTTTTCTCCTTTTCTAATTTTCCGTCTTCTTGTGATTCTCCTTATCCTCAACCTATCGTCCTTTATTTCAAATTTTATACGAATTTTCTTTGTGTAAACGTTTTTTCCTCTCATAAAACAAGAGCAATTATTGTGATAGCCGTTAAATAGTACATTGGACTCCTTTTTGTTATTCACGGTCACTTTTTTATGGGTTCTATTAATCCTTTCTTTCTGTGCCCTGGGAACTACCGTCAGTGAGACTTCAGGGATAAATAAATTTAGTCATGAGGAATAACTCTTGGATTTTCGTACAATCCTGCTGTATCATTCGTGTCTAAAAATTCCGACCTCCAGTGAATCATTGCTGTTACATATTGCAGCATTGGTCAGGCGCTTATCGTAGAAAACATGTCTGAACATGTCTTGATGTTTTTACCAAAGGTTCTTGAAACTTCAGAGCGATATATTTTTCTTAATTCTATGTGTAAACGTCGAAGAAACAAACTATGCCACTGTAGATTACGTTTTCAGAATTTCATAAGGGGTAACGTATGACCATTGTGCTGTATTTCAGTATTTCACATTATCACAGTGCACAACGTATTAGACGAATGTTGCAACCACTCAAGCAGGCAGAATAAAACCCCAGTCACCATCGTTTCGTATCAATGCCCAACTCATGGCCATCAATGCCCGGTATATAGAGCGCATCTCAGGAATCAAACCCATGACTCAAGGCAAAGGTGCTTCACTGAAATATCCTGCACTCAATAAATGTAATGCAACTTATGCCTATAAATAAAACGCAATGTATTTCGAAAATGAGAATATTGGCTTGATAATCAGACAGTTTATGGTATTTCATGTATTTTTAAAAGGTTTTTAAAGTTTCTAGTCAAACGGGTGAGTGGCGGAAAACGTGGGACCGCTTTTTTACGTTGTGTTAATGTATGTTCACTTATTTTCGCCTTTCCTGCCGTTTGCAGGCAAGCAGTCTCGGATCCCCCGAGTCATCTTTCAGGTTTGTCGTTGAACCGTCTTTTCGCAGCCTTTTCGTCATCTTTCGTTCTATTTCTAATGAGCTGGAAACACGGATGGAACCGTGAATTGAAATCGCAATATAGAACCGGTGTGACAGGATTTGTGGAATAAAACCTTGGCATCCTAAACATTTGACTAGTGAAAAGCTTGCAAAGCAAGGGGGTGGATCGCCATTTTTTCAAAACTGACATTTTACTGCATATTGATTCTACAGACATCGCCGACTAACTTCGTGGATTAACTAGCTTAACATCCCCGACAAACTTCGTCGTTCCAGATTTCAGGCGACAGCATTTGATCGAGATTAGGCTATGCAAAAGCAAACATTCTAAATGGTTTGACGCCTATGTTACCTTTTCCACTTTCTGTCTCGACTTCGTCTTATCAGCTTGAGTAATGCACGAAAGTAGTTACATGGTTGCCTGTACTATCCAAGTATGGGTGTTTTGGAAAACTATTGAAACGTCTAGTACCCTACGAAGTAAGGTGGTACTTTTACTCCAAAAACATCCCAATTCAGTGTTATTACATTTCCGCATACTGCTTCTTAGTGTTATATACGTCTTACATTTATTTTTATCTTAATAGAAATAGCACCTTTTGCTCGTTTTCCGTAGATATCCCAATGTAAAAATGTATGTAAGATGTCTTCATTTTTACTCCACTAACTTTCTTCTTCGTTTCAGAATAATACCATGGTTTAATTTAATACATTCGTATATCTACTAAGTTGGTATTTATTCGCTTTACATAACCAACAAAGTCCTCTTTCGTCGCTTATGTCGAAATGCAATATTATGATGAATTCCGGGTACTAGAGCTACGTACATATTTTTCAATGAATATAGTTGTCCTGATGCATCAACCTTACTACCGGGAGGATCAGGTAATTCCTACATCTTTCAAACTTTTAAAACTAACACCATGAAGAGTACTAACATTCGCTCTTAATCACGGCCTTGTTATTTTTGTTATTAGTACACATTTCTTAAACTATTATTGTACAACATCAATTCAGTCCTAGTTGTAAGTGATTTCAAAGTAATTTATTAAAATCTTTTCATTATATTGTGTTCTAATTAGTCGTGAAAAAAATATTCAGTTAAAGGTTGATTTTTCAATAGCCCCAAAATATAACACAAAATTAATTTCTTTTTCGTGAATATGTTCAATTGTATGGTAGAAAAGCCACTGCGCACGAGCGCAAGTGCGTGGGTCCAAGCAATGGTCATCAGAAACTCATCGTCAGTCACATTGCGACACGTCACGGACCTGCGTCTCATTTTGTGACTGGTCTAAAAGCGGCTCCACACATTCGTCTTTCGCCGAGCAGCGAGCTACTGCTCGCTCAATCCGGAACAGCTGATGTGATCGGCGAATGTTCGCTCCCTTCGATGTGTTCTAAAGACCGACACGCGGTGGGTAGGGCAACTGCCGAATGTTCGGCGCTCGGCGAATCGCAAGTAACCCGTCCACACTACTCGGGATTTGGCGAGCGGTGACTCACTACTCGCCGAATACCGAATGTTTGGAGTTCCCTTAAGGCGGATCCACACATTCGGCATTCGCCAAACAGCTAGCTACCGCTTGTCCAATTCCCAATAGCTGATGTGTTCGGCGAATGTTCAGTCCTTTTGATGTGTTCAAAAGACCGACACGAAATGGGTAGGGCGAAAACCGAATGTTCGGCGCTCGACGAATCGCAAGCAACCCGTCAAACGCCGCATGTGTGGAACAGCCTCGTCGCTCCGCGCTGTTCGCGCACGCGGCCGCCGCCGCCGCCGCCGCCGCCGCCGCCGCCGCCCGCGCTCGCTACGAAAGTGAAAAGGCGCGCGTGCTCCCGCGCCGGAGCGTTTTCTCTGCGCACGCGCGGCGCTCCCGTGCGCGTGCGGCCTCGCGAGACTTACTTAGCACTGCGCGCGAATTTTTTGTTCCGCTCCGCCGCCCCCCTCCGCAGCGCCCGCCCGCGCACGCCGCAGGTCCGGGGAAATTGAGGATTCGCAGTGGAGGTGGAGGTGTGACGTAGGTGAGAAGGAGGAGGCGGACATGTGGAAAAGGGGAAGCTGTCGGGGCTGCTGGAGGGAAAACGGTTTAGCGTTAAATGAAATCTCCTCCTGTTGCAGCCAAACGCCAAAAGGCGTGACCCAAAAGGCAAAAGGCAAAGGCATATTTCGAAGCACAGACTTCATTCAATTCGTTCCAAGACTTCTTCCCCTTGCTGAAGAGAACCCAAAACGTCTAGCAAAACTGGGTCTTTTATTTATCCCATTTTGCAGTGACCGCACATTTGGGATCAAAGTTTATCCCAAGACCTTGGCAACCCTACCAAACTCAAAATTTCTGAGTGGTATTTGGGACCCATTGGTCAAGGTGTTTTAAACAATATACCCTTTGGCAAACAATAGCAAACGTATTCTTTGGCTTACGCCTACGTCATCTTTTGCTATACTGTTTCGCCTTCAATGCGTCTCATCAGTTTGGGAAGTGTTGAGATCAGCGACATGGCTGACCGCATACCCAAGGACAGTAGTGGGGAGATTCTGGAAACTTTATGGTTTCAAATCTCCTCCTGTCTATGCCCCATTTTAAGTACGTATTCTGATCCAGAAGTTTGTAAAATCATTATAACTGAGCGGAAAGGAATTGTCCCACTGATATGATTTCATTCCAAAGTGTTATTTGCATGAAGTACGCTCAGAGGTGATTTCAAGATATTCAGATTCTAAAAAAGTGTTGCGAGTGTGTAGACTACTGACAGTTATCAGAAATCGGATTCAATGTTTTACAGGTGTTTAAGATTCACTGACATACATACATGATCTTACAACATTTCAAGTTTTTGTACAGCATTTGATAATTTTTTCATGTCATAATTCCAACTCTATTCCAAATACTCTCTTTTTAATTGACAATAGAAGACTAAGCCAACAATTAAGCTTAGCTTTAACTTCACTACCCGTTAGCCATTTTTGCAATTCATACCACGAAGGATTAAATTTTCTTGCATTTTTCTCGCCGCCACGATGTACAATGTACTAAACCTAGGAGTATGTCGACCATTCCCCAAAACTTGTCTCTTTTCTACATCGTTAAGACGAGAAAATGGTGTACGTAGTAGTTCATTCACTGTATCCGGCATAACAGATACTAACGTAAAATCAGATTTAAGCATAGAAAACGAACAACACTAACAATCCGTAGCATACTAATTTAAAATGGAAAAATAAATACTTCCTTAATATATCTAATAATCATTTTCTCCGCTTGTTAACTCGTCAACAAAACAGTAAACATTGGCGCTACGCATCTTGCATGGGAGTGGGAATCGTAGTCTTATGTGCGGGCAGGCAGCAAGAGAATTCGCTAGTCTACGCACTAGCACAACGCACATGCGTCTGTAGAGGTAATGCTATAGTGACATCGATGTTCAAAATTAAGACATTGATGTTAATAAAACATCGACCAAAATCCACCGATGATTCTAAACATTGGTGTTTTAAATTTGGTGTAGTAACGTCTAACATCAAATTCGTGCGAAAGAACATTAAATTTGACAGCTGCTGCGCATATTAATTTAAGATTAACATTTAACAGAAAAGAAAGTTAAAAACGCTTCTCCCTGTGCAAAATACGAGGAAAGACGAACGAAATACTAAGGCATCTGCTTCATCTGGAGCGAGGAATAGTAGTCAGCTCGATGAAGGTAATACAAATGAGTTCGTTTGATTCGAACACAAACTCAGTGATACCATGAGTTATTATTTCATATTTTTACTCTAACAAAATAGTGATTATGGGCTTTTTGTAGCTATGGACAAAACATCGAAAACGTAAAAACATCGAACTCAAAACATAGATGTGCAAAAATTGTTCAATATTTTTGCTGAAATATTGATGTTTTGAAAACGCGTCCCTAGAAATATCGCATCCCTAGAATGCAGCGCAGCTTCACGATCTATACACGCATTCCAGAACACCAATACATCTCAGAATACGGACAGTGCCCGGGCGCGCCTACCCGGAGAGAGACAAGCGGACGCAAGTCTCTCAGGAAGAGACGAGACAGATCGCATGGCGCACGGGCTGCTAGTAAATGCTTGAAATGGAAATATGGCTCTTGCCACGATTATGAAATGCTCCTTATACATTTATATATAATGAATACTTTCACCGTATTAAAATTGTAGGACTCATTTCTTTTTCAAAATTTTATTATGATTTTTGTATTAAATAAGTACATAATTATCAGGGTAGGTAGTGCCTATCTTACCTACCCCAAGGAGCCGTCACTGCCTCGCACATTAACATTGTCCACGATAAGTCAGTAAATTTTGTCATTAGTTTTAGCGACAAAGCTTTATTGCACGAACGTTAATTGCCGATGCTCGGAAGTCCCGGAAAACAATACAACGGTCTCAACTGGAAATAAATATTGAAAGAGAACAAGATCGCTTTACATTACAACGATCGTTAATTGTTATTGGAAGGCTATTAATGTCCAAACTCGTTAGCGAGATCCCACTATGGTTCAATTTATAAGAAACTACAATTCCCTTGAAAGTTTTCCTCTCGAAACACGCAGTGCTATTCTCTTACAGTTTGTGAGCGTTTCGAAGCAATGCAAGAAAATGACGTATTATAAAGGTGATCCGTGTGTAGTATCAGATGTAGATATTTTGTAACCCCATAAATAAAAGCTTCATAGAAATATATCTCTACTTCCCCAAAAAAATACACTATATGTTCATTATTGTTAAGATGAATTCTTTGTAAGTTGTTAGTTTCGTTTCGGAATAGCACTAATAGATATCAAAAATACCCTTTTGAAATTTTATTATCCAAAAAGTTGCCTGTTTCCTATTTTTACTTCCATCAACTAGATTAGGATCTGGTGGTGATCATTGGACCAGTCAAGTGCGCAACAATGCCATACCATCGCCTTTACCTGATTTAATTAGAAAAAATGTAATGGGGCATTGAGGATTGAGGCTGAGACAGATACAATCACAAAGCCCTCACACAGTGTGAGTGCTCAGTAGTACAGCTTCAATAGTACTGGCCACAATTAAGGCAGTGTATTGAAGTGATCGGTTCCAAGAAATAGTGTTGTTTGCGGTGCTGTTTGATTTGTTCATTCCAAAGAAATTTATTTTGTAATATTTATTGACATTATTTCATCAAATGTGATATTTCATGCAGTTTTTGCTGATCCTGCGCAGCCGCTCTGATGATTTAATTTTCCATTTACTTACTTCTTTGAGATTCCCATCAAACACAATTGTGTCCTTTTTGGCTGTCCTTGACGTAATCTACATGTTTTGCTATCTTTGTCTTCCTTGCAACTTTGTTCAAGAGACATCCTTAATCCAAAACGAAACTTGCCTTTTCAGAAGCAATTCGGTCTTTCAGGGTATCAAACGAGTCGTGAAACGCAGATTTTGGTTCTTTCCTATAACTACGTCATCAAACAGAGGACGCGAGGGCAATTCATGCTGAAAATATTGCTTAAGATCTTCGTTGGACTTCTTGTGTAAGGCTATTCAGCGAAAAATCTTTTCAGCGTTTACAGCAACGGGAACTGGAAGATCGTGAATTCCGACTTGAGATATCATACCTTTTAGAGGTACGATTCGAACTGCCGAAATTGTCGCCAATGATATTTAAAATGCATAAATTGCCAATTTCATCAGATTTGTGCCATGTTCTAAGGGTTCTTACAGACTCACAAAGAGGAAAACGATCATGTGACAAATACCAAACACACAATTTTTTAGCATTTACGTTGTCTTTTTGTATTTTTGCATTTCTAACATCCACATGATCTACAATAGTTGCATTGCATTGAATATAAAACACTACAAAACTGCTCGAATTGGTCTATGATGTCAGCTGTTGCGCACGTTGAAGCAATCCATCTCCGCAGAGTGATGTGTGTCAATTGTCTGCTGTGCGTTATGCTACCTGTACTTTTCAATGAAAGCATCAGTGTTTGTTCGATTGCCACGTCGGACCACATACTTTATTCACAAAATTATCCTGACCTTCGGATTGTGAACCGTCCCTTATTTAAACTAGTGGTGCTCCAACAGCACACACTTTCTCTTTTGCAATTTCGATAATTCAGAGAGAGTTCAATGAAAATGAGGCCCATGCCATTACTTTAAGCGTCTTTTCTTGTATCCGTGAAAAAACAAATTGAAGGAAAAATTTTGAACCGTTTTTGAGAAAAGTTGTTTTTATAAATTGCATCAATTTCAAGCACAAATTACGCAAAAATTACACGTTTCTTGAAATTTATAGTCAATTTTAAAAATCTGAGATTTTAAAACAGATTTGATTTAAGACAAACATCTCTATCTTCAACTCTGTATTTTGAAATGTTAAACTTTGTGAAATTTTCGAAAATACGAAGTTTGCCGAAAATGGGACTAGTGCCGAATTTTTTACCGTCCCTTTTCACATACGAGGGGAAAATTTAAACCAAAAAGTTAGTGTTTTTTTTTGACAAAAATTTGATTTATAAAAATTTGAAATTGTTCATATTTTGCGCACAATTATACAAAAACTACTCATATTTTCAAAAAATTGAACACGATGTTATTTCAAGATTTCTCTTTAAATAAAAGATTATATTAAGGGAAAAAGTTATATTTTCAATTTGTAATAGTAGGCAGATACTCAATAAAAATTGCACTTTCGCAATTGCAAGTACGATTTTGTAACTACAAAAGGAATGAATTTGCATAAGGATGTGTTTGTAGAATTATAACATAGAACCATATGCCCAACGCGTTGCAAATCTAATCAATCTCCATCCTCCATCCACCCCAAGGCGGCGACGATGGTGTAACGGTTAGCGTTTCGGACTGTTGTACCCAAGTTGGCGGGTTCAAACCCTATCGAAGCCATGGATTTTTCAGGGCGAAAATATCCTTCGTACGCCTTCCTTCGGAGGGGAAGTAAAGCCGGCTGTCCCATGTTAGTGTATTTACTTGCATGTAAAAGATCCTCAAGCCTAAATGACGCCTCTGAGCTAAATTCAAATTGCCTGTTTCTCGCCCAAGAAACGCTCCTTTCTCTGCTAGTTGGTGAAAGGAGCGTAGCGAAATTTACGTGGTCAGACGGAAGAGCAGGCCTAATGGCCTGAGTCTCGCCACGTAAAATAAGGCATTAATTCAATTCAGTTCAATTCAATTCAATTCCTCTCAGCTCACACACATTTCTTTAAGATAAATACAGTTTAGAACTGGCGCATAATCCATTGCTAGCAATTCGTCTGATTTTAATAACTTCAATATAATTAAAAACAAAAAATCTGTTTAATAAATATTAACTATTAATTTTTGTAAAGAAATGAGTGTTTCTGGAAAAGTGTATAAACTGGGCGTTTTTGATCATAGCGTTTCTACGAAGCTTCTGTGTCAAAACGTGAAGCATTTGTACTCCATTGTCGCAGATTTTAAACTACATTTTTGTTAAAATATTGTTTTATTAATGGCTGGTTTTGGAGGTACTTGAGAAAAAAACAGAAAATGTTAACATATTTTTAAGATTCTTTTCTTTTATAACTACAGAAGCTCCACTCACAAATCAAACTCAGATTACTCATATGAGAGAAATGTCCGAGTAAATAAAACAATGTCCAGAACACTAGCAATTTTTGGAGGACATGCCCTTATTTTGGACATAATTTTACTGGCTTAGAGCCCAAAATCCATATTCTACTTTCAATCTTCTTCCCCCCTTCTGATACTCGCTCACCCACCTCATCACCAGTCATCTGCACTCTCCAATCTCACTTTTCCCCCCCTCTTCCCGTCCCTCAATCCCAGTATTCACTCTCCGCCCACTTTCCGGGCACTCTACCCCGTCCCCCTCGCCCCTCCCCCATGGCCCAGCTCACAGGCTCACCGCCGCGCTGCCCGGCCGCCCGCCCGGCCGCCCGCCCGGTCGCTCGTCCGCCGCCTGTCATTTGAAAGGAATTACCGGGGATGGACGCGGAGCACCCCGGTCATTTACATTTAATCGTGTCCCCGCGCCCACACGCGCCGCCGCCGCCGCCGACACAGCACAGCACCGCCTCTCCTCTCCGACGCCACAGCGCGCTGGGACTAGGGAGGCGGCATGCATGGCCGTGTTTTCAAATCATCGTTTTTATACAAACGTCGATGTTTTATACATCGATATAATTAATGTAATAATTATTTATTGCATAATTTCCTCTCTAACAAATCATATAACAATCAATACAGTAGTGATGTGAGAAAATGGAAACGGCGAGTCTCAGTGTAACCACTATTTTTCGGATTGACAGACGAAAATTTCAAAAATTCATATAAATAACAAATACATAAATACAATGATTGAAAGTTATAAAGTTGATATAATGATCGAAAGTTAAAACGTGAAATAACTGATGCTCTGTCAGTTTGTGTTCGAACCAAACGAACGTGTTTAGTACTACCGTCATCCAACAGACTCTTGCGCCCGAATTACCCGCGACGACTTGCAATTTCCAACGCACTTTTTCATATTTTCCTCATTTCAGTTAAAGCAGTCGCCGCGGCGCCTGTGTGTGCTGGGGCTATCCCCCTTCTTCCCATACCCTTCTTCGGCGAACTGACGGCTGACACTTTGAGATAACCTTCCGCCCTCAGACTTTCAGTCTCGTCTAGTGTTATATTTTAACTTTGGTTTAGGTTGAATCTTAATTATAAATGATTATACACGCCCGCTGTCAAATTCAATATCGTTGCACACGAATTTAGCATGAGAAGAAACTAAATCGATGTTTACCAACCGATGTTCTTTGGTCAATGTATTATAAACACGAATGTTTTGTGATCGACGTCGCATCACTAGCTAAAACAGCACAGACGCCTGAGTGGGCTCGTCCTCTCCAAACGCGCTTGGCACCAGCCGGGCTAGGTGATTTCCTACAAAGTTGCAATTTGTACGAATTAGATTCCATAAGAATTGCAGCAATTTGATAAGGGAATTCCTGCAATAGTAAAGTTTTCCCTTCCACTTATAGAGACGGGATTAAGCGTTGATGTGGTTAAAAATTTGATACATGTTAATTAGAACCTTGTAAATCATTTGATAATTTAATAACAGCTGATATTTTATTAATTCGTATTCACTAATTTCTCAGAAAGAAAATACTGTAATTTTATAGAATTTCAGTGGTCTATGAATCTCGAAGCTTACAGTCAGTAGCCTACAACACCTTCCTGATAACTGAATACGTTTGAGCTGTATTCTGATATTAATATTAGCATTGCCATGGTATGGGAAATATAATAGCTTCCGTCTATTAAAAAAATAGAAGTCGTAATTGTATGAACAATCTAGTTTAAAAATGGTAATGAGAATTCTCAACATAAACATAAATAATTGAAGTATCAGGTACTACGAATATTACTATATTAGCTTCGGACAAAGAATTGCTGTCATTTGCGAATTGTTATAAGGCAACCCGCCTGACGGTGGTGCTTTTTTTTTTTTTTTTTTTCGTTAAAATCGCTTTCGTGTTGCAATAACCCCTGCCTGCAGTTGTGTTGCGACTGACGTACTGACGAGAAATACGAGAAGAACTTGCGTTAGAGAGAAAGAGGAGGGATCGAAGATGAAGAAGAAGATGAAGAAGAAGAAGAAGAAGAAGAAGAAGAAGAAAAAAAAAACAATGTGAATGTGGATAAATAAGAAAGAAAGAGGGGAAATAACTAAAACTAACACCGGCGAAATAAGAAAACAGTTATTAGTGATTGCCTACCACAAACTTTTACCAATCAACAACATAAATAAGCCCATAATATATACCATATTTTTTAACTTTATTCACACTACGATATTCATTTATCACAGTGCAAGAATTGTGTTTTCATATATTAAGGCAGTTAGGTTTTGTTTCATGAATATCATTTTCGTAATAATAATGACCCTGCCTAATGAACAGCACGATACAGACAAATAAATAATACGTGAAATTATCACTTTGAATTAGAATTTTGAAAACACAAAATACTTGTTTCCAGAATAGCAATTGATAGTTCAGGAAAGTGAATAACTAAAGGGTAGTGTTTTCATCGCGGTATATGCGAATAACGACGATTCTGGTGTCTTGACAGTCATCCTTTCTACTGGACTTCTCTTATTAGATGTTCAAATGACCCAACAGCTGACATTGTTCTCAACGTTAATTCAGGGCAATCAGTCCGTGCATTACTTCTTCTCTTTTTAATCTTTGCTTTCGTTGTAAATTTAATTATTGTTCTGTTCCCATTGATCGGCAAAATATCTTCGCTGTCCTTTCGAACTGAACTTCCTGGGTTATGAGACCGAATTTAGTACCTTATTTCTTTAATCGTAAATTACCTGTGATGTGTCGCATTAATGTTTTTTTCTTCGTTTCATTGTAGTAGACATTCACTTAAATATGGGTTAAGAGTAAAATCCGAAAGTTTGTCAATGTTGTTGAAAAATGTGCAGAAAAAATATTTTAATCACCACGAATGGAGTTTCATTCATTGTCTTACATAATGAAGTATTTTAGTTGAAGAATAGTTGATTTCTTGCTCGACGTTAAATCACAAAATCCATCTATATCCCAATTACTAGAGGACGCAATGTTGTTAAACTATTTTCAGTCATTCCATTCTGCGCCCGCGACGGAAAGCAAGGAGCAATGCCTGATACGGAGATGAGTCGGTTAAGTACACGTCATAACGTCCAGTACGTAGCCCCGTTGATGGGTCGAAGCTCCCAAAGAATAGTTAGGCCATTATCATTATTGCCATCACTCCTTCGCCAACCGTTACTAATGCCACTTTCCTCTCCATCTGCCGCGGCTCTCGCTGCTTGTCGTCTACGCCGCTGTTAATGTTCCTGGAACTGCAGCCATGCTCACAATTGTCCCCGCCGCCGTGGCTGAGGCCATTGCCATTGCCATCGTCATCGCCACGGTCATTGCCGTTTCCACCGTCGCCGTCGCTACCCAAAGAATAGTTGCTACCCCGCCTGCTTTAGGTCCTTAGTCCATCTCCCTTGGCTCTCTGCACAAGCTCGCTATCCCAAAATATACCACACGTGTCTCGCACTTGCTGTCACTTCAGAAGATCACGCATTGCCCCCTACATATCCTTCTTAATCGCTCGCTGCCAGTAGGTTGTGTAGCGTCTCGCTTTCTGGCTGAAAACCCGCCAGCTCAATCCAATCATTCTCTGAAGATAGTTTTTTTTTATCGTGCAACGAACCGACGTTTAATAGCTAATGACGGCCTCTGTTCACCAACCATCGCCTACCTACTGTCGCTTTCCGTCCTGAGTCGACATCCGTCAGGACACTCGTCACCCACTTCCGCCTCCTATCATGTCGTTCATCTTCTTTTCCGCCCGTCACCGACGCCGATGCAGCACCACTTGCACCACCACATCACCGACGCCCCCTCCATCACCATGCACCCCCCGCGGTCTTCGCCGCCCCCACCTGCTGTCGTTGCCACCGACAATGCCACATCAACTGCACCCGCCACAGCCACCGCCACCGCCTCTGTCACCCAGACGCCATAGCTCCAGCCCCCACCCCCTCACACACACTCACACCCGACCCAAACCCGCCCCCGTCACCGCCACTGCTACCGTCACCGTCACCGTCACCGCCACCGCCACCGCTACCGCCACCGCTACCGCTACCGCCACCGCCACCGCTACCGCCACCGTCACCGTCACCGTCTCCGCCACCGTCACCGTCTCCGCCACCGTCACCGTCTCCGCCACCGTCACCGTTTCCGCCACCGCCACCGTCTCCGCCACCGCCACCGTCACTGTCACCGCCACCGCCACCTTCACCGCCACCGCCACCGTCACCGCCACCGCAACCGTCACTGCCCACCACCGCTGCTACCACGAGCAACAAGGCGTTGTCGCCGCCACCACTTCCATCGTCACCACCATCGCCGCCGCCATCGTCACCACCATCGCCGCCGCCATCGTCACCGCCATCGCCGCCGCCGCCACCACCACTTTCACCATCACCGCCACTGCCGCCGCCGCTGCCACAGTCACAGCCACCGTCGTCGCCATCGCCTCTGCCATCGCCTCTGCCACCGCCGCCGCCACCGCCGCCACCTCCCCCATCACCATCACCACCGCCACCGCCGCCGCCGGACGTGCGCCCGCCGTGGCGTGGCGAATGCCGCCGCCGAGGCCCGACCTCCCGGCCGGCCGGTCGCGCGGACGTCGCACTCTGCCTCCCGTTTTATTGCCTCCCGGGATTATGACCTTGTCCCGCGACTTACGACTGCTCATGCCAAGGCCTTGTACGCGGGATTTAGTACGAATGTTTGATGCAGAATTAGAACGTAAGAAAATAATGGCGAGAGAGCGAGTGCCAAAACAAGCTCTCTGCGAGTACAGGAAAGAGAGATCGTGGAAGACGGAGAAAATATGAGCTTGACAAGATGCAACGAAGCCGTAACAATCTAATGGCTTCGCCTTGAAGCCTTTCGTAAGAAGGAACAGAGTTATAACGGAACATGCGCTATAAATTTGGAATGGATTTGTCGACTTCCGGAGTGGGTTGGCACTATGTCGACCATTATCGTCCCTATCTAGTCATGAATCGCAAAGATGAAATTTTTCACTAATTTTTGAACAACTTTCACTTTCAATTTTATCGCTTTCGTAAAATGTATGAACAATTATGAGATGATTTGGTATTGTCTAATTTCTTATTTAGAAACAGAAAAATACAATATTATTGCTAGTGTATATGATTAATAAGCATCTACCCTACACTCGTAAACTATATACTTCAAAGGAAATGACATTAATTTCTCTCTATCTCACTGACATACACCTCCGCAGTCATCGAAACATCGAAACAATACTCGCACATGATGCACTGGTTTCGTAGCAGCACATGTCCTTTAACAACCATTCCCAATCTAGGTTATCTACTCTTTACTGAGAAATATAATGTTTTTCGATTTGCTGAAAATGAGATTGCTAGTGCATGAAATGCTGAGAGCGCAGTCACACTGTCCTTAGGTGTAACTAACTCTTATTTGGAACTGCTGATTAGAGCTGAAATTTTTGTGAACTGACTTTCCAAGATTTTAGTTAATTAGCACGATTATTGGAACAGAACATTCGAAGAAGATACGAATAGAATTCCGGCAAAACAGTATCGGTAGAAAATACGAACATATGTCTGGTATATCCCGCGCCGCGTGTTATCCGCGGAAATGTCAGTCTAGAAAACTTGAGGTTACACGCCGATTATCTTCCCGTCCCCTCCGGTTTTCCGCGTAGAAGAAGTCGGGGAAATTTATCAAAGAGAGGGAGCGCTGGCGGTTGGCGAGAGCGCTGCATCTTTCTGCAGAGGCTGCAAAAAGTTCCAATTCCGCGTAATGGCGCTTCTGGCGGTCTTCCCTTTGCCGCTCGCCTACGCCCACGCCCACGCCCACGCCCACGCCCTGGCCCATGCTAACGCCCTCGCCCTCGCCCTCGCCCTCGCCCTCGCCCTCGCCCTCGCCGCTTCTTCTTCTTCTTCTTCTTCTTCTTCTTCTTCTTCTTCTTCTTTTTCTTCTTCTTTTCCAGATGCAACGCGAAACGCGTGCCCTTGAAACCGGTGTGGGATAAAATCTCATAAATTTTTACTTCAATAAATACCTCCATTTTACTCTTAAAGTTCCCACCAAATATCGTTCTATATGGGTTTCTCTAGAGATACGTAGGCAACAGTTGGAGAATATAGGTTGTTATCGTAGTTATATTATTAACCTCAACTACAATCTTGATGTGAGCAATAGATATTGTTTAATTTAAGTTTCTTCAGTATTATTCAATTATTAATGTAGTTTGTACGAATAGTAATGCTGTTTCCTTTATTGGTATTGTGGTGAGTTTTCGTTGGCATTTACAATGAACTTATTAAATGAGTCGTCATTGCCAACAATATTGTTTATTTTAAGAGCAGCTTTCGATGGCTTAGCTGATGATGATAGAAAATGATGATGATGACTAAGCCATCGAAAGCTGCTATTGTAGTAAACAATCTTGTTGGCAATTACGACTCATATTAATAATTCTATGTTTCCTTGGTCTTAATAAAGAAATGAACAGATGTTTTGTATCGAATTTTACACTCTTGCATTCAGTTTACGTAGTATAGATAAAGAGTTTTAAAGATGTTGCAAAAAACAAACGATTTTTAATTCTATGCAATTATTACTTGACTTTCAACTACCAGAGAAATTCGACTTTCAATTGTTGTCATGATTCGACTGGGAGAGCTAGGTTGTCTACCCGTGGGAAAATAAAAAATATGCAAACTTTCAAGCAGGATTTTGAGTTTATTATTTTATTCCCTAATTCGTTATGTACTCGTCCAATCATTTTACTTATAAGTTATGACACACTAGTTCTGAGAAATATTTCACTCTGTTGCCTTGATATTCAGTTTTGAAGTGCAACTTATATTCTCGTTAGATTTGTTTTTGATATTGTTTCGTGTCTTTTAAGCTTCCATTTAAATTGTTTTATTCGCTTGTAGAATTGAATTGCACCTGTTAGAAAATATATAAAAACTAATCATCCATAATCATAGGGTTTATATTAATTTGCAACGTATAACTTCGGGCTGACATCAGTCGTAGTGACGTCGTCGTAGTGACGTCACAAATCATGAGGAAGAAAAAAATCTGAATCGTTTTATAAGAAGTACAGAATAGTATGCGCTCCTCCTCATAATTTCGAACATTTCAAACACTTTTTAACAATTAAATGATTTATAGTTGAAGATTTGCAGTGAAGTCTAGAATGAAAAACAGACTTCGTCAGCTTTGCAGAAGAACTAAAGAATATTATGTAAGAAGAAAGAAAATCAAATAAAGATTGTGATGCCATACGTATATTTTTGAGAGGGATTAGAATTGTTTTTTGCAATGCTAACTTCCGTGAGTATTTCTGACAGTATTTCTGCCATTTGGAGCCTGATCGTTGCGTAACGCCTGGGATAACGTGTGAAGTACAGAGGTGCTCCACTTATCTGGGTCGCACGTCATATGGCACTCGTTAAACGGTCGCGATAACGTATGTATTCGCGGAAGTGCAGAGCTGAGTAACTCTGCCCATCACGATGCGGAGTATTAGCAGTTGCCGCCGTCCGGAGTGGAGATGTATCGAGATGTATTCTCGTAAAATTTATTATAAATTTAATGATAACGGTTTAGGTGATGCTTTACACAACCTATTATAATCTGTGGATTACACAGGACTATCATGAGTGACGGAAGATTAATCTCGTGTTTGAGCTGCTATCTAACCCTAGAAGCATCCGTACTAAACCGCACGGAATGAAAATTAAATGCTAATTTAGTGCGGCCTTTCGGAAGTTTACACTCATTCCATTTTTCAGGCAAAAAAGTGGATAATGCTATATTTAGACTATGATATAAATTAATTTAAGACACTCTACACTGAAAAATATCAGAAAAATTATATGATCAGGCACACAGTTAACGATAATTCAGTCTTCCAGAGTAAAAATTATTCTAGCAATTGTTTTAAAACTT
Source organism: Gryllus longicercus (assembly GCA_038098605.1). NCBI lineage: Eukaryota > Metazoa > Arthropoda > Insecta > Orthoptera > Gryllidae > Gryllus > Gryllus longicercus. The sequence goes on along the minus strand of JAZDUA010000815.1, from coordinate 223,817 downwards.
CAGAGCAGGACAAATTTATGTAATGGTGCTATAATAGCACGCAGTTTCTCGCCCTATTTTCACGCAAAATGAGGTGAACAGTACTTAAATTTTGGAAAAATTGTACATGTTCGTATTTCAAAATCTATCTTTATGGGACAGATTTCCTTGAGGGGAAAAAATCGGATAGATAGACGGACAGACCCACAGACGCATAGGCGGATGGGCGGACGGATGGACGGACGGATGGATGGATGGACGGACGGATGGACGGACGGATGGACGGACGGAGAGACGGGCGGAGAAACGGACGGAGAGACGGGCGGAGAAACGGGCGGAGAAACGGATGGAGAGACGGATGGAGAGACGGACGGAGAGACGGACGGAGAGACGGACGGAGAGACGGACGGAGAGACGGACGGAGAGACGGACGGAGAGACGGACGGAGAGACGGACGGAGAGGCGGACGGAGAGGCGGACGGAGAGGCGGACGGAGAGGCGGACGGAGAGGCGGACGGAGAGGCGGACGGAGAGGCGGACGGAGAGGCGGACGGAGAGGCGGACGGAGAGGCGGACGGAGAGGCGGACGGAGAGGCGGACGGAGAGACGGACGGAGAGGCGGACGGAGAGGCGGACGGAGAGACGTTTTGCCGTTATTCGGTATTTCGGTATCAAGGACCCACAAAAAACGGGTTGTGGCTACACAACGTGATAGTATTTTCCCCTCTAAATTTAGGAACTGGATTCATCCACCTTTTCGTTACCAGGACCCTGTAATAAGAGTTTTTCTGCCGACATTTTTTCGGCGTTATTTCTTCTAGCAGTGCATAACTTTCTCTCTACTCAGTAGGGAGAAAGTAAAAATGTAACAATGGACCAAAGTACACTTGACAAGAGTACAAGAGCACACATTTGTACGACTTGAGTACAAAGTACATTTGGTGAAATGCCAGAAGCATCCACCTTTTATTTATAATGGAAAGAGCCTGATATTCGTGCATACAATTAGCGTTTCATTTTCCACGTGGTTAATCTTTCAGACACTGTCCTCAGCAGAGGTCAGCATTCAGTGTCAATTTTTTCATCTATAGGAGTCGTAGAGCCGTCCACAGTTCCGATGCCCTCTTTAGGGAAATAGTTTGTGAACTTCCTAAGTAATAATAATAATAATGATAATAATGATAATAATAATAATGATAATAATGATAATAATGATAAAAATGATAATAATGATAATAATAATAATAATAATAATAATAATAATAATAATAATAATAATAATAATAATAATAATAATAATAATGTCGGCCCCGCGGATCAGAAGGTTGCGCCAGCTGTCGTCTGCGCCGAGGAGGCTGCAGGTTCGAGTCCTGCGTAGACATGGTCGTATTTATGATAGTCCCTTCACGCCAAATAATCCCATCATCTCATAATTCACACTTCAAAGCGTGACAACCTTGTACTGAGAAATACAGCTTAAAAGCTGATCCTGGAAAAATTACACACGTTAATCGTGTAGCGTGGTCAGCAATGGCCTATACACTAATAATGATAATAATAATAATAATAATAATAATAATAATAATAGTTATAATAATAATGGTGATAATGATAAGAATGATAATAATAGTAATAATAGTAATAATATTAATAATAGTGATAATAGTATGAACGTTGTTGAAAATGTCATGGCCTGTGAACGCGGCGAGGCGGGAGCGGGAGTGTGTGTGCCGAGGGCTTCCACCGGGAGCGGGGCCTGGCAGGGCCGGGCGGGCAGAGCAGGGCAGGGCGGCGGGAGGGTCTCTCCGCCGTCGGAAACCTGTCCCCGGCGCCGGCAGTAGATCTTGGGGCGGCGGCGCGCACCAGGCTGCTAATGAGCCGCAAGGGCAGGCCCTCCGCCCTTCCTCCCCCTTCTCCCCTCCTCACCTCCCCCACCCCTGCCAGACCCTCGTCGCCCCTGTTGCCACCGCCCACGCCGCGGCGGCGGCTGCGGCTTCGGGCAGGAGCGCGCTCGGCCCACGAAAGAACGGGGCTTGGTCTTAACTGTTGTTGGCGAATTGCGTTTCGCAAGGCTGTATGCCGCCTGCTTGTCTTCGTCTGTTTTCAGGTTGCGGGACTTTCCGTCCACGTTTTCCGTTGCAGTCTGGACGAGTTTTACTTATTTGAAACGCGCCGTAGAAAACTAGTGTCGCTTTTACACATTATATGGGACATCACTGGCAACTCACCAAACGTTATATTAATATGCAAGTCATATTTTTGTTACTACTGTTACTTGATTGACTCCATTCATTCTAGAAAGTTATAGTTCAACTTTCATTCTTACATCGACCGATGTCCCAATCGTTTCTGATAAAAATTCAGACAAATTATATTTAACTTTGAATGATATAATAAAATTACCTCTTCTTGTACCAGAATACAAAATATATATTGTAGTAATATTAACAAGATACCTGTAAAATAGAGTAACATAGAGTAGTGCGTGGACACTTCTCATTTCAGTGGAGATCAAGTAAAAATTGCTGGGGTAAACAGAAAAAGATGGGAGAAAACGCTCCAAATAAAACTGACGGTTATCTGTAACGACATACAATTCGACTCTACTAACAAGAGAATTTTAGTGACAATAAAATATTATTAATACATTATATTAGTCTAGCGAATAAGAATTTATCGATGAATTTTTCATATAGAAAAATGGAGATTATCGATTACAGTTTTTGTAGTAGAAGAACATAACTTTTGCACAAACCAAAGAAATTAAACGGAAAATCTGTAGGTAAACCACATTTATGTCAACTGCAATTCTGAAATTGTAGTTGTGAATTGTAGATTCTGGGTGAAATGCTTCTCCGACACTGGTCACGTCGCCTCCGCTGCCTCCTGATACATATCTGATTTCTTAAAACATCAAATATTGTTTACATTTGGTGTAAAAATCTAAAACAATATTTATGTAATTATTATAATAAATGCTTCTCTACATATCTAGTATAATTTCCTACAAATACAAAGTTATAAAAATAATCTGATTATTTTCCAAAGCGGGATATGTCGAAGTATTTTTCCTACCAGTTTAGGTGCTCAGTTGCCCCAAGTATAAGTGAAACGTGTACGACCTCAAAAACAAACTGTTGAAATAAAGTTAAAATCTATAGTATCCGCATGTAGATCACGAGTGAAAATATTTACGAGCGTATTGGCATCAAGAAAATTTCACATCGCTCACCTAGTGCGCGCAAAATGCAACGCATGACGACGTAAAATTCGAGCTTGAATGACATATCACGATACAGTTATGACTTTTAAAAAAATGGACCAAAGGCGTCATTGATATTCATGACATTAGATACAAGAGAACGATTCCGACAACGTATACTGCAGTCATAACACGTCATTCTTCACACCGTGTACTTTGCACAATAGCATTGCAATTGCATGGTGAACCTCTTGTTCAGGATAGAAATCAGGTCAAATCCGTTCACTTTTTTCCGTTAACGTCACGAACTCTAGCGCGTATACTGTCTGGTTCTGACCTGTCAGTGTCTTAGACTCGTTACGAAACAAAAACATGTGCTCCCTGCCGGCGAGCGGGAAGTGATATGTGGAAGAAACAGAACATGACACAACACTCAGCTCATGGAGTAAGCTTCAGTTAATCACTATTAAGTGGAATAGGGGAATTGAATGGGATTTCAGGAAAAAATAAAACTTAAAGCGCGTAGTAAAACCTTTGTATTATCTAAATTGCGGGAGAGCAATGGATACAACTCAAGATTTGAAGCAATAAATAACTTAAATTTCCATTATGTGTATGACGGGAGTAAAATCACGTTTCGGTTGTGACCTACTAAATGCCGGCTATGCAAAAACATTTGCAAAAATCTTCACAAAAATATTCGGAAACGACGAAAAATGAATCTAAGGGAGAAATATCTAAAGTTGGCAATAATATAGGTGTTGTGGTGCGTTATCGTTGGCATTTTTCATGAAATAATTGTAAACGTTGTCATTGCCAACAATAGTGTTTACAATTATTTCTTGGCAATGAAAGCCAACTTTTTTCTGCAGAAAAACTTACAAGATCGTATAGGAAACAAGATATTTTGAAAGCATAATATTCCTATCCGATATAATAACATATGTACACGTACGAATCGTATTAGGTCGGGAATACACCAGTATTCCTTTCAGTACTTCGATTGCTAAAATGATATTAAGCAATTTCTTATTTATGATAATAATTAGAGTACATTTTCAGTATAAAAATATAATAATTAATATAATAATTAATATAATAATAATAATAATAATTATTATTATTTTACTTAATGTTAAAAATTTATAATTTTAAGATTTAAACTATTCCTGTACCCTCCGTAAGTATATTGAATACATAATTCAACAAATTCGAAAAAGGACGTGAAATAATCTGTTGTACTTTTTTTTCTATATTTTTTTACGGGCGAGTACTTTTAACACGCCCTTTCCTCAGTCGCAGCAATTTGAACACGAAATTTTCCACGGCCCGGCAGGATTCAACGAGTTTTTTCGCTCCTCGCACAAGCCCGCACCGGACATCCTCGGCTCTTGGAACTGCCTACGCCTCGCCGAAACGGCCTGTCTGGCCCAGGCCGAACATCCATCGAACACGTTTTAAGAGCTCAACCTCCTTGGAACATCCCCGACCAACCTCTACGCCTCCCGGCGCGGAGACTTGGCTACGCCGCGTCGGGGAGGGCGGTGGCTGCGGCGGCGGCGGCGGCGGCAGCGGGCCCATGAAAATGTTAATCACGGCGTCTACCTGCTGCAGCCGCAGGGCGCTGGCGAGGGACGCGGGAGGGGCGAGGAGGGGCGGGGCGGGGCGGGACGCACGAGCGGCTGCGTGGGCCGGGGAGCCGGGGCGCGGGTCGGTGGACCGCGGCGGCGGCGGCGGTGGTGAGGTCGGGGGCGGTGGCGGCGGCGGCGGCAGAGAGTGGAGGGCGAAGGGCTGAAGACGGCTAGCAGCGCCGAGGGACGAGCACTTGTCCGCCCTGCAGCCGCGGCCCGGCCCGGTCCGGCCTGGCCCGGCCTCGCCTCCGAGGGGGCGGGCGGGGGAGGAGAGAGCCCTCCGCCGGTCCTTCCTCGAGCTGCCCTGGGATCCACCTGTCTGTAATTTGCAGGATGCGTTTTCCAGGCGGATGACTGCCCATTCCCTCGCGGCGCGCTCTGCGATGAGATTCTCCCATGTTGGAACTTAGTAATGCGTTACATTTACTTTCAGGAGTCGATTATGAATTGGGATACTTCTATTCCACGTTTTCCTCGAAATTAAGGCTATCTTACTAACGTAGTTCGCCACATCGAGGTTGAAGTTTGTGTAAATATTGTGATGCTGGTCTAACAAATGTCGCTCTACTACGGAAGCTTTATTATGTACTCTGTGGTCTGGGGTCGTGGGATTGATATTACTCGGGCAACTTTTCTTGAACGATGGATTGACGATTTCGGGTGGAGTGGGGATATTAGTTACAAAGTCGGCCACTAGAGTTTTAAGTAATGTCAACGTCTGTGAAATGAAAGTCAAAACTGCATCTTGTGCTTAACTTTTTCGGGAGTTTTAGGTGACTCCCTTGAAGGACCTGGACCTGACTCAGTCATTTCTTTCGATATTGACAATAAATCTGAACAGGGGTTCTGCACTATGAAAGCAACTGGCTTTGACTAGCTTCTGTTTCGCGCCAAGGAAGTTTTAATGCTTGGAAGGTTGTCATCAGTGCCCACTGCGAGCTTTTGCCTTCAACTGTTTTTGCACAAGGGAGGGGGATCAAGGTCATCGTTCAAGAAAAGTTGCGCGAGTAATACCTTTATCGTATTTCTCAGAATGAACTCAAAGTTGTATACATAGGTCTACTTAGAGCCAAACTCTTCAATTCAAAGAGCATACCACGAGTGGCATATATGTATCTTAATAATTCTCTACAAGTAACAAGTCTGAAGACACCGTAAAAAAATTAAATCACGTTTCTTTAGCAGTGAGCAATTCATGGTGAAACGTCGTTCGAGAAGCATGACCTGTTCTTAATAACTTTAGAAATGGTTAAAACGTTTGAATAATGTTATTCATTAAGACATTTTCACCTTAATCAAACATTTCTAAGACCTACGTTATCTCATGAGCTGGCGTTTGTACACGTGTTGCGACTCTGCGATACTCTTGCAATATTGTTCTGTTTTTGTTTTGGCATAAGGAATAGTGGTTTTATTGAGAACAAATAATATTCATTTTGCCTGTATCTACATGACGTGCACAATGTCATGAACTCAACATCCACTTTTACACTAGCAGTACACTTGTGGCATTTCTTTTTCTAGTTCAGTTTGTACTTCATCCCACGTATAAATGAAAATCATGTACAATCAATTTTAAATACCTCCGTCATCTCATCAAATGTTTAACAGCATGGAATGTAAGTGTACAGTGAACTATGTATACATTTTGGGTGTTAATTATCAATAATTAGACGTCAAACGAGACACTTGTACCGTTCGGCGACATCTTGTTTAACCAATAGAACTTCCTATTGACTACCCAGGGTAGCAATTTTAAACTATTAATAATATCTTTGTATTTCTTCTGCTATGGGATTACACAAATCGACATGTATGGACCTTGTTATAGGACATGTCGTGTGTGTTTGGTCATGTCGATGGATAATCGATGTGTGTGTGAAGGACATATAAAGATTTTGTAATATTATGATATCTATGAACATTTTAATATCTGCTAATGGCCACGAAATAGATCTAAAAACAAAACGTTATGATTTTCTCAGTATTGTTTGTTATGAAATCACTGAACATTTTAAATTCATAATATAGAAATAATTCATGCATATTTTCTATATTATTTTTCGGCAGAAATTTTCACCACTCCGACACGAAACATAAAGAGTGATAATTCGATCGTTCAACCTTCGGTTGCTTGGAGTTTTCGAAATATCGGTTCTTTACTTATCCTTATTCTAAACTTGATGTTGGATAAGTCGAAATTAATTCGAAAATAACTCTACACTACTCGAAAAATTATGTTACTCCATTTTATTACCCCCTCAAGTTGCCGATTTCACAGGCGTCACAACCTCGAAATGGACTGTATTGGAAGAAGTTGATTCTGACAATGTGATTTAAGGCTCCCTTCCCGACGATTTGTTGCATAAATCGCAGTCACATACATCCTTCATATAGCTTGCTCGTTCTCTTTACGTGCGTGTGTCCGGTCCACGTAATGGGGCATTTAATGGACTTCCAGCATCGGCGACCTCATCTTACGCCACGCGTAGTGGTGCCGTGTCACCCCGAACGAACCCTTCGTGTTCGGGGCTAGCTCGTCATTAATCCGCGGGTTAATTGGTGTCCCGGCTCTCGGGAATGACATCCGTTCTGGTTCGTGAGCGGGAATGTCACGTTGCGGCGAGGAAGCTGCTCGGCGGCTACCAGCACGATCAAGCCTCCGTTCAGCCCGCGTTGAATGCGACGTCGGCAACGACACATCGATGTTTCTAAACATTGAATGCTCGAAATTCTCACATCGATGTTTTCAAAACTGGGTTAGTGACCGTCGATGTTTCTAAACATTGAATGCTCAAAATTCTAAATCGATGTTAATAAAACATCGACCAAACATCATCGATGTTGCTATACATCGATGTTTTCAAAACGAGGATAGTGACCACCGATGTTTCTAAACATTGCATGCTCGAAATTCTCAAATCGATGTTAATAAAACATCGGCCAAAAATCATCGATGTTACTATACGTTGATGTTTTCAAAACTAGGTTATTGACCATCGATGTTTCTAAACAATGAATGCTGAAAATTCTCATATCGATGTTAATAAAACATCGGTAAAACACCATCGATGTTACTATACGTTGATGTTTTCAAAACTGTGATAGTGACCATCGATGTTTCTAAACATTGAATGTTCAAAATTCTAACATCGATGTTGATAAAAACATCGACCAAACATCATCGATGTTTTCAAAACAGGGTTAGTGACCATCGATGTTTCTCAACATTGAATGCTGAAAATTCTAACATCGATGTCAATAAAACATCGACCAAACGTCATCGATGTCACTATACATCGATGTTTTCAAAACTGGGGTACTATCATGGTGGTAATCATTGAAGTTCACGCAGGGGAGGGGATTTAATTTGGAAGTGATATCGTGTATTATTTTTTATTAAGATATAAGTGACAAAAAAGGTTAAAAATCATCAGGAAAATTTAGAAAACTTGTATTATATAGTTCGATAATTCAAAACCAGTATAGATGAAAACTTTATTGATTTATTTATTTCTCACCCGTAGTCTGAAGAATATTCAATTTATGGATATCTAAAAATTATTATAAAATTTTGTTACGATGGATTTCTTCATTTAAAAAATATCGGACACGTAAAAACATCAATGTTAAAATACGTCGGTTTAAAAAAATCGATGTTAAATACATCGCTGATTTTATAAAAATATCGATGTTTTGAAAACATAGACGTCGATGTCGCATCGCTAGTTCTCAAAGGGAAGGGCTTCAGTGAGGGTCCCACACAGGCGGACGTATACCGACTGCATCCCGCCGTCATGTTTTTCTACCTTTCCAAACCAATTATAATAACGATTCTTAATTGTATTTAATTAGAAATGTGTCTCCTCTCTTCATTGCTTCGCTTTCTTCGTAGTTTCCGGTGTATATCAACTGCGTCCAGCAGTCAAGTTTTCCTGACCACCCCGAGAAGTCATAACTCGACTCCATCTCGTCTATTTTCCTCTTTAGTTTAAGGATTGATTTCTTCATTTCACGAGGTCCGCTTAAAATCACATTGATAGATTATAATTTGTCAACTTCTTTCGGTTTTCAAGAAACATTTGCATGTCCTTTGAGATCACTGGCAACGTTGAAAACCACCGCTTAAACTTGTGGAAACAAAACATGAAATTACCGATCATGAGAATCTTCTTACCTGCTGACTTAACATACACAATTCCCAAGATTCTGCCATGTTCACCGGTGTTGGAGGTTTACTCTGGGCTGGTGCGAGAACATCTACATTGCGCTAATTATGAATGCAAACTGAACTAAAATGTTTACTTCTTCCGAAACGCCAGATGAACGAAACGGGATGGAGTCGGGCTATGCCATCTCAGGTAACGAAATGTGAAAATGGTCTAGCTGAGAGTTGGGGCTGAGGAAAAACTGACCGAGGAATACAGTCGCGCTATTCTCAGACAGACCTCCCTTTCAGGAGAAGCTCGAAAAATAAATTATTTTCACCGGAGGAACAATCAAGACGAAACTGGCGGCTACTTCTTTAAGAAATATTTCTCGCAACTAGTTTTGAATGTAGACGCATTTTCTTCGCAATAAAGAGTGAATAATTTTATCATAGGAATATCTAAAATTAACGTACGGCTTCATTTTGTGTAAAATTTCGCGAAACCAGTATTAAATTTGGATACATTTTCATCTGAACAAAGTATGAAAAGACCTGTGATGATTAAACTGCTGGACACATCTTTATATGACATTTGCTCAACCTAGTTTTTGTACCCATTTTCGCCCAAATAAAATATGAAAGATCTTAGCATAATTTTACTTCAGGTATATTATGGCTGTAACTCTAAAATTAGTTCACTGAAGGTTTACAACAGATAAACCACATTCTTGAATTGATCTACCAACATTAAGAGATATTTTTCTTTATTGAAGCAAAATAGACCTTCGCCTAGTTACATGCCTGTTTTCAGTACTTAATTGCAGGGGCGGATCTAGACATTCTATTTTTTTCGAGGGTGAGCGAGGGGATCCACGATCTTTCAGTTCAAATGAAAATGAATATCTCTGTAATGCTTAGTCTCGATCTTTCAGCAGTTCAGTGGATCAATGCTTCCAGAAAGGTATCATCCCCTGACCACCATCCAAAAGGCACCTAATAGGGCCCTGCACTGGTTTTCACTTTTGCTAGTCAAGGAACATTTTGCTACTTTGCGATTGTTCTCTAGAAGAATTTTGCGTTATGAAAATAATCAAAATATCTTCTTCTTGTGATTGTGTAGAAAAATCTTGAACTCGATGAATGCATGACCCATAAACATACGAGTGTACACAAACAATAGACCTAATTTTCAAGCAATCTCTTCACTAATGTTTTAGAAGATTAATGTTGAATAAGTTAATTTTCTTCTGCAAATTGTTTTCCGTATTTTATATTTGTCTATTTGTTAGTAAATTACATGCAAACATAAAAAAATATTACAACGACAAAAGTACAGTTTAGAGAAGACTTAGTTGCTTCAAAATGTCGGCGATGGTGTAACGGCGGCGATGGTGTAACGGTTAGCGTACTGGACTGTTGTACCCAAGTTGGCGGGATCCAACCCGATCGAAGCCGTGGATTTTTAAGGGCGAAAAAATCCTTCGTACGCCTTCCTTCGGAGGGGAAGTAAAGCCGGCTGTCCCATGTTCGTAGATTTACTTGCATGTAAAAGATCCTCAAGCCTAAATGACGCCTCTGAGCTAAATTCAAATCACCTGTTTCTCGCCCAAGAAATACCTCCTTTCTCTGCTAGTTGGTGAGAGGAGCGTAGCGAAATTTGCGTGGTCAGACGGAAGAGCTGCCTGATGGCCAGAGTCTCGCCACGTAAAATAAGGCAAATTCAATTCTATTCAATTCAATTCAATGTAAATTTGGGTATCAATTTTGGTTCAAACCTGTGAAGTTGCACGAAAAGTTGTTCAATATGAAGCCTGAAATAAAGAGGTCGCATGACTACGCAAATGAAACAAACACGTTAACTAACCCGTTCTTTATATTTCTAAAAAATGGCTTAGGTGCAAGGTAGCGTTTCCTTTGAAGAACTCTGTAGTTGTTTCGTGATGCAAATCAATGATAGCTTGACGTGTAATAGGTAGAAACTGAAACAAAAATCAGAAACCGTAAAATCTCTTAAATATATTCACAACGTTGCGCTACTGGATCGGTATTCGTGGAGTTATGTGACAAAAAATACGGGTGCGATGAAACAGCGCGATGCTGCAGCATTCCTTGGCAAGGTTAACTGCTTAGATACGATTTCCCCTATTATTCCTTTCTCCTGCGGCCGATTTTCTAACTTACCATTTACGTCCAGAAATTTTGTTTGGTTGGTCCTATATAAATAAGTAGAAAATGACTCGGGAGGTTAGTGATTTATTGCTTCCTTTCTGATGTTTTGTAAGAAACCTACTGACATTTTTCGAGCCCGAGAAACACGTGCTGAACAGTACCATCATATAAAATAATTGATTTTATCGCAAACCATTTATTATCCATGGATTTGCTGGACCCATGATTTCGCATTTTGTAAATCACTGTTTGAAAGGAGAAAATAGCTTCACTGAAATCAAATTTGTACGGCAAACGTCTGAAGTGTGCGTAACACCTTTATAGACCCGGATAACTTGTATTTCCTCCCGTGCATGGGTTAGCTTTGAAATATTACAAGGCTTTTTAAACCAATAGAAAGACTTGAAAAATAAAATTGCACGGAATGTCAAAGTGTCCATTTCATTTGACATAGTTTTCCATATTCTGCTCTTTCAGGACCCTTCTTTTTTCGACGAGAAGGTGCCCAGTAGAGATAACCGTCGAAACAATGTGTCATTTTTTGTATTGCAGCAACAGAAATATCACTCGTTTTCTTTCGAGGACCCGACAACGGCATTTCAAGGGCTCATTATAATCGCTTCGAAGTTGTACACGGTGATATAAAGTGCATGCGTTTAGTGTGCGGTTGCGGATTTGGTGGTACCATTGTCTACAACATTCAATATTATTTTTTTCGTCTTAAATTTGTTTTATTACACTCCTTGTGTAATTCCTAGTTAGCAGTAGCACTTTTATGGTGTTTGTGTGTGTGTTTGTGAGTGGTGATATCTAATAAACCGAACAAATCTTCACATTTCTTGACGTATTGTATACTGGGGAGAGTATTTTTATTTGGACGATACAAGCAATATTAAATTTCCACTGGAATTACTAGATTGTTCAATATATTAAAAGATTTATAACAAATCACAAAATGTGAATGAGTGAAAACCATAACGGTATAAGTGACATTTTATAAATTCTGAAGAAAACGTGTTTATTTTCGTTTATATTTCAGTGGCCATGAGTTTTCATATTTTTAATTAATAATTGAATTGCTGCTTTAATGATGAAACAAAGCACCACGACCACGACATTTCAGTAATATTGTCTTAAATAAACATATTTATCTGAATTTATAAAATGTCACTTATTCCGTACTGGTTTTCCTCCATTCACATAGAAAAACACTTCATCACAGAGCATAGAAGAATTTTCTTAAATAAAATCCCTTCCTTTTCACTGAATAAACTGGCGTTAATAAACATTTCATTTTAACAAATTAAAATGTTCTCTCTCCCCCCCCCCATTTGTAGCTTTGTTCCAACAGAGCGTCAGATTGGCTCATAAGAAGTTACATCACATACGTACGTTCCTTCATACAAATGGTACATTATACAGAACAAGCAGAGAAAGCAAAACTAACCGCCAGATTCCCACACGTGGAATCCTAACAGCCGCCTTCGCCCTTCGGGTTCCGCTTTTCCCGCACGACCGAGGGGCGCCCGCGGCGTTGGCGCCGATATGAGATTCCACACGATTTTCAGCCGCCTGCGACGCCCCTCCCGCCCGTTCCTCGCCTCCGCCGCCCCTCCCATTACCTCCCCCACCCGCCTCCTTCCCCCTCCATGTCGTCGCACCGGCTGAGGTGGCTCAGGGCATCAGCGGCAGCGATGGTGTATCGGTTAGCGTATCGGACTGTTGTGCCCAAGTTGGAGGATGGAAACCGATCGAAGCCGCGAAAAAATCCTTCGTACGCCTTCCTTCGGAGGGGAAGTACAGCCGGCTGTCCCATGTTAGTAGATTTACTTGCAAGCCTAAATGACGCCTCTGAGCTATATTCAAATCGCCTATTTCTCGCCCAAGAAATACCTCCTTTCTCTGCTAGTTGGTGAAAGGAGCGTAGCGAAATTTGCGTGGTCAGACGGAAGAGCAGGCCTCGTGGCCTGAGTCTCGCCACGTAAAATAAGGCATTAACTCAATTCAGTTGATGGAAACGCCAGGCCTGTGAACAGGAGGTTCTAGGGTTCGTGTTCCGACGGTCGCGGTGGAAGGATTTTCGACAATAGCTAGATACCGTGGTCGAGTTCAGCTGCTGTCTGTAAGAGAATTCTAGCGGCCGGCTGCTCTGATCGGTAGTTTTCCGTGGATTCCCCGATCAACACCAGGCGAATGCCGAAGAAGTGCTCTAACAAACAGGCCATGGACCCCGTTCTTTTCATCTTGTTTATTCCATCCTCACCCCTTACTTACACATTTGTACTTACATGCACTACACTACCCATACGTCAGGGGATGAGTCGGGAGCTTAGACCTTTATGCCTTTATTATGCCTTTATTATGCCTTTATTAATATGGCGAGGCTCGGGCCATCAGGCCCGCTCTTCCGCCTGACCACATGTCACAAATATACAGAGTAATGTATTAAATAGTAAAATTACTAAAAAGTAATGTTATCTAAAAATTTAAATGTAATATAATCTACAAGTTGTAAGTAGTTAGTGGAAAGCAAACGTCATTTAAAGCAACTTATAAATAGACAACATCAGAGGTTAAATGGATAAAATGTTACAATAATAATTTTGAAATAATTTTAAAATCAAGTCTGAGATTGAAAATACAATTTGAATTAAATAAGATTATGTGCTTTAAATATCTGCGCGCTACGCGGCAGCCTGGTATTCACCCCGAGCGACTGTGATCTATTAATACAGAAAGACACCATCACACGTCGCTCGATCCTGGAGGAAAACCCGCTAGTCGGGGAAAAACCCACCAGGCAGACTGTGTCCTAATACAATGGAAACTAAGCTAACATGAAGTAACGGGTCTTTGGGATGGTATCCTCAGCTGCGGTCCATGCTGCTAAGGGTGGTTTTCTTGTTTAAAACCGCCTCTGCTTCTACGGATGAAAGTACAGTTCCGGCAGTATCAAATAGGTCGCAAGAAAGTAACATTTACAAAAGAAACATTAATGTTATTTCTAAAACATATTAATCTTAACACTCCTAAGAAATAGTTTTTATTTGACCCGTAATCTACAGTGATTTAAATAGCAAAATGGTGTATTTTACTTTGTAAAAAAGTCATGCAGGTGCTTCTTAAAAGATGTTAATGAAGAGGAGTTTTTAATATTGGGAGGCAATTTATTCCATTCGCGGGCTACAGTAATTGCAAACGATTTATTGTAGTAGCTGGTTTTGCTAGACCTTGTCCAGCCGGCGGCCGTTACATGTAGGTGGGAAATACCTGGTTGAGGAAACCTGGCTTGCCGGCGTGTAGGTCCACGCCGGCTCTCAGCCGGGGAAGACCACCGCCACTTTCCGAGGAAAACACATGCACTACACTTACAAGACTAATGAACTTAACAGATGACGCGCCCGGAATCTGACATCAATCAATCAATCAAACCCCCGCCTTCACCAATACCCTCGCACGGTGCCGTCTTCTTCGTGGTGGTTCTGCCACCCATCGACCTATATCCTACCTTTCGGTCACAATTTCCAGACTCTACCCTCCTCCTCGCTATACCCAGCAACACGGTATCTTGTGCCCCAGTGTCCTCTACTCTCATCTTTTGAGTCTTCAGCCTCAGAGTTACGTCTTGCCGTCTCCCAACTTCCCACATCCATCACTTTGCATAACCAGTCGTTTTGGAATACTTGACTTCCCGCTGGGAACACACCTTGCTCTCCCGTTCGTCAAGTGGGCACGCAATCGCTGTACCGCTTAACCTGCCACTTCCCCATGCCACGACGCGACTAAATCTCTAAAGCTCACATGCCATCTGACTTGCATGCCACCCCGACGGTCATAGCACCTTCTATCAACCACCTACGGTACTTAACAGCCACAACACTGCGCCATAAATACACCTGGAGGGCTCCTCAAGCCACTCAGTTTCCAGCTCCTTACCACCACGTTTTTCACTCCCTGTTTCATCTGGATGTTGCGTCTCCTAACCAAAACGCAGGCTAAACTTTTCATCGCCGTCCCCGATACTACTGGCTTCACCTTACTCCAATGCATCTCCAACCCCCTATCCTCTTCTCCTCATCTTTTACCATCTCCTCCTCCACCAGCTCCATTTCAAACCCTCCCCCTCCATCTTTAACTCCAACGCACCAGCGTAGATGGCTCAGGGCATCAACCTATGTCAGTGCTCCGACTGTGACCGGGAGGTCCTAGGTTCGAGTCCAAATGATGGCACGGGTTTCGACACTGGCGAGAGAGTCGTTGTCTGGAGGATAATTCTAGCGACCGGCTGCTCTGATCAGTTTTCCGTGGTTTCTCCGATTAGCACCAGGCGAGTGCCGCAGAAGTACCCTAACAGACAATCACGGTCCACGCGCGATCTTTCATTTGTCTTCCTTGCTCTCTTCTCACCCCTTACACTCACTACATGCACTACACTTCTGCCGAGAGACCAGTCGGGAGCTTAGAGCTTGTGTGGCTGGGACGGTGCTCCGCTGGTGGAAGAAACTACCTGATTGGAGAAAACGTCCTTAGCCAACGTGTAGAACGTCGCCGGATCTCACCATCCAGCGAGGGAAGATCACAAGATCACCCCCTCATCCCGCGATAAAAACATTCACAACACTTACGGGACTAATGACTTAGCCGTTGACCCGCCCGGAAATACTTATCAATCAATTCCCCTCTATCGTTTCCAGCTCCACCTCCATTGCCTCCACACCCACTGCCTCCCCCTGTGCTGCCTCCGCCGCCAACTCCACCCCCACCGCCGCCGCCGCCAACTCCCCAGCCCGCGTGACGCCACCCTTCTCCCGTCCCCGATGGCGCTTCGCTCGGCGCGAGGCGAAGAGGCAGCGCAGGCGTGAACGCGCCGCTCGCGCGCCAAGCATCCGGATCTCCGGGATTGGAAAGCCGGGCGGCACGCGTTATTGGGGTTTTCCGCGGTTTCCCTCCGCCGCCCGCACCGCCCCCCCCGCCGCCGCCCTCGCCGCCCTCGCCGCCCCCGCCCGCACCGCCGCCCCCGCCGCCATAACCGCCACCCCCGCCGCCACCTCCGCCGCCCCCGCCGCCGCCCCCGCCGCCCCCTCCGCCCCACCGCCCCCTCCGCCCCACCGCCCCCTCCGCCCCACCGCCCCCTCCGCCCCACCGCCCCCTCCGCCCCACCGCCCCCTCCGCCGCCCCCGCTGCCACCGCCGCCGCCGCCCCCGCCGCCCCCGCCACCGCCACCGCCGCCCTTCCGCCGCCGCTCCGCGTCGATAGCAGCGAGCGAAAAGTGGGCCGGATTCAGAGCCGCTATCATGCAGCAGCCTTAACGTGCGAGTAGAGCCCGTAAGCGGCGGAGGATTTTCCGGAGGCCAAGATGGGTTCAGGCGGGGCGAATTTCTTCAGCTACTAGCTACACGACGTCACGATCTTTTGCGACTTATGGGGAAGGTAGAATATTGGACATAAGAATTTGGACTCGCCTTTTCTTTTATTATCGATTATTTTAAATTGTGATCAACTTTCAATAGAAATTTATTTTATTATTATTATTATTATTATTATTATTATTATTATTATTTTAATGTTTATTAGTAAACTCTTCAAAGTCAATCTTAAATTATAATGAGCCAATACACAGTTTAGCTAATGAAATGCCGGACTTCAGAGCCATCTTCCTGGATTTCTTTTTAACTTTCTTAACGGTAATGATATTTTTATAAATATTTTGGTAATGAATAAAAAAAGAGGTTTTCTAATTTCTTCGCCCAAATTCTGGTAACTTTTTTCCCCCCAGCGTTTAGTGTGGAAATTTATTGGAGGAGCGGAATTCGTGGAAGTTCCGCGGCGATGGCGCGTTCCAGGAAAAGCAATCGGTTGCCTCCCGCACGTGCCTCGCAGAACGAGGTCGAAATTTGGAAGGCGAAAATAACGCATTAGCAGTTCAAATGGAGACGCGTTTTGTCGCATGTGTGTCAAGGATCTTTCCTACCGAACATTCTTGTAATTATATGGAAGCTTCCGTTCTACTCGCGTTGCTGCACACTAATTCGTTTAAGAAGTGCTTTCTGTATCATGTGGCACTCTACTTGACGTATCGGTGTTGTGAAATGACGAACAACGTAAAAAAGAGAATATTTGGAGAAAATTTTTGAAACTAGCCTCCAAAATATGTAATAAAATATTACTACGCAAGAATTCGCATTTTAAGTGCATAATAGGTCCAGAAACTAAGTATATTCAGGTTTGCCATTTTCACAGTAAAATATATTCGCTACTAGATTTGACAATATGTTGGAAAACTTAATAACTTTAAACATTTTGTAAAGAATGGAAGATATGTAAAAGCTGCTTAGTGAGCACTTCTGTTCAGCACAAATTCCGCCCATCGAAATCCTTAAATTTCATTTTTTCCCTGTGGAAATGCGAAAACGTTAAAGGGAAATAACGATGCTAAAAGTAAGTAATAGAGAGAAATTTCAGGCGTCAATTCATACCATGTTATGGTGACACTAACGTCCAACATCAATTGGATTCAGGAATAAACCAAATAAAATGCAGTTTGTAAATGTATATAGAACTAAACAAAACATATAGTACTTCCACAATTGTTCAGCTAGTTAACTCAGAAATCCGCACACAAAATATTCAATCTGTAAAAGAATTTTAAAAAATGAAACAAATGAAGTGTGCGTTGTGGAAACTAAATTCCCGTCGACGGTAGTCGAAGTCAGGGTCGTCCCCACTGGGGAGAAGCGGCACTTCCTGCACGTAGACGCGGTGTTTTCCCCAACAAGGTATCTCCCACCTGCGGGGCACCGCCTCAGCCAGAATAAGCGCTAAGCTATACTGTCTGGTGTCTCGACATGTGTGGTGCATTTTAGTGTATCTGTAACTGTGTGTGCAAGTAAGGGGTTAGGTTAGGACAAGAAAGAAGAAAGACAGATCGCGCGCGGTTCATGGCCCGTTTGTGAGGGTACGGCTCTGGCACTCCCCTGGTGAAGATCGGAGAAACCACGTAAGACTATCGATCGGAGCAGCACCAGTCATTTGAGGTTTATGGATTACATACAAGCGAACTACATTTTTTTCATTTATTTACACATATGGTAAATACATAGTTCAGTTTAAATGAACTGCACATATGTTGGATGGCATAATAGCTAACTTAAATTAAAACTTAAAAGTAATACAGAAATTGAGGTTACCCATCGGGCTCCTGTGGTCGGGATCTAGTTCGGAGAATTTCTTGAGGAAAATGTGAAAGGGAAATTTATTTTGTATTCTGGTTCTATGTGAAGGATTTCTGCCGAGCCTGTGAACAGATAGTGAAGGAATTTGGGGTATGTTTGAAAAAAACTTAGTAGCTAGGTAGGTGATATGATGGTCTAAAGTCTCTAGGTCGAATTCTTTGTGTAACTGATTATTATATACTACGGCAACGGATTATTGGTGACATACCGCGTTTGTAATATTTCTGAGAAATTGGTTTTGTATTATTTCGTTTGGTTGCTTGTTGCTGCGTTTAACCAGATTGGGCAGACGTGTAGTAGCAAGAGTCATATTATTGTTTTGTATATTTATATAGCTGAATTGTGAGATAAGGGGCAGGATCTGTGTAATAAAGGCTTTAATTGTATTAGCTTGATTCTGGCTTGAATGATTTTTGTGTATATATGCTGATTCCCACGGAGTTTTGTGTCCATGATCAGTCCTAAGCATCTGATTGGTTTATTGAGACGGCGCCAGTTGATGATCGCTACTCCCGGTTAATCTGTTTCTTATCCACTGCATCGGGCGGGTGGCGCCCCGGTGCGCAGCCAACTGAGGAGGGGAACGTCTGCTAAAAAAGCGTAACGATGACGCACTTGCGAGCTGTGCACGCCGAGTGACGTGCATGCCGGACGCATCGAGCGGGAAAGATGGAATAAAAGAGTCCGCTCCTTTCCACCGGCCGTGTTTTAGTATCGAATTGCACATCGCTGGCGGTTTTGTGCTCGAAGGATTACGGCCGTTTGCTGCGTCACTTCTGAATCACTTTCTTCGGTCTCGTGCTTCAGAGCCTGTCGAGGGAAGAAGGCGTCAGCAGAAGTGTAGGCGAAAATGCCAATTTCGCTTTTTTTTTCCTGGACTGTAGTCACTTCTTTTGTTTTCTCTAAATAAATGCGTAGACGTTCGTACTGTCAACCAAAGGAATATTCCTGCTGACGGCAACACATTTAACCCATTGTAGAGCACTGACATAAGCAAGTCGTGTTTGAAGAGATTTCGATCTGGAATTCATAATGTTCAACGTAATTTTCTATAATTGATAAACTGTTCATTTGTTAGATTTTATATTCAAATAATTCACGTTTTTTTAAAAATAAATTAATAGAAAGATTAGTACGGTGTCCCGAAAAAATCATGGTACTGTTTTTTAACCGCATACCATCTTAATTTTTTGTTTGTTTCATGTCAAAATAATTATAAATGAAATTTCGTATACATAGGACCACGGCAACTCGTGCCTACTT
The DNA here is from genome assembly GCA_038098605.1 of Gryllus longicercus. NCBI lineage: Eukaryota > Metazoa > Arthropoda > Insecta > Orthoptera > Gryllidae > Gryllus > Gryllus longicercus. The sequence goes on along the minus strand of JAZDUA010000815.1, from coordinate 204,191 downwards.
ACATCGAAATTTGCCAGTACTTGCAGATTCGTCCTAACACGAGATGGCGTAGCGACGTTCTACTAATTACTTGGTATTTTGTTACCAAACACATAGTTTTCAAATAGTCAACATGTCGATAGAATCAAGCAGTTCAAAAAGAGTATATTTTTAATGAGAGTCGTGATACATCAAATAAGATTTCAAAATTTCCTAATGAAAGTGACTGATAAAGATAATTGGCACACCTTGAAACTATTGAGAGAGATAAGCGGTGTATAAAATTTGTCTCCGAGCTAGCTTCTTTGACATCATCCTACGAACTGTTAAAAGACAATTCATCTTCTGATTATAATGAAAATATGGATTTGCAAGCAGATTTGCCTACGCTGTTCGAGAACACACGACCTGAACAACATTCGAATGAAATGATTTCATTACTTTAAAATTAGTAGCAGCGCTTTATAGGTCTCAGCTAAATATCGGAGATTTCATTTATATTCTTGAAGTTATTATTGAGTCACATGGACGTAATACTAACGAATTTTCAGTAAATACTCAATTCAAAGAATTCGTACGAATAAACGGAATGGGCGGTTGATTTTCAAAACAGAGGTCATTTGAAGTCAAACAGAAAAAATATATAGGGTATGCGTATCTGATTTCGCGAAAAAAAAATGCTTCCTATATGCCTTGGGATACCCTAATGATTTGTGCTTCCGGGCGTGTCAAATGCTAAGGTCATTAGTGTCGTAAGTGTTGGGCATGTTTTTATCGTTGGGGGGGATAATCTTCCCCTGTGTAGCAAAAGTTGAAAATCCTGTCAGCGTGGAGATTCGAATTCCCCGGTCAGAGACACTACCGGGGGATGAGTTGATATCCTGATCCATCTAAGCTCGTTTTACAACACGAGAAAATGAACATTACAGTTTGTACTAAAAATATTTTATTTTGAAAATTATTCTGTCAGAACGATACAAAGTTAGCAAACAAATTTCACACCATGAATTGCTAAAGTGATAGTTCCTACGTCAGTTTGTAAATCACTACAATTAGCAATATGTGATGGAAATTGGCACAAAAAGTCACTAAACATACACTCCTAATCCTGAAACTGACTGTCAATAATTAACTTTAAATTACGACGAAATACTATACTCAGCTGCTGAAGGTTTATTGATCAAGCAGAAACAAATTTTAAAAAAAAATGAACGTTGTCGCCCAACCTTAGATAACATATTTTGTGGAGGAGCAAGAGAATTCAATTAGTCATAAAAAAATGAATTTGTTAAATAAACGTCGCAAGATGTTATAAAGACTCTATCATTTAAATAATGACATTCCGAATTAGTCTAAACCGCACCATTTATCAACTGTCGTATTCCTCTTAATTTTACTTTGCACGATGTTTCAAAATTAGCTACCGTACAGACAGATTGTTTAAGTTCTTTGCATCTTATGTAAGTAAGCGCTTTCAAACTTTGTTTCACTCCTTTGGACTACTAGATCCTCAACAAAAGTGCTACTGAACAAGACCACATAAAAGGGTTTTCCAAAAAGTGGCACGCACACTGCTAAATGACAGCAAATAAAATTTTCTGAAATAAAACTGCAATAAATAAAATATTTTGACAGACACATTCTCCACAAATTCTGCAATAATATAGTAAAATAAGTATATTACATTTGTTTTTTCCTGTTGCTGCTGTTCCGTTTCTGAAAATGTGAATAGGAAACACGTAATGGTAGGCGTCTGCTTATTTAGTGACTTAGTGCGACAAGACGGTCAGATGTGTCGCCCTGAGAATTAGAATCCAGTCGACAATTGCAAAATTAAAATAAATGGAATAACACAAAATATTTGCCTATTTGAACCTAAATCGAAACTTTTTCATTGGTTTGAGATTTTTACAGAGTGTTTGTGTATCTAACGTAACTGTAGACACACCTCTCATTGCTAGAGCCTGCATTGTTTTTTTTCAATTTCTGCACGCATAGGAAATTAGTGATCGTTTCATTAGTGTGAGTAGATCCAAAACCGTTATTCCTCCATTAAATTCCATATTTCTGAAACAGGAAATTAATGTGTCTTTCTTAAAAATATCTTTATCAACCTTTCATTTAACTGTTTTTACTGTGCTCAGGTGTCGAGACGTGACGCATAGTGTAAATGAGTTTTTCAGAGCGTGTCATATCCTTATTATTTCTTTATTTTAAATTCTTTATTCAGTTTGTGGCCAAGAGAGGATCAAAATGGGAACGAAATCGTCAAAAAACTACAATATATCGAAGACAGGCTGTATTATCAATAACGGAGAGACGGACGTTTTTAAATAAACTCTTTTTCAGTATCAGGGATCCTAAAACGTGTATTTCCGTTGAAATCTCGAAATCGCTTTTCCGCAGCATTACATAACTTTCCGTATACTAAGTATATTACTCCATATATACGCACGTATACGATAAAGTAAAAAGAAGGAGTCGGTAATGGTCTATCGTTTCATGGGACGTCTACAAAGCAGAGCGTCGGCGGTTGCCTGTGCGTCTGTTTGGTTGTTCGCGCTTCAGTTCTCGTCGTACCGCCACCGCCGCCAGCTCCGCCGCCGCCGCCGCCGCAGCCACCGCCGCCGCCGCCGCCGCCGCCGCCGCCTCCACCGCCACCGCCACCGCCGCCGCCACCGCCACCGCCACCGCCGCCGCCACCGCCACCGCCACCGCCACCGCCACCTCCATTTCCACCTCCACCACCGCCACCGCCGCCGCCACCGCCACCGCCACCGCCACCGCCACCGCCACCGCCACCGCCACCGCCACCGCCACCGTCACCGCCACCGCCGCCACAGCCACCGCCACCGCCGCCGCCACTGCCACCGCCACAACGTCCGCCGCCACCGCAACCGCCAGCTCCACCACCACCGCCACCGCCACAACGTCCGCTCGCGTCGGAGGGCGACGAGCGCGGACGAGCGGCGGTGGCGGCGGCGGCGGCGTCGCGCGTGACCGCCCAAGCGCGCCCGAGACACCTGCGCCGCCGCCGCCCCCATCGGCGCAGAGGTCGCGCGGTCCGCGACGCGCTCCCTGTCCGCTCATGTTCACGCGTCACAGCCCGCGAATTTCCAAGTGAGACTCCCTAGATTAGCCTCCAATTCTCACAGATCATTCGGGAATATTGAGTTTGGAGGAAATGGTCTTCCACCATACACTCCCAACATGAGCAATATAATGCATGGGGTCGGAAACGGATCCTGAGGCAAATGAGGGGGCCTTGAGGCAGTCAAGAAGAATAGCGCTGGTCTACCTACCCTACCACAATTGAAGCAGTTTAAATGTGATAATTTTAGATATATTAATACATTATAATATTTTTAAAAATATTTGAAATATACCGTACAGTTTACAAATATTCCTCGCGTGAGCGTACAACATAGTCAGCTTTCTTTGTACAACGTCTGGAACGATCCAGGCGATTTTGCCGAAGACAAGTATGAGTATAGGATATGTTTTAATTGATCTAATTATTTTTATTTCTTAATGATTTTATGTTCGTTTTAAAAAAAATAATAAATAATTGAAATGTCATTTTGGTGTGATTTTATTAATTTCTACCTATGATTTTTAATAGATAAAATAGGAATAGATAACATGTAAGAATATTTTGATATAAAATTAACTGTTGTGGACTACGGATGTTGGGAATTTTTTTTTCTTCTACAGAGGTCCGTAAAAGGTTGGGCACGCATGGAGGCTCTAGCGTTGACCACGGACAGACCGACAGACAGACAGACAGGTATACAGACAGACAGATATACAGACAGACAGACAGACAGATAGATATACAGACAGACAGATAGATATACAGACAGATATACAGACAGACAGATATACAGACAGACAGACAGACAGACAGATATACAGACAGACAGACAGATATACAGACAGACAGACAGATATACAGTCAGACAGACAGATATACAGTCAGACAGACAGATATACAGTCAGACAGACAGATATACAGACAGATATACAGACAGACAGATATACAGACAGACAGACAGATATACAGACAGACAGACAGACAGACAGATATACAGACAGACATACAGACAGACAGATATACAGACAGACACAGACAGACAGACACAGACAGACAGACACAGACAGACAGACAGACACAGACAGACAGACAGACACAGACAGACAGACACAGACAGACAGACACAGACAGACAGACACAGACAGACAGACACAGACAGACAGACACAGTCAGACAGACACAGACAGACAGACACAGACAGACAGACACAGACAGACAGACACAGACAGACAGACACAGACAGACAGACAGACACAGACAGACAGACAGACAGACAGACACAGACAGACAGACAGACACAGACAGACAGACAGACACAGACAGACAGACACAGACAGACAGACAGACACAGACAGACAGACACAGACAGACAGACACAGACAGACAGACACAGACAGACAGACAGACACAGACAGACAGACAGACACAGACAGACAGACAGACACAGACAGACAGACAGACACAGACAGACAGACAGACACAGACAGACAGACAGACACAGACAGACAGACACAGACAGACAGACACAGACACAGACAGACACAGACACAGACACAGACAGACACAGACACAGACACAGACAGACACAGACACAGACAGACACAGACACAGACAGACACAGACACAGACAGACACAGACAGACACAGACAGACACAGACACAGACAGACACAGACACAGACAGACACAGACACAGACAGACACAGACACAGACACAGACAGACACAGACACAGACACAGACACAGACAGACACAGACACAGACACAGACAGACACAGACACAGACAGACACAGACACAGACAGACACAGACACAGACACAGACAGACACAGACACAGACAGACACAGACACAGACAGACACAGACAGACACAGACAGACACAGACACAGACAGACACAGACACAGACACAGACAGACACAGACACAGACAGACACAGACACAGACACAGACACAGACACAGACAGACACAGACAGACACAGACACAGACACAGACACAGACAGACACAGACACAGACACAGACACAGACACAGACAGACACAGACAGACACAGACACAGACACAGACACAGACACAGACACAGACACAGACACAGACACAGACACAGACACAGACACAGACACAGACAGACACAGACACAGACAGACACAGACACAGACAGACACAGACACAGACACAGACAGACACAGACACAGACAGACACAGACACAGACAGACACAGACACAGACACAGACACAGACAGACACAGACACAGACAGACACAGACAGACACAGACACAGACAGACACAGACAGACACAGACAGACACAGACAGACACAGACACAGACAGACACAGACAGACACAGACAGACACAGACACAGACAGACACAGACAGACACAGACAGACAGACAATCGGACTTTCGGACGGACGGACGGACGTTTTGCTGGCAATCGATTTTTCGGTATCAAGGACCCACAAAAATGGATTCGGCATCAAACAACGTGTTAAAAGCAGGGATATCCAGCGTGCAAGGCCTCAAGGGCCCAATCCTTTAATATTGTTGCGGGCCATATTTTCATTTCTCAGGCGACCCTCTTACCTGACTTCCCCGTATTGTTGATCTCGGTAGTTTACACGGCTGCTCTGAAACGGGCAATGGAACCATGCGTGATCAGGCATAAGGCAGTGATACTTGCTGGAATGATTTTGAATTTCGAAATTTACTAGAAATTTTTTTTTTAAATCTAAACTTTAACTTGTCATCATCAAGGGAGTCTTGACCCCGCGCAAGGTGCATGCGGTAGAAGTTGTTTTTGCTCGGCATGGATGCGAAGGACTATCACCTTTGACTAATAACCTTTCGCGAGCCTCAATAAATGGCACCGCGGGCCACATGCGACTCGTGGGCCGTCAGTTGGACAACCCTGTGTTAGAAGAAGTAATTTACTATACACAGAAAAAAGATTTATTCTTTTTTTTCGTTTTCAGGGCCCGGCAATAAGAGTTTTTCTGTTGATAAATCGCCGTTTTCCGGCGTACGATTACAATACTTTCTCGTTTACGAGGCTAGAAAGTAAATTCAATGAGTGTTGTTTTCTTGTAGAGAGACAAATTTGATGCTGTAAACGCAAAAATTAATAATTATTATAAAAAATTAGTAATATAAACTGAATATGCCCATTTAGAAAGATACAAACTTGCTATTCGTGCACGTTTTCCTTAAATTATGATTGGCAAAGAGACATGTGTAATCATGCCAATAACAAACTACGCACTTTCTCTGTTTCCATTTGTACAACGTGTACGACGATTCGTAGAGCAGCTAATGTCAAATATTATAAAAATCAAAATATAATGTAAAGAAACACATTTGGAATTATATTTAACTCACTAATCAGGCATGCTTGTCGGGAATTATGTTTGGGGAAGAAACTATCGATATCATAGTGTAATCGAATTTATTTTCTTAGCGATTGCCGCGATATATCTGGGGCCACCACGCGAAATCGATTAATTACTATATTGCTTTACAAACATTATTAAGTCGTTACCATGAACTTGCGTTAGAATCGGTTCAATAACTGAATTATCTACTTCTTACGTAAAATGTCTGTGTTTAAATATTTTCCTGGAAGGTACTGAATAATAGTACACTAGAAATCATTTATTTAATGTATTTGAAAATTGAAGAGACTTGAAGAGATTTTCTTCAAAATGAGCAAGATTCCAAGTAATTTCTTCCCACTCTGTTTCAATGCGAAATTAGTCATTTTTTGTAGACTTCTTTAATAATGTTTGTTTAAAATATTTTTCGCATTAATAAAAAGTGAAATCGAGGGTGATCGCTATTTCGACTGCTCGGCTAGAAAACCGAAAGGGTCACGGAATTTTGGATCTGATTATGAATACAGTTATAAAGGCTGTTGTTTTGATTTTTAACCGTTCGAGGAGTATGATTTCCGATAATTATCTATTATAATAGATACAAATAACGAGGCAAGGAAGCTATTGAAAAACTGTAGACAGAAGAAAATTGTGAAGAAACAATAGGTTTACAAAGTTTACTGGAGAGAAAAAGTATATCGTAATATAGGACACAAGTAGAACTATAATTGAGCAGTACCTTTAATTTGGCTAATATAACGATATTACAAATCCAAGAAATGAGAAATGTTGAAAGACCTATAAAATGGTAGGAGGATCTTCGGCAGTGAAGTCGAACTGATATTTCCAATACCACACAGTGAACGACTGTAGATGAGTCTCCTACTAGAGACAAACAGAACCGTCAAATGAGATTGGTGAACTACTATCATCAGGGCTCGGACTATGATGACCTAAAATTTCTTTGAAAATTACCTATAAAAAGGCTTAAAAATAAGGAAAATGATCTAATTTTTTTAAATACTAAAAAAATTATGAATATGTTTATTTATTCAATGAATTTTCAACTGCTTAATAAAATTGATGTATGTATAATTATATTAAATATAAAGTTTTCATTTTAGGAGGATTAATAATCCTTAGCTCCGATCTTCCAACCGTCGATTTTAAGTTACCGAAGATCCGTTTCAGTGTGTCATTGTAAATACATGAAACTAATAAAAAAACTCAAAAAGTAAAAAATACCTAAAAATGACAATGACGCAAGTGTCCAAAAAATGACCTAAAATTTGAAAACTGGAAAAAAATGACAAAAAAATGACCCAACAACTATACCCTTCTTTCACCTATGTGTCGCGATAAACATGCATGTACAAGTTATACATACGTCTAGAATGCACCAATGGAAGTATGACACGTCATCAGAATCCGAGCCCTGATCATTAATTAGAATTGTAGAGGGAGCAGTCGCCGGTAAATAAGACCACTCATTCCGAGAGCAACTCGCGGCACGCGGCGGCGGTGGGGGCGGCGGGGGCGGGGGCGGTGAGCGCGGTCGATGCGCCGCCGCCGGAAGTTGCCGGGTAGCCGCCACCGCCGTTTCCGCCGCCGCTGCCGCCGCCGCCGCCGTTACTCATCGATTCCTTGAGAGACATTGCGCACGCGATGTATGGGCCCGCGGCCGCGCTGCCCGCTGCTACCGCCGCCGCCGCCAAGTTATTTATTTATTTCGTTTGCCGAGCGCCCGGCGCCGCGTCGCCGCGCCAGCGCCGCCTGCCCCCACCCCCTTCCCCCCTCCCCCCCCTCCACCCCCGCTCCCCCCGCGGGAGCGTGTTTGGAAATCCCACGCCACGCCATGCCACGCCGGCCAGCGCAGCGCCGGTTGGGACATCGAGAGTAGTATTTTCGTCCCAAGTCCCTCGTGCTCGAGGCAATGTTTGGGAATTGATACGAGGTCAATTTCCTAGATAAACCGACTCCCGAAAAGGACGCAGGAAACTAATCTCTCGAGAGAGCTCGTGTCCTTTTTTCCCCTGATAGCCAAAGCGGAGTAGTGCTCGTTTGGGGATTGTGTAATGCGATGGCAGTTGTGTGCGACGACTGTGTGTGAATTGGAATTGCGTGTTTGGGAGTTCTCTTGGCACCGGCATTTCGATGCCAGTTTTGACCTAAAGAATTACTAGATTGAAACCAGTGGCCTGCAGCAGCACAAATGCTGGCCTAGTATCTAGTAAATGGAGTATACAAATTGGCTCTTCTGGAATGGCACATTTGAATACTGAATTTTTTTCTCTTTCTTTCTTTCTTTCTTTCTTTCTTTCTTTCTTTCTTTCTTTCTTTCTTTCTTTCTTTCTTTCTTTCTTTCTTTCTTTCTTTCTTTCTTTCTTTCTTTCTTTCTTTCTTTCTTTCTTTCTTTCTATCTTTCTTTCTTTCTTTCTTTCTTTCTTTTTCTCTTTCTTTCTTTCTCTTTCTTTCTTTCTCTTTCTTTCTTTCTCTTTCCTTCTTTCTCTTTCCTTCTTTCTCTTTCTTTCTCTATCTTTCTTTCTCTCTCCCTTTCTTTCGTTCTTTCTTTCTTTCTTATTGCACGACATCAGCTGGGTCGTAAGCAGTATCACCTTAATAAAATTACCTATGAGAAATTGCGAAATAAAGAAATCTAATAATTGCGTTTTTAAGAAGACTTCAAAACTGTATCACTCTTTTTGTATTTTTTCCGAGTTCCTGGTTATCTTACAAAACCAACGGCACCTCTGACAAGCCCAGAGGTTCCTTAGTTTTTCGTCAATTGATGCGTAAATTCGAAATTATTAAGTTCAAGCCGTATTTGATGTGGAGTTGAGGAACGCGTTCGGGAGGAAGCTGAAGGTGTCGTAGACAGAAGCTGGTAAAGAAGGAGGAAATATGTCATGACCAATCCTTAACTTTCCTTTTCAGAAAAATGTTTTCTATTTCCTCATTTCTGCGACATAGAATTAAAACATGAATCACGGGTGGGTAGGATTGTATCGTTCTTGTAGATGTGTCACATTCAATTTCCACATGATAAAAAGGGCTTAGCACTCAATGCATACGTATAAAGAGTATTAGTGATTATGTATTTTTTTTAAACTAAGAGATAAAATTCTTACGATTGTACGCTAAATCTGTGACGAGTATTTACCAACGTCCAATATAATTAACTCATTTTTTTTAAAAATCAGAATGAAAGTTGGTGTCTTGTGTGAAGTGACGTCAAGGAAATACCACAAACATGTGTGTATGAATAATTTCTATGAATAATACCAATGTGAAAATTAGAGCTGAAAGTAATGTTAACATTTGAGAGAAGGGAATTTAATATTCTTTAAAAGCGAAAGGTTATCAGTAAGCTTCTTTTCGAGTGACATTTAGAACTCTGGAGATATTCAAAATGAACCTACAAAGGAACAATTCATATACAAAAACCAAAGATTCCAAACACGAAAGCAAGTTTACTGAAGCTTCCATCAATGGCTCTCGGACGACAGCCATGCATGCCCATGACTGTTGGAAATTTTGTAGATCAGAGGTTAACCCATTCTCTGACCATAATAATGGCAATGGATTATATGATTGATGTTTCTGGTCCCCGTCAACAGCTTAGCCCCGTCAATATAGTAAATGTTTTATCCAGAGAGATAGCGGCGTTTATTCCTTGTTGGCTGGTTAAATTCAGTGCTGACCTACAAATTGGCTTGCAGGAAATTTCCTCGTCCAGGAATCTCCCCTAGCTGGGCACCGCCCCAGCGAACAAACTCTAACCTCCTGAGCTAAAAGCCTAGTGCTTGTAAGTACTAGAGTGTGTGAGTGTGTATCTCCGGAGACAGGAAAGGACAAGGATCAGGAAGGAAGCATCGCACACGCACATTCTTGTCCCGATTGTTGAGCTACTTCTCCGGCATCCTCTTGGAATTGATTGGAGGAAGCCATTGGAACGACTTATCAGAGAACTCTCTCGCACTCGATGGTGGACTTCGACATGGGTATTTCGCTGATCCATTGCCGGAATTCGATTATACAGTCGACTTGGGTAGTAAGGAACTTGGATATAGTGAACACTCGGATATAGTGAACACTCGGATATAGTGAACACTCGGATATAGTGAACACTCGGATATAGTGAACACTCGGATATAGTGAACACTCGGATATAGTGAACACTCGGATATAGTGAACACTCGGATATAGTGAACACTCGGATATAGTGAACACTCGGATATAGTGAACACTCGGATATAGTGAACACTCGGATATAGTGAACACTCGGATATAGTGAACACTCGGATATAGTGAACACTCGGATATAGTGAACACTCGGATATAGTGAACACTCGGATATAGTGAACACTCGGATATAGTGAACTTAAGTCACTGGTTCTGTTTCACATTACAAAGAAGCATCAGAAGATTCGGTTATAGTGAACGTAAACCTCGCTTATACGAAATACGACCTGGAAATTAATTTCCTTCTGGAAAAGAATATATCGCTTCAGTGCCACAAATTCCAACACTAGGCAGCTTTAAAACATCGTCCAAAGGTCGTATTCGAAGTAGTCTCTCTTCAGGTGAAGGTATCGGACCCGGAATGGGGACCTCACTGATGACCTTGTGTCACTCAGTTTCACTGCGGAAACAAGGGTCGTGTCCTGCGTGAGCTACAACTGACGGCGGTGACACGCGGGTTGCTTGCTCCAGTTTAAAGCTTCATGTTACTTGATATTCCGCATACTTGAATTGGCGCATTGTGTTCTACGTAGGTGGCAGAAAACGCGGCTGCCACTGCCCCGTAACCTGGCGATACCCGCCGGGCGGCTCAGAAATGCGATCAGTTTCATTACCCTCTTGCGCATTGCCGCTGCCGAAAGGATCTTTTATGTTATTAGGCGAGTACAAGGGCCTTCCAAAGTGAGCGGATTTCAACAGAGCACGAGGCATTGAAGGGGGCCAAGACTGCATTACGATACTTCGAGACAGTGGACAATGCAGTATGGCGAGAGTACAAACTTTAAAGAAATATCTAATGAAAAATGTACGAAGCAAACAATTGAAAATAATTGATTTTTTAAGGACAAATAAAGATATTGTAATTTTCAGTTCGTGCTGTTAATGTACTTTGCAGTATCTCTATATTAATAACATCAATTGTGGAAAGTTCTATTTAATTTCGACATTCTCGGATTTAGTGAACCTCACATATAGTGAACCAGAAATGTGTGTTAATGTGAAACAAAAGTTCACTCTAACCGGAGTCGACAGTATAACATATCATGCTATTATGAAGATGCCGAAAGAGTAGAATGCTCTATTTTTTATTTTCCCAACCGGTATCGAGAAAACAAGGGACCCTCCACCGTAAGAAGTTGACTCTTCAACCTCTACCGCGTGACGCCTGGCAGCCTCGGACAGAAGACGCGCGCAGAGCGCCGGGCAGAGCTGCGCTGGTGGGCGCCGTGGCGCACGCTACACCGCGTCCGAGGCTGAAACCGGCGCCGCGCCTCTGGCCTCCGCCTCCGCGTGACATTTCGGTTCAGCGGTGTGGTTCACTGGGCGCCGCTGGTTCCGTGGGGCGGGGGAGGGGAGGGATATTCGGGAGACCCGCGTTCGATCGTGCACGCCCCGGTGGCTCAAGCCGGAACTCCTCCCCGCCCCGCCCCGCTCCGCACACCGTGGGCTGCTCCCGCGGTGGAAGTAAGAAGATGAAGTACTGCGAGTGAGGACGGAGCTGGAGCAGGAGAAGTGAAGGCACTTGCGCTTAGAATTGGTGCGTAATGCGGTGATGATTATTTCATAGTTATTTATTTTATTGTCTTCGTAATGAAGCTAATCATCGTATTCAGTAAAAGTCGGTATGTTTGCATGAATTGGTTTGTTTACACCAACAGGATTGCCGATTCCATCGAATGTATTATATTTCCCTCCCCTCCCTCCAGCCCCTCTCCTCTACTCTCCTCCCCTCCCTCCGTTCCTCTCCTCCCCCTCCCCTCTCCACCCTTCCCTATCTTCCCCGCCCCTTTCCTCTCCACTCCTCTCCTCTCCACCCCTCTCCTTCCCACCCCTCTCCCCCCTCACCTCCCCACCCCTCTCCTGTTCACTCCTCTCATCTCCTCCCCACCCCCTTCCTCCCCTATCCTCCCCACTCCCTTCCTCCTCTCTCTTCCCTTCCCCTCTCCTCCCTTCCTCTCTTCTCCCCACCCCTCTCCTTTCTCTCCTCCCCTGTCCAGTACTTCTCTCTCCTCCCCTCCCCGCTCCTCCCCTCCTCTCCCCTGCCCTCGTCTACCCTCCCCTCACGGCCTTGCCCCGCCCCACCTCGAACAAACGTTCCGATCAGCTGATGGTCGTGCATTCGAGGAAACAATGAAGATGCGGCACCTTTTTCTCTGGATGTGTCTTTTTGGATTGTTTGCGTGCAATAAATGCAGGAACCAAAAACCGAATTATGTCTGGCATAGGACCACGCCGCATTTATCCATAAAACGGTTTATTTTCACGCATGTCAATAAAACACCAATGAAAAATATATTCGTAATAATTACAGGTGTCTTCTTTGGGCCCTTCTTGGCTCAGAACAATAGCAAAGATCATTCAAAAAAAAGTTTTTAATTCTTTCTTGTCTTTTCGTTCTGGTATCTAAACTAAAATTTATTTTCTTAAACGGGCAATAGAGTAACCTTCAAAATAACAAACAACAACTTTTAACTCGATTTTTATCTGCTGCTTTTTAGGGTACAGTTATCAATAAGCTATCTATTCAGAACGTTATCAAAGATTGTGCTTTAAACAGGTTTCTCACTGCACAATTAAAGGTTACTGAATAAAAATAAGTGATTGTTTAAAAAAAACGTAGCCATAATAGTACTCGTAAGTAGATATGCATCAAGGGTCAAAGAAAATACGTTACATTGATTGCCTGAATAGCCATTAATCCCTATGTTCCATTATTTATTACCGCTCTTAAGTTATTCGGGTTATTCGGGACCTGTTTGATAAACAATAAGGTTTCTGAATTAACGGCCCGATTCCATTACCGCCAAACAGCAGTAATATTTTAATTTTCTTTCTTGCTTTATAAAAGAGTTCTCGATGTGCTTCCAATTCATGCAAAAACTTTATCAGATGAACAGGAAGAACGTATTCTCCATTACTCTTTACCTTCGCCTGACTGTCAATAGGCAACGTCGTGGCCCGTGTTCTTTCTAAAATAATCACCCTACCGACCCTACATGAACGCGCATAGCTGCAAACGAACGCAACATGGCCATCCCTGTTTGCACGTCCCCCGCGTGCCGATAGCGTCTAAAACATATTTCAGGTGGCGTTGTTTACAACCTGCCGCTCCGTCGTGACGTCATCTCCTAAGATGTGGGTCTTGTTCGCCGAGTCGACTGCCTTCGAGACCCGTTCTGCGCTCCGCCAGGGAGATAGGGCTCTTGCAATTTCGCTGGGAATCGTTTTACGGACCAAGCACGAGCTCAAACGAAACATTGTTTTGTCAGAATGTGAAGCAAATTAGCGCCCTGGGCCATCCCGCGATAGATCTGTTTCTCGATGGCGAGCATGACACTTAATTGGTTTACGATGATTGTAAAACGTCGAGAAAGTTTAATTACGGCTAGTTTTAAACCTCCTTAACCAGAAATGAATGTATACAATTTCTTTGGATTACATTCAAGATATTCAACATTCAAATTTTTTTATTCCCATTTTGTTACATTGGTAATAATGGATGAATAGTATTTAAAGTAAAGTAAACAAGTGCCTGACAACTGGCCTCCCAACCCTCAGAGCGTGGGTTCGATCTCGGCTGAGGAGCGTTGTTTTACCTCGGGCTGAAAATCCACAGTAGCCGCCTCACACTAAAATGAACTGCAACTAAAAGCACGGCCTAGTTAAATTCTGAACAGTTCCCATTCTAATTTGATCCATATTCTCTTCAAGAAATTAATGAATATTTCTGAGACAGTTCAGGCTGTCCTTGGCGGTAAATACGGAAGTCAATATTTACCAACAACGCTTGGAACCGATCGGTACCAAACAGAAAATTCCTAGCAATTTCAGCCTTTGTCGGTGGTGGGTTAGTGGATAAATCTCCAAGCGCCCGGGTATTACAAAGAAATATACATTCTTCACAACTGAATAGTTGAACTGAAATTTTTAGTTTATATATAATTATTGAATCCATGGTTTCACCTACATCTTCAGTATTTGTAAATTCACTCCTTCCCTTCCTTTCCCATCCCTTTCCTGCCTTTCCTTTCCTTTCCTTTTCCATCCCTTTCCTTTCCCATCCCTATCCCATCCCATCCCTTTCCTTTCCCATCCCTTTCCCTTCCCATCCCTTTCCCATCCTCTCCCATTTCTTTCCTTTCCTTTCCCATCGCATCCTATTCCATCCATTTCCTGTCCTTCCCATCCCTTACTTTTTCCATCCCATCGCTTCCTTTTCCATCCCATCCCTTTCCTTTCCCATCCTCTCCCATTTCTTTCCTTTCCTTTCCCATCGCATCCTATTCCATCCATTTCCTGTCCTTCCCATCCCTTTCTTTTTCCATCCCATCGCTTCCTTTTCCATCCCATCCCTTTCCTTTTCCATCCCTTTCCTATCCTTTTTCTTTCCCCACAATTTTTTCGCTCACATTTCCTTCCTTTCCGTTTCTTCCCCTTCCTTTCCTTCCCTTGCCGTGCATACACATATGCGTTCCGCCCGTCTGATGCCACGCACACTCCCGGTTGCGCGACTGGTTTTCAAGTCCAGATGCCATCAGCGCTCTGTGCGGCGAGCACGACCCCTTTTTAACGCAAACTGATGAATACATGAATAATATAATAATCGCGATTTGAAAGTAATATTAAAATGACCATTAGAGGAGCTCATTACGGTATTAGTTATGGTTGTGAGTGACGCTCTATCTGAATCGCGGGTGCGTGCGGAAGGCTGCAGACCACCGCGGTGCGATTGCGGATAAGGCGGATAAGGTGGGACGTGAGGCGGTGGCGGCGGGGAGGTGACGGACCGGGAGACGCAAGGTGTGCGCCAATCAGGATGTGGCGACTCGGAGGCTGACGACAAGTGTTGAAGGAATGTCGGTACAGACATCAGAATATTGGAGTGGACTGTGATGATGAAGGGGTGACTCTGGCGTGGCATCGTGAAATTAAGCACACACACACACACACACAATTTAAAAGTATTTGCAGTTTTATTTACAAAATTTACGAATGCATACCACGTACACACTTTCCGGTATCTCGCGATCGCCAGCCGCGATCGTACTATCCTGTGGATACACTACATGCAGCCAACGTGACGCTACACTAGACTAGAGGATACTCAGTTGTGGCCTGTGTGTACGAGGCGAGGACTGAAAGAAAAGTAATGAAGGGTAATGGTGGAAAGAAACGGGGGACAGTGGGCAACCAGATGAACGCAGAGTTGTAAGGAAATAAGTGGATGGCTGAGAGACGAGGTGGTGGTAAAGCGAAAACAATACGGATGAGCAGGAAACATGATTGGTGCTGCAAGTAGATTTGAATACTTTTATAATGTTGCCATACAGTTCATATTCTATCCAAACCATTTTCCCCTGCCATTAACGTAAATGTGGTGTCACTCAGCGCCTGTGATATCAGAATGTAGGTGTCGTCAGGAGAGAAAATTGTAGATCATTGTTAGGGATTAATAGCTGCATGTTATACGTCTTTATTAGATAAATGCGTTTCGTCATTATTAGTTCACCTTAATAGCAAAAATAAGTTTCACTGAATCAGTACCTTCAAATTATATTGAACCAAATACTATTTCAGAAAACTAGTCATTTCGGAACTTCCTTCACTGTTTTACTGCACCAGGCAGAGGTAAAGATATGTGGAAGTTGCGAGAAAAAGAAAATAGTGAAATGAAGTGCTGTGAGAGATGCAATTTGATGGAGAGTGGAGGAGGTGGATTGAAAGGAATGGTGGAGCTGATTCGTGGGAGGAATTCTTAGACGGGGAAGAATAGACTGTGGATGGAGATATTGAGGTGGAGCCATTAGGAGTTTACTAGACGAAATAATGAAAAAAAAAAGTGTGACAATTCAGAGTTGTGGGTCAAGTGAGAGAAGGAACTGAAGAAGCCATCGACGAATAAGCCCAACGCTAATAATAATAATAATAATAATAATAATAATAATAATAATAATAATAATAATAATAGCAATAAAAAAATAATAACAATAATAAAGATAACAATAATAACGACAACACTAACAACAATAATACTAACAACAATAATAACAAAAATAATAACAATAACAATAATATCAACAATAGTAACAATAATATCATTAACTGTACATTTATGATTGTCTTGCATAGATATTTTAACTAATAAATACCTGACATTTAAATAGGCTTCACTCCATTCTACTTCGCTTCACCTCACTTCACTTCACTTCACAACAAGGAATGGAAGGAAGGAACGGTAGCGCACATTCATCTCTGGACTGGCAGAGTTTTGCGGAGGTTGTGGGAGCAGGGTGAGGAGGAAGAGAGCGAAGTGCGGAAGGGCGGGGCGGGGCGGGGCGGGGCGGGGAGCGCGGTGTGACAGCGGCGCTGCGGGGCGTCGGCGACGTCGTATCTCGTTAGCGGCGTCAGCGAAACGGCGGAAGTGGGGTCACCCGTTCACGGGAGGCGGCGGCAGCGGCGGCGGCGGCGGCGCCAGACAAGCACTCTGCACCGCCGCATCGCCGCACCGCCTGCGAAGCAGCAGGAATTTCCTGATGGGCGGGGACAGGCCATTATACGAACCCCGAGTGGTAATGGCAAACGAGTAATTTGAGATAACAATATTGTATTGAGCCTGTGTTGTTTTTTTTAATTGTTTACCATCAGTGATATATTTTGGTTGGTCTTCAGAATTTCTGCGGATGCGTACTGATGAATCAAATGTTTGTTCTGGAGAGAGAATTATTCAGCATCAGGGAAAGAGGAAATTATGTTTGGGGGAAGAAAAAATGGATATTGAGACTATTACGTATTAATGTCTCAAGGAGAATATGAGTACGAAGAAAAATTCCTGGTCTGTCTCAAGAAGATTTTTAGTTTCTCGACCTTACTTCATAAGAAGAAAAAGTATTTTAATCGTGCGTCGAAAAACGGCGAATTTTGTCGGAAAAACTTATTGCCTAGCTCTGGTAACAAAAAAGTGGATAAATTTTATTCCTACATTTAGCATTTAACACGTTGTGTCATCAGAATCCATTTTTGTGGGTCCTTCATACCGAATAACGGCAAAACATTTGTCCGTCTGTGGTCAAATGTCTTTCCGTCTGTCGGCCTGAGTTGCAAAAAGATAACGATGCAAAATTACAAATTTTAAGGTGGATTTAAACTAAATCCATTCCGAAAACTCAGATCTGTAAAAAATATCATGTACAATTTTTTGATTAAAATCAGTAGTTTTCGCGCAATTTCTGTTTGACGTTAATGTAAATTCTTAAAAAAAATCACGTTTTGTCACAGTTACTAAAACACATTTGCTCTTGATCACATAATTTCAATATATGGTACATGTAGGTTTGCTCTTCTTCTGACAAAATAATCATGACTTATTTTTTAGGAGAGATCATGAACCCAGTTCCTTCTCCCTACATCCGCCATTGTATCACAAATCTGTTTTATTAAATAACATTTTTATATATCTAAGGAACTTCTTTCCTTTACTGTTTTCATGGGCGTTAGCTTAGAAACCAGGAAGAAAATGTTGACTCCTGATAATTGAAAGAAAAATTACGTATTAGTGATATAATGGCAATATTCTCAGGTGAAAAGTAAACCTTGCCAAGCACCAACAATGGTTATTCTGAAATGGAAACTTATATAATCTTGCTAAAGTAATGCAATTGCTCTAAACATGAAAATGTTTCTCTAGTCTTGAATAGTTTTGTTTGTCGACTCCCTCGATTCGCGTTCATAATTAAAGTTAAATGTTAAAAATTATGAATTACAGAAGTTAACATTGTTTATGCCGTTCGAAATCATTTGAAATTTCAATATACTTGCCAAGGGCAGTGTATATGAATCCTCTTTTTCGCAGCCAATACAGAGTTGTGTGGAATTCATTCGCAGATTTGGTTCCGTTTCGCAGAAGACACTTTCTAAAGGATATCCTGAACTACAGGCCGTCCTTATCCCGGACGGAGAATTCCCGCTAACGATAAAAAACTTGCATAAACATAACTCTTCTGGATGTCTTATGCATTTTTATTCATATAGTTTTATTTTCTTTGTACGTAGGGTATTTTCAGAATAATTTGCATTGCGTTGTCGGACTTTGATGTAGCTGGAACAAGTGGATTTAACAAAGAAACAACTAAGCTGTTTTGTTGTACCAGCTGTTTTATTTTTATTGTAGTTTCTCTGCATTTTTATCGAACGTCTTACCCTCCCTCATTTTTTGTTTGCAATTGCTCTCCAATTTATGTATTTTTCTAAACACATAAATACGCACGAGCGTAACACTGAGGAATCATTTGCTTCTCTAATGTAATTTCTCTATCTGCAGGCTAATTAGGTTGGTTTATTAGAGAAATTAATTATGTTTCAGTGCTTCCGTCCAAATGAAGAGGTCGGGACGTATGAGCAATGCATTAATCTAGAACGCATCGTCTTATCTATCTAATGCTTCCTATGTGAGCAGTATCCCGTACGACCGATTCCATAATTTACCTTCACCAGTCTACTTTCCTGGCGTTTATCTAGTATTAAATTCAAGAATGGACATCCTTATGTTCTCTACGCTCTACATCATTACTATGTAATCTCACGAAGAACAGTAAAATAAGTAACTTTTCTCTCATTCTGATATCGGCAAGTTTTTATTTATTTATTATTATTATTATATTATTTATTATTATTATTATTATTATTTTTATTATTATTATTTTATTATTATTATTTTATTATTATTATTTTATTATTATTATTTTATTATTATTATTTTATTATTATTATTATTATTATTATTATTATTATTATTATTATTATTATTATTATTATTGCGTCTCTGAATATTGAGGCTACTTACTTTAAACGGCTGTTACGCTCTAATAGTGTATTTTCCTGTGTATTTGAAGCTTGTTTTTAGACCATGAATCTTCGTCTAGACTGGTTTTCACAAATCAATATCCGTAAGAATTTGTTTGGTAACTTTCGTTTCATCAAAGCAACATAGGCATACGCAGCTCAGTTCATGAAGTCGAACTACTAGTATTTTTCTAGAAAAATTAACCTACTACATGGACACAGTTTTTCGTATTCTTTCTCGACCTTGTCATGAAATATATATGTATCCATTATTGTAATTTTGTGTGTGCTTCTGCTAATTATTCCTTTGGCCGCAGATAATTGCTTTTTTTTATTTATTTTTTTTAATTTATTTCTACCTGCTCGGCATTTCTGCCTTTCAGGGGTGTTCATTATACAATATTCTACACAATAACATTTAGGGATGGACATCCGCATGCGTTACCTCCTCTCTCAGGGGTCTGATGAAACGTTGTACTTTGAGAAGAAACTGTGGATAACAGTTTTTGAAGTTATATGTGATAATTTTGAGGAGAGGGTGTAAGTGGGTGGAATTTTTGGAAAGTGGAAGATGGGTAGGTGATTTAAGGTGGACGAAGGGAGTCTTTAGGGAATCGTGATCTTATTCTTTTTGATGAACCATACGTTTTACCTAGCTTGAATATTGTTGTACTGCGCGATTGGGGAAGGGATGAGAAGAATTTATGAGTCATAAGATTTATATATTCGTTAATGGATGATATATTTAGTTCATTTTGGATTTGTATGTTGCTTATGAACCAAGGAGCTTTAATAATCTTTCTGAGAAATTTATTTTGTACTATTTCTATTTTATTTAGGTTTGTTTTTGCGGCGTTATTCCAGATCGGGCAGGCATATGTGAGGGTTGGTCTTATTATTGTTTTATAGATGATTAAGCCGCAGTCAGTGCTAAGTCCGGAATTTCTATTTATTATTGGATATAGTTTGGATATTTTTGCATAAGTTTTATCTGCTATAGATTTGATATGTTGTTTCCAGTTTAGTTTGGTGTAAAGTAGTACTCCTAAGTATTTTGCTGGTGTATTTCCACTCATCCATTCTATACTTGTGTTTTGGAAGCTGAGGAGGGGTGGTTGAGGAAGTTTGCGGAGTGTGAATATTTTTGCTTGTGTTTTAGATGCGTTAATCTTTATTTTCCAGTTTGAAGCCCATTTAATGTAGTTGTTTAGGTCAATCTGTATGTTGTCGAAGGCGCAGCTAATGTCTGAATGAGAGGTAAAAAGTGCTGTGTCATCTGCGTAAAGGGCAATTTCTGTATAGTTTGACTGTGGTAAATCCGACATGTAAACAGAAAAGAGAAGTGGAGAGAGGCAAGAACCTTGAGGGACTCCTGCATTGATTTCAAATCTGTTTGAGAGACTTGAGTTAATACGGACGGAAAAATATCTATCTTTTAGAAAACTTCTGATTAGATGGAGTAGATACTTGGGAGTTCCTAGTAGGCGCAGTTTGTATAAAAGACCTTCATGCCAGAGTTTATCAAAGGCTTTCTCAATGTCTAGGAAAACTGCAATTGTGTATTTTTTGCTGTGAAATGAATTTGCAATATATTCAGTTAAACGGAGCAATTGGTGGGTGGTGCTATGTTGAGATCTGAATCCGAACTGAAAGTCTGGGATAGCGCTAATCTTTGTTAGGTAAGTAGATAATCTGCTGTGAATTAACTTTTTAAATATCTTTGCGATTGAGGGTAGGAGGCTTATTGGTCTGTAGCTTGCAGGAAGGCGAGGATCTTTGCCTGGTTTACAGAAGGGTAAGATTATAGATAATTTCCAATCTTTTGGAAAGTGGCCCAGTCTTAGACAGGAATTAAATAAGGCGGTTAAAATAGTTATAGCTCTTTTGGGTAATTCTTTAAGAGCTCTGTTGTTAATATGGTCGTGACCTGCTGATTTTCGTGTTTTCAATTGCTTAATAATTTTAGATGTTTCGGATGGGGATATAAATTTTATTTTATCTGGGACATTATAGTCTGGTAACAGGACGTTTTTAGTGATATAATTAGTAAAGGAAGAATTTGTATTTGGGTTTGGAGTAAAATTATTTTGCAGATATTTACCTAACATATTGGCTTTCATATGATCCGTATAAGCTACATTTGAGTTGTGTTTCAGGATAGGAAGGTCAGTAGTTTCTTTACATAGTCTTTTTATGGTTGACCAGAGTGGTCTACTATTAGGGTGTATTTGAGCTATGGATCTTTGAAAATTGTTTATTCGAATTTGATTTAATTTGTTTTTGATTGTTCTCCCTAATTTGTTGATTTTTGCTTTAAGGTCATGTCTGCGGTTGATTTGCCAGAGCCGTCGAAGGTTACGTTTACTTTTAATTAGGTTTAGAATATTCCTTGGGATCGGATTTCTATTGTTAGTGAAAGGTCTTGCGAAAGGAGTTGTTGATTGTAGCAATGCAGCGTAGATTTTTTGTGTGATATTAGTTACCTGGTTGTCTATTTCATTTGTTGTTTGTATCTGTTCCGGGTAGTGAAGGTTTACTTCTAATAGGTCTCTACATTTATTCCAGTTGACGTGCCCTTTCGTGCCCAAAACTGTGAAGGGATTATTAGACTGCAAGAGGTTTGAAGATTTTAGTTCAATGATGACTGGGCAATGATCTGAATCTAATTCAGGAAGTACGGTTTGAGATGTAGGTAAGTGGAAGTTTTTAGACACCATTATGTCTAAAATATCTGGGATAATATTACTATTGTACGGGTAGTGTGTTGGCTGCCAAGGTGCTATTACATCTAAGTTATTGTTTACTGCAAAAGATTGCAATTTAGTGCCTTGCTGGGTTGTGCAATTGCATCCCCAGGCTTGGTTTTTACTGTTTAGGTCTCCTAGTAGAATAACGTTGGTGTTGTTATTAAATATTTCCTTGTATTCTTTTACTGGAAATTGTTTATTCGGAGGTTTATATGCTGTTATTATTGTGTAATCTTTATTATCTATGGTTACGGTGACTGACACTGTTTCCAGGTTAGAAGTGTTGGGGCTAAGTGACCGTTGATGTTTGACTCGGGTTGAAAGAGCAATCAAAACACCCCCTGCTGCAACATTTGAAATTCTGTCACTTCTATATATTTTATAACCGGAAATTTTGAATTTTTCATTTAGAACCAAGTGGGTTTCGGTTATGCATGCAATATCGATTTTGTGTTCGTGAAGAAAAATTTCTATTTCTGATTGTTGTCTTTTAATTCCGTTTGCATTCCAATTCAATAAAGTGATTTTATTTGCCATTATGGAAATTTATTAGCACTGACTGTACAATATTTTGAATTTGCGGGATTATAGCTGAGATTACTTGTGATACTATTGTGGTTATTAGTTGGGATACATCAGTTGGCATTTGGGTTTGCAAAGATTGAGCCGGTGACCACGGGGTATTGGTTTTGGGAAGGGGAGGAAATTCGCGAGGGCTAAATGTTGGAGGGCTACGAGAGGGATTGTTGCGCGGCGGCGGTTGTTGCTCTGACCCTGACCTGCATTCATTTAGGTTTGAACGTGCTTGCTGAGTTTCTTTGAAAATGCGACAGCCTTTGTAATTGGCCGTGTGCTCCAAGCCACAGTTAACGCAATTCGGTTTGTCACTTTTTGGTTTTGTGCATTGAGAATAGTGGTGTGATTCTTTACATCTAACGCACCTCGGAGTGAGTCGGCAGTTTGCTTGCGAGTGTCCATACCTTTGACAACGTTTACATTGTATTGGGTAGTTTCGATTTGTTCTAGGTTGAACTTGTATGACGCAATGCATCAGGCGATTTAAAGTTAATATTGACTTCCCGTCTCTATTGTCTTTTATTTCTAGAGCACAAATTTCAATTGGATTTTTCTTTTTGTCATATAATCTAGTCACTTTGGTAACAGGGTATTTGAGTTCAAGTTCTTTTAAAATGTCAGCTTCCGAGTAACATGTGGGGATGCCCTTCAACACAGCATTAAAGATTTTAATAGAAGGGTCGCGGAAAGAATAGAATTGTCTGTTCTTCTCAACACAGTGATGTCTAAAATTACGGTAATCTTCTATTGTAGTGAGCATGATTTTTAGTTGATCACCGGCTGTCTTGGTTGTGAAATCACATTTGACGACTGATTTAATGTCGGAAATCATTTGGTTGTAGTCAAGTACGTTGTGCATAATTATGGGCGGAATTTTTAATGTTTGTTCTGGAGTACTTAGATCACTGTCTTTAAGATTTTGAAGCACTTCGAAACGCGATGAAGTTTGAACATTGTATAATGGCATAGAGTTTTCATCATCATTTCTCTTTCGTTTACTTACGTTTGAAAGCGTTTCGTTGGAAGTTGTTGCGTGCATCTCCTCGCTTTGGTGTTCTTGGGGCAGGGTCGTTTGGGGCGGTTGCTGCTGCATTAACGGTTGCCCTTGCTGCGCTGTGGGTTGATTCTGTTGCAGTAGCAGTAGTTGCTGCTGTTGTTGCTGATGAAGGAGTTGCAGATGTTGCTGCTGTTGTTGTAATAGTTGAAATTGTGCTGTTGGGAGAATGCACTGATCGCTGTTGCTTGCATATAAGGTATCCATAGCGTTCACTAACACTTGTGATGTGCTGTGTAGCCCCGACTCGGGGCTACCTTGGACGTTCATTTCGCCACTCGCGGTCACGGGTTGGTTTTCACTCACTTGTGGTAAATATTTATAATACTGTTTGCAAAATTAAACTGTTTTTGATGAAACAATGTATAATATTTAAAATATACACGTAGATTGCTGTGCAAGCGAAACTAGTTTGACACTCAATCTAAACACACTACGCAGTGAGAGAGCTGTGGCGTTCGATGTTCACGGCACGGCTGCTCGGTGCGAACTGTCGCAGATAATTGCTAGCCTGATTTTGTATGTTTCTTGAAGAATTCTCCTATTATAGGGACACAGTTTTTGGTGTTCGTTCTCGACGTTCTCGTTAAATATTTATGGATCAATTGTTGCGATTAATGTGTGATTCTGCTCATTAATCACTTGACTTTAGCTACATCCCATCCTGATTGTTGTGGCGGCGTGCGTCTCGCCTGAGGGCTATAGTGCGTTCAGGGCGGGCAACCCTCCCGCGCATATTGTCCAAGGGAACTTTATCGCCCAGCCCCTAGCGGTTCACGCAATCTTGTGCATCGGATGCATCACTCCACTGGGGCCCTTGGCTGCACCGCCACCTGCCGGCACCGCAGATGCACCGGGGACGGGGACGGGGGCGGCCGGGTGCACTTGCCGCGGGCAGGAAGCACCTCGGCGGCGGGGGCGGGGGCGGCGAGGTGGTGGTGGCTGGAGCCGCACCCGCACCCGCGGGCGGGGGCGGGCGGCGGCGACTGGGCGACATCTGTGCCTAACGACTGCCGCCGGAAACTGCCGCCGCCGCCGCCGCCGCCGCCGCCCAACGGTCCCCGAACGGTCGCTCGCGAACGGCCCCCCTCCGCCCCTCCCTCCGCCCCCTCCGCCAACACAGGCAACCACCGGCGGAGCTCCTAATACGGCGCCTGCGCTCCGCCCACCACACAGCGACGGACACGGCGCTCGACGAGGTCCGTAAAGTTAACATAGCAACGTTTAAAAAAATTAAAAATAATTTTAACGAAACAGTTGTCGCTTTTGTTGCTAATTTGTTACACAAAAAAATTGTCGCTCTTCATTTGACTCCGCTCTACAGATTCGGCTAACTTGACAGCAAGCTAGCACCACAATTACTAAAAAAACAAGAAATTCCAAAAAAAGTTACATTTACGTTAATTTCAATTTTTTAATCTTTGCTCTGCTAACATTACGGACCTCCCTCGTTTTAAGAACAGCGCTCCCGACTGCACGAGTGCCGGTGCTATGTTGCTGACATGCATCGAAGGGCGATCCCTGCATAGATGAAGTTCACAAATGCGTATGCGGAGGTACGGAAATGAGTATTGAATATGAAAAAGGGGCATTTATATCTTTGTTTTATGAAGGGCTTCGTATCACATTATTTGCTAATTACACGAGTTACCCTTCTGAATGAAAATTACACTATTATAACGTACTCGCCTCCTACTTCTTCTTTTTTTTTGGCTAATTTCGTTTTAAAAGTGGGCAGAAAAATGGCCTTCCTGGTTTTCCCCTAATGCACCCAATGCGTTCCGCCTAGCGACGATAATGCAGACAAGATTCATTTACGTTCTGAACGGCAAACACTGCGTATCTCTTGGTCATTTGCCCCCTTCCCAAGAATGTTACAGCGGTATTAATTTGCTGAAAAACTTACATTTATATCATGACCGAACTCTTGGATTAGTGTTTCAGCGGATGGATATAAGCGGATATTTTTTCATATAACGAATACATTAAAATAAAAAAAGTACATAAAGTGCGTACCGTACATTATTGGGTATAAGTACACGATAATTGAAATCTAGTAATCAAATTTCATAGGCTCTTTTGAAATTATTTTTAAAGATATACATCTGGTGTGTGCAACTAAGGTCATATTCTTTAATTTCAAGAGTACAATATTTAAAATGTCTTGCAATAATGGTTCAAAATGAAATCGGTCAACTGCTCACATCTGAAAATTTGTAAATAAATTTATAATAGTATTACTCACATTTTAGCAACAAAAATCTTATTCAATTTATTACATTTAGTATTATATAATAATTTAAAGTGAATTCGTAAAAGTAAGTTCGATATGGAAATTAATTTTGAATACAAAAGTTCTATATCCACAAATGCAGCTTAATTGACTTCAAACTTTCGACAATAAATATTAAAAAAGCTAGTAAAGAATTTTATTGTTTCGGTAATATCGCTATTGTTTTGCAATGACTTATGTCGTTCTTATTTATTATTATTATTATTATTATTATTATTATTATTATTATTTATTACTTGAAGAACTTGAAGCATGTTAGGATTTATGTAAAATGAACGATTCATTTATAATCGTGTTTTAAGTAATATTTTATTTTATTTGGAAGCGAAATGCTTCAACGATGGATTTTATTTACAAAAACTAACTATTCAACATTTAGAAAACGTTGGTGGATCTAAATTAATTTTTATTCTTTATTTTAACTCAAGTGATTCAATAAACGCATCAACACAACTTACTTATTGATATTATGTGTCTGCAGAAAATACTACATACAATGTAGCCATAATTCCACTTGTATAACCTCACAACAACGCTATATTTTACTGCAAATGGCGTGAAAAGAATAAATAGCTTCCGAGTAGGACAATTTTATCTCTTCCTTCCAATGATTGCGTTCTAACAATTCCCAACAGCGTGGACTTCTGAAAGGAATATGTCACGTTTATTGCTATCTATTGAACACAATTCAGTTGGGAAGTATAGAGAAGTTATAGAGATATTAATGAACTCTTATTTGGCGGAAACGTGGGATTTATGTAATACCATCCCTCTTTTGCCCATCTTCTTGTGTTGAAATGGACGTGTTCCTCGGACATCTACGTTCCCATCTTTTACTGAAGGGTCATCTATAAATTACGTAACGCAAATTTGCAGCATTTTGAATACTCCCTTTCCCCCTGTAAGACACCAGTAACGCGCGCTTGAACCCACTAAATAATCAAGTAACGCTTGCGACAGAACCACCTTCCCCATTTGCAATACGTAAAAATAAATATAAATTATAAAGCAGTAACGAGTTGTACTATTGAGTTGTGTTGTATATTAAAACGTTTGATAATTTAAGTCAGAATTAGTTGGCGATGCTGACTGTGCTTGTCATTAAAATTAGAGGCAATTTTTGAATGGAGAAAGTAGGCGTTGGCAAGAAAATTTCTGATAACAGTCCCCGCAGGCGCCATCGTCAGTGAAGCATAGACCCCGATACTACTGCGACAATTGAATAGGATTCTAGAATGTACTAAAGATCAGTTTTGAATATTTTCTTCGTAATGTAATAGATTAATTCAATATACCATTGATGAAAAAATTTAATGTAATAATTTGTACACCATAGCTCTTTTAATGCTTTATTTAATTTGAAAGTGACCAACAAATCCATACCGATCGTACGACGGGAGGAAACAATTAGGATATTGTTATTCAGTATTTGGAGAAAAATTGAATCGACTATTAGATGATGTGCTGTACGTTTGGTACGTCGAACCAAAGGAGACCGAGAACGGCTAAAACACAAGAGTGAAAGCAGCGATCAGGTGGATATGGGATGTAAAACAGAAAACTTTTCGATATTACTGATAGTAATCGGAGATCTGAAATTTGTTTCGCAAAATTTGTCCAAGAATTTGTTGGAACTCTCACGACATTCCAAAGGCTGGAAAGGGCAAGACATATCTTTGTAGGAAGGAGACATATTTCTCGCAAAGCATTACAAAGGCATTCTCAGACACGAGATATATTTTCTAGGAAGGTGTTTGCAACCTGGAGTAGACAAGTATTGGTAGTAAATGTTCTGGACCGAACCAAGTTAATGATGTATTTGGCTCTTGAAAGCCGGTTCCGTATTTGTGGAACCATCAATTACACTTTCAGTCATTTTTACCTTGTTAGTTGTTTGTTGCTTTTAGCAAGTGTTAATCAGAACCCTATTTTAATCGAAAAATAATTGACTAAGCTGCCCAGTGTTTTTCCCACCCCATAACTAATGAATGATTTCATTTTCCAGAATAACACGGAGCAATACAAATAGGTTGCAAAGCAGGCTGGACAATGTACTGTCAATTAAAAAAATACAAAAACACCCCCCTCGCTGCACCCTCTTGTACACACGTTCGGTCGCCTTCCTCTTCCAGGGCGACTCCCTCGCAGCACGGTAGCTGTCACCCCTTTCTCGCTCCGCGGTAGCTGTCGCCCCTCGCCCCGATGTCGACCGTGTCACGCCTCCCCCCTCTGCCGACGCGTCGCGACGTGCAACTCCTGTACCCCCCCATCTCCGCGCCACCGCTGTCACCGCTGCCTAGCTCCCCAACGCCCCGCACTTCCGCACCCACTGCCGGCTATCCCACTGCCCCGCTCCTTCATGCCCCGGTGTCTCCTCTCTCCCGCTAATAGCCACTTCTCTTCTATCACGTCTCCAACCCCTTCGTCCTCTCTTCCCTGTGATTTCCCATAAAACCCACATTTCCAGAGCCTCGCTCCCCAAAGCCGAGTATATCCGCTCTCATGCCACGCTCCCTCTGCTCGTTCTCTCACTGCCCTGCTCCGTCAATCCTTCGTGTCTCTCTCCCCCACATACTCACTTGTTTCCCATCCCCTCCACTCTCGTCTTCTCGCCCTCGCGCCTTATAACGTACCACACATTCCCACACCCGTCCATATCCCACGTTCCCACAACCTCGCTGCCCAACGTCCCACATTTATACTCCTACTGCCGGCTCTCACGCTGCCATGCTCCTTCATGCCTCGGTGTCCCCTCTCTCCCGCTAATAGCCACGTCTCTTCCATCACGCCTCCAACCCATTCGTCCTATCTTCCCTGCGACTTACAATTTACCATAAAACCCACGTTCCTAGAACCACACTCTCCAAAGCCGCGTCCGCTCTCATGCCCAGCGCCTTCTGCTCGTTCTCCCACTGTCTTGCTCCGTCATTCCTTCGTGTCTCTCTCCCCCACATACCCACTTGTTTCCCATACCCCCACTCTCGTCTTCTCGCCCTCGCGCCTTACAACTTACCCATATTCCCACAGCCTCGCTCCCCACGTTCCACATTTTCACTCCCACTCCCCGCTTCCATTGGCCGCTTGCTTGAGTCTCCATTCTTCCGCGTCCCTTCTCTGCCACATACTCACTTCTCTCCCCTGAAGCCCTCCACCTCGTCATCTCTTTCCTGTGTCCTCCAGCCCGCACCGCGCACTCCCACAGCCACGCTAACCAACGCCCCTGATTTCCACTTCCATTCCCCGCTCCCACTCGCCGCTCTTCCGCTTCGCTGCGCTTCCCGCCTCCGTTCCCCGTGTCCAATCTCTCCCACATACCCACTTCTCGCACCTCATGCCTCCAATCCCACTCGTCCTCTCTTCCCTGTACCCTACAGAACACTCAGAGCCCGCACCCCACATTCCCACAGACTCGTTTCCCAACGCGCCTGATTGCCACTCCCATCTCCCGCTCCCATTCCCCGCTCCCTTTCCCTGCTCCCATCCCCCTTTCCCATCCTCCGTTGCCATCCCCGGTTCCCATTCCCCATTCTGATTTCCCTTTCCCATCCCCCTGTCCAAACTCCCTTTCCAATCCGCATTTCCCACCCCCCTTCCCCATCCCCATTTCCCGCTTCCATTCCCGCTCCCATTCTCCATTCCCATCTTCCGTTGTTATCCCCCGCTCCCATCCCCCGTTCCCATCCTAATCTTCCGCCCTCATTCCCCCTTGCATCATCCCTTCTGATTTCCCGCTCCCATCCCTATCCCCCGCACCAATTCCCCGCTCCCATTCCTCGCCCTCATTCCCTGCTCACATTCCTCGCCCTCATTCCCCGCTCTCATTCCCCGCTCCCATTCCACGCTCCCATTTCCCACTTCCATTCCCCACTCCCATTCCACGCTCTCATTCCCCGTTCTCAACTTCTTTTCCCATCCCCATCCCCGCTCCCATTCGTCGCTCTCACTGGCCGCTCTCCCGCTTCCCCGCGCCACCATTCCTTCGTGTCCCTTCCCTCTCCCAGTCCCCTTCCTCCGCGGCCACGCGTCCCTACTGCTCCTCGCCCCCACTACCCCGCATCCTGCCCCGCCCCCCGCCCGCCGCGTGCCGTACCGTCCATCTGGTGCGGCGCCCGATGCGATGGCGGTTGGTGCCCCCTCCCCTCCCCCTCCCCCCCTCTTCCGCGCGCGCACCCTCCATTTACCGATGTCGCAATCTGCCACGCTCCATAATATATGGCGCACCCCGTGCAATAATTAGTAGCGGCCGCCGCGCGCCCTCCGGGAGTGGCCGCGCGCCCCGAGGGGAGGGGTTCGGTTCCCAGGCGGGGGCGACGCTGCGCCGGCGATTCGGAAAGTTGTCGGGAGGTTCTGGCGAAGGATTTACGTCCGCCGCGTGACGGGACCATTTAGGCTGCAGAAGACAAACGTCTAAAATGTTGGGAAGTAACTAACTTATATGTTTCTTTTCTTTAAAAAAGGACGTTTTTAGCCTACAAATGATACATTTCTTATTTTTAATATCAAAATGTATATCAAACCATTTCTTTTACCAATTTAAATTTTCAGATAACTCAATCTAAGAAGTAAAGAACAAGCAAAGGATACTTCATGCTTGTATTGAAAAACTACGGAAAGTCATCATCTGCAAATGAGAACCTTTGGGAATAATGTTTACTGCTTTCCTCGAACATTCGAAGGTTCGAATGAATACTACCAACTATTAGTATCATGTAAACGAATGAAATAGTTTTAGATGTTTGTCTTATGTGTAACTTCTTCGAAAATGAAAATGTCTTTCAATTGGGGTACATGAACACAATCATTAGTCACAGTGCTTGATTTGTTACGTAATGAAATTCACGATACGTTTATATATTTGTGGATAGTATCTGCCCTGTACGCTACAGCACTGAGATATATCTCAGCTTGCAAAACGTTTTTTTCAGCTTCGTCTGTTGACAATGTTAAAGTTGTTGTTTAGAAAAATAAGTGTTGATTTCGTAATAAAATCAGTGTTGATTTCTCTTTTTAGTTTCCCACTCAGTTTATCTTCCACGTTCTATTCGAACTTGTCGTGACCTGTACGATATCTTGGCGTAAGTCATGAAATTGAGGAAGTCAAAAACTTTCTGCTCATTTTTAAACAGTGGGTAAGGTCATGTTCGACACTGCAGATTGAGAGAAAATGTCAGCATAAGTGAAAATGATGAAACAAATTGTAAAATTTGGATCAAAGAATATAGACGCGTTTTGATGAGTTTTTTGATCGATTGACTTATGTTCCAAGCGCATCAGCTGCTACGGTCATTAGTGCATTGAATGTTTTATCACTGGAGGTGGCAGTGTTTCCGCCCCTCTGAAAGGATGAGATCCAGCGTCGACTTACACGTATGTTTGCTAGGGATGTCCCCCTCTATTTATCTTACCCAGCGGTGCACCGCCCCGTCGGGAGAAGCACTAAACTCCCGACTGGTCTATCGACATGTGGGATAGTGTAGTGTACGTGTGTGAGTAGGGAAGATGTTAAGGCAAGAAGGAAGGAAAGATCAACCACCGTCGGGACTCGAACCCTGGACTTCCTGGTCAGAGTCGCTGCAGAGGTAGCGACAACGCTGCTCTGAGCTAAACCCAGCCGTTTCGTCTGTTCGGAGTCAGCAATAGAATTGACTTTCATTTTACCATTGGTGTGAGGCTCAGTGAGAAAATGTATTAGCTAGTACTACCGAAACGTCTGTTAACCTATCAAATACTGATTTCCACAAGGCCTCTGCCGTAACTACTGATTTTTGATTAGCTTAGTTTGAATGAATTGTTAGTGTTGAGTGTTGTGAGTAGATAGTTCGAGTTTGGATGAATTTCATTGTGGAACGGATTTCTCGTTTAAAAAACAGAACTGATATTTATTTCAAATAAATCGTGATATACATTTTTAGATGCAAAAACTATTATCAAAAGACTTTATTACCCTCAAAATAAAATTGCATCATATTAAAGAAGGTCATCATATTCCGTAACATCCCAACACTTAGAAAATACCAAGCATTTCTGCGAGGTTCATTATTAAAAAAATATATTTATTTTAAACAAATGAGCGAGTTTGAAACTCTAAAATTCTTTGGAAGCGTTTTGGGCGGTTGGGGTCTAGCCAATGAACAAGCAATCGCGAACAGCAGTTGTGTAACAGTGTTTATAGATTTGGAAATCAAACGTCGAACTAGCGCATTGCGCATCAATGCGGAATGACCGAGGTCTGTAAGGCTTTCAGTTATCTCTGCTCGGATGATCGAGTTCAAAACATTAAACAATTATTGCATTTCTACGATTCTAAAACGCCACCGCCTTTCATGATCATCCAAGTTCACGCTTGAGAATTTAAAAAGAACAAAAAATTGGGGAATCAAATTACTCATCGAAATGGACAAAAACTATATTACACTAACACGAATATCAAAGTGAAACAGTGTTAAATTTTACAGTGACTAAGTCAAAGTAAACTGTGTTAAATTCGATAGTTCGACAGACAAACGTGAATACAAGTGCTACTTATGTTGCGAGCTTTAAATTTTCTTATTTTGTTTTTAAATAGCGTCTGTAAAGAAGTTCCCGAATTGGTTGTTCGGAAATTCTACCGCTTTGCAACCGGCGGCCCTTGCCCTCTACGGAATTGTAACGGGCTGTAATAATAATAATAATAATAATAATAATAA
The DNA here is from genome assembly GCA_038098605.1 of Gryllus longicercus. NCBI lineage: Eukaryota > Metazoa > Arthropoda > Insecta > Orthoptera > Gryllidae > Gryllus > Gryllus longicercus. Next base: position 171,314 of record JAZDUA010000815.1, on the reverse strand, counting down.
TAATAATAATAATAATAATAATAATAATAAATTCCATACAAATACTTGAATTCGGGAAAACATTGAATCGATAGTAGTCGTTATATCCAGTTATCTAAAACCAGAAAGAAACAATATTCCATTTAATTTCCAAGAAATATGTGATTTACTGCACCCAACTCTTAACACTCGTCCATCTCTTTTGAAACCAAATTTGAGACGTTGAAACCTATCACGCCTTGCTTAGGATAGAAGATAGTGATTTATAGATACCTTTGTTTGTCGCGATTTCTTCGTCGTTCCAAGCAAATATAGAAAACACTTTGTGACTAACACTCAAGAAGTCGCAAATGCGAGTCCAGTATTATTATCTTCGTGGTTGGAGCACAAGGAACCGGTTGCTCTTCCTGGTTTTGTTTACGCGACTTGAAAAAGTAATGCGAATATCTCTTCTGAGTGATCAGAAAACTAGGGCAGTATTTTGCAATATTATTGTTCACAAATCTAATCTGTGGTTTAAAAGTGTAACTGCCATATCAGTTTAACAATAGCATGCGGATTAATGAACTGTGTATCTAACGAACACCCACTCTCGGAATGAGAGCCTTTCCATCTCCTGTTTTTATGAGGAACTTCTAAAATGTTTATCGTGAGTTGTATCGACTCACAATTTATCTTTCTTATGAGAGTTGTTGGAACTTTTATTTTCCTGTATTCTAATGTATGAATTCTATGCAGAGCACAAAAATGAACTATGTTACTGTTTATTTGCTTCAATTTAGTTGTGTTTTATCAAGTGGTGTCTGGGAGAGTGAAATTGAAATGCCAAATTGAACGATACGATATGACAGGTCTAGATGCAGGTCTTATAGGGGATCAAACAGTTTAGGGAGACGTGGTACATTTCAACATCTCTCGTCATTATTACGTAGGAGACAAAAAAGCGATCAGCGAGTAGCAAGCACTGGTAAATAAGACTTGTTTTCAACCTGTGGATGCAGGTGAGGGCAGACAAGAGGGGACGCGTTGTTGGCTGGTTTCCTCGTTCGCCGTGAAGATCTTATATGAGCAGATCTCAGGAATACGTGAGCAAGTAGAGATGTTCTCAAAATGGAAAAAAGCACAAAGTACTGACAAGCCTGCCAAGGAAGAGTGCGGGAAGTTTTCGTGTAGGAAAGCCAAAATTGTTTCTTGGTGACTACTTTATTCCTTGAACAGGCACATGCAGTAAAGTCGAAGAAATTTTCAGATTAATGTGCGTAGAAATAAAGATCAGTCTGTATAAGAAGAATTAAAATGCAAAGCAATACGAATCTAAAAGATCAGAACTGACATGTGAACACGAACGTGAAGAAAGTTAAATTACAAGAAATGTTACGCGACTTAGCAAAGTAGAGTCAGTAGGAAAACAAAAGAGCCCGGGATAGTATTCTAAATTCGCACTAGGGCCATCCAGAAAATTCGTTCGCTTTTAGAAAAAGAGGACATTCCTACAATACGCCAAAAGCAATCGAAGGGGAGGGGTTTCATAAACAATGAATGTTCTCGCAGCGCTTTTGTTATAATTATTATATTAATTCCATATTATAAATAAATATTAAAATGTATCAAGCAAGTATAAAGTGATTGAATTTGAATAATTATTTACAAATCTATGAGAATTTTAATGATTCACTTTTCTTAAACTCAGAATTTCATGGGGAGGATGTGAAATGAAACGTTCATCTCAGGGGGAGGCTTTTCAAAGTATTTCAAGTTAATCACGGGCAGGAGGCCGGAAGGGGGCGCATACCAACTACATCATGCGGTCACCTTTTCCTAAGCCGTTTACTTACATCCCCTCAAAAGCATAACTAAATCCATGCCATTCCTACCCAATAAGACGCTTGATTTCTACGTGTTCCGTGGTCTGCTTAGAATCACATTGATCAATTATAATTTATCCACTTGTCTGTCTTCAATTTAGTTGCGTATCCTTTTAGAAAACAGCAATGTTGAAAACCACTGCTTAAACTTTTGTGGAAACAAATCATGAAATCACCTATCACGAGCATTACCTCACTGCTTTGACATACGAGTACATACTTCCGAAGATTCTACGTGTTCATTATTGTTCGAGGTTTTCTCTGAACTGATGCGAGAGCGTGCGCTACGTATGAATCCAAAGTTAACTAAAATTTTACCTCTTCTGGAACACCGTATGAATGAAACGGGATGGAGTCTTCTCATTTAGGTTCCGAAAAATATTGATAAGCGGGGAAACAAGGTTGAGGGGAAACTGTCCACGGGATGCAAGTGGGAAATTCCCACTAAAAGCTAAATTTTGGGGAAGTATTTTTAAATGGACCTCTTAACGGATACTAGGTTGTCCGAATTCCACAAACTGTGAAATGACGCCGGAAAAGAAAGGATAGAGTTAGCGCATTTACATCAAATAACGGGAAATTCATGCTCGACCTTTTGGAGATAGCAAACCGCCATATTATCACTTCATGCTTCACATTCACAGTGACGCCAGTAAATATCCTCAATCATATGCACCCTCAGTCCCCTTCATTCGCCGTAAGTGCTACTAGAATAATGCACAAGACCATTCACCTCCAAACATTTATGTTATACGAATTCGCTGCCCCAAAGTTGAATTGAGTATATTCGCTATAGCCGATGTGAAGAGTTCACCATAACCGAATAATCTGTGATATTCCTTTTAACCTATATGAATCGGGACCAGAGACTTTGGTTCTCTACTTCCGAGTGTATTATATCAAGAGACTACTGCTGCTAGGAAGATCAAGTTTAGGTTCAAAATCTCTGGAGATAACTAACACGTCTCGCCTGTTTCTAGTTCTTGAAAAAAATCCGATGATTTCTTTTAACGAAGGTGGTGTCTGATGATGAAAGGCCCATTCATTTAATTTTGATAGTAAATTGAACTTTAGAACATGATTTATGTGAATATGAGCTCTTGATTTAACTGGATATGTTCTCTCTGAAATTTCATAAACCAATTTATCGGTTTGTTTTTTGTTGAATAGATATTTTATTGAGGTTATCTATTTATAACTCACATCTACAATCTTTCAAAATATCGTTTACAATGTAAAGACATTTTTTTTGTGTGTATTGTGCATTAGTTCATAAATCCCTTTTATTCCGTAGGTTTGCATCGCAACGATGTCCTGTTAAGATGCACGGCAACTTCTAAAACCAAGCGAACTCCACTAAGTAAGTTTGATATAAATTAATTTTCGTTTTCATTATTTTCACAATTTTGAATTGTCACAAGTATGGGAAGATGATATAAATACATCTGTCACAAGACCACAAATGTTAAAGTTGAGGAATTAATTCGCTCTCATTACAATTTTCTTCTGTATTAAAACTATTACATTTTTATTTTTCGTTTTTCATATGCATTACCGTGCCTGTCGCTACATCTTGGGTTTATGATTCTGTGAAACAGTGAATAACTATCCCGTTGCCCGAATTGGATACTAGGAACTAATGTATTGTAATGTAATGTAATTGTGGTTAGGCGGAAGAGCAGGCCCTATGGCCTGAGCCTCGCCATTAATAAAGACATTATTATTATGTAACACTATCTCACCTAGTGGTGCTTCGGAATGGAATGGTTTCTCGTATTCGTTTATTTCCTAATTTGTTTAGCCTGTGCTAGCTTTTCAGCCTTTCTCCACTCTCTTCCGAGCTGCTACCTAACGACGCCTAAAATACATTTTTTTTTCGTATTTCCGCAATTATGCAACCCCTTACTAGCTGAGTTGAAATACGACGGTAAGAATATCGTAGACGAGTGAAACCAGTTTTTATGTACAAGTTTGCATTGAAAAATTTCGGGTACTTTTGAAAGAAAGTCGTTTGAGTTTTTCTGAAAATGCATAAAGTATTTGAAACGCCTATGTGTAAATATTAACGACGTGAGTGATGTATAAAAAAAAGATACATTGCTGTAATTTTAGAAAAATCAGAAAAGTATAGCAAAATTACGCGTATGTCATGCTATTGAGTGAATTTAGAGCTAGTCATGCAAAACTATTTTTTTTTATTGGAGCCGTTTTTGAGGACCAATTTGAGGACCAAGTGTTGTTCACAGAGGGATGGACGTTAAAAAATCCGTGTCAGGGGACTCCGAAAAGTTTATTTCCGATGAAACATTGAAATCGATTTCCTCTTTAGTATTTATATTACTTCGTATATATACTTCGAAGTATACGTAAACAGAAAGAAAAAATAGTTGTTTCCGTTTTATTTTTCCAACGCACTTAAATATCTCTAATAAAAAAGATTACGTCAAGTTAATGTCATCTTAATTGACTCGGATATTAGAGAGATTCACAATGCACTCACTTCTCTTGTCTGTCGAAATGTATTTAATTCTACTTGAGACGTATTCTCGCCGCAATTCCTTAGCAGTGGCCGCTCTTATCATGTTATTTTTGCTCTTGTAAAGACAGGAAGCCGTGTCGTGAAGAAACGATAGATTGCAAAATACGTGTATTGGTGTCATTGCCATGGCTGATATGGATCGTATCGTGCTATTGTATTGGTGTTTTTCTTGAAACTGGAACTGTGATTCTACATTTTGCCTTGGGACCAGGTCAAGTGAGTGATCGGTCGGTCGCTGTAGCAGTCACGTGTGTCTAATAGGTCAATGCCTTGTCAATGATGCGTACATTCGTTAAAGTATGTTGCCTTATTGCGCTCGTGTATTAATTTTTCATGAGATAGATGTAGTAAATCCGAGAAATTGTTAAGAGACAGGGAATCTAAACAAATTCATTTAATCTACTTTGATTTAATATATTGAATACATTACTTATATTGCATAAATGTACTAACTTTTAGAATTCTCTATTTATATTAATGTCTTTCTCCACTACTCCATTTCACATTGATTTTTGCCGTTATTGCTCTTGTTGTTGTGTTGTCAGTATGCTACTAATTCTGCTTGTAAATAAATGCATGTAACTATCTACAAATCCTCTAGTAATTTGTCTCGTTTCAACAAACATTTTGGTCTGGATAAACTCATTACTAGCAAGCAGGAATAGAAGTTCATAATTGGAAAAATTTTTAAATTATCTTTTAAAGACAATTGTTCTCTTTGAACAAAACAACCAAAAATTACATGAATCCGATAAACGTATCAGACATCATTTATATCGTATTATGGTCTACCCTCCGTTATCTGATCATGCGTTAACAGATTATGTATTTTCCCCCAATTTTATTACAATGAAATGTTGAAATATAAGAATGAAATGACTTAACAGATTGAAAGGAAATGAAATGTATGTTCTTCTTCTTCTTCTTCTTCTTCTTCTTCTTCTTCTTCTTCTTCTTCTTCTTCTTCTTCTTCTTCGTCTTCGTCTTCTTCTCTTCGTCCTTTACATTCAGTTCACTAATTGTGGAGAATAAATTTCATTTGAAAAAAATTTCAATCTCTATAGTTGTAAGTAAAAACGCCGAAAACATTAATTTTTTGTAATTTTGGAACATTTGGAGAATTCAACGCTAATGAATCATGCGCCATTTTCCAAAAGTTTTTCTATTTCGGAAAAAATTAAACAAAATGTTTGGAATCATTTTTGAGAAAATTTTGAATATGTTGTTGAGGCGTCACGTACGGTACACTCAAAACTCAAAACTTCCGTTTCAAAGTCAAGGAGCCCCAACATATGCCAGATCGATCGGGAAATCAATTATGGTGAAGTCATGCGAATAAGGTTTAGTCGTTCCCCGAATGCCAGACACCCCGACGAACAGGCGAAGTAACAGGCAGATCGACAGACGGAGTGACAGACCGTCACAGTGTCTGACAGACCGTCACAGTGTCTGACAGACCGTCACAGTGTCTGACAGACCGTCACAGTGTCTGACAGACCGTCACAGTGTCTGACTGACCGTCACAGTGTCTGACTGACCGTCACTGTGTCTGACTGACCGTCACTGTGTCTGACTGACCGTCACTGTGTCTGACAGACCGTCACTGTGTCTGACTGACCGTCACTGTGTCTGACAGACCGTCACTGTGTCTGACTGACCGTCACTGTGTCTGACAGACCGTCACTGTGTCTGACTGACCGTCACTGTGTCTGACTGACCGTCACTGTGTCTGACAGACCGTCGCACAGACTGACAGACCGTCGCACAGACTGACAGACCGTCGCACAGACTGACAGACCGTCGCACAGACTGACAGACCGTCGCACAGACTGACAGACCGTCGCACAGACTGACAGACCGTCGCACAGACTGACAGACCGTCGCACAGACTGACAGACCGTCGCACAGACTGACAGACCGTCGCACAGACTGACAGACCGTCGCACAGAGTGACAGACCGTCGCACAGAGTGACAGACCGTCGCACAGACTGACAGACCGTCGCACAGACTGACAGACCGTCGCACAGACTGACAGACCGTCGCACAGACTGACAGACCGTCGCACAGACTGACAGACCGTCGCACAGACTGACAGACCGTCGCACAGACTGACAGACCGTCGCACAGACTGACAGACCGTCGCACAGACTGACAGACCGTCGCACAGACTGACAGACCGTCGCACAGACTGACAGACCGTCGCACAGACTGACAGACCGTCGCACAGACTGACAGACCGTCGCACAGACTGACAGACCGTCGCACAGACTGACAGACCGTCGCACAGACTGACAGACCGTCGCACAGACTGACAGACCGTCGCACAGACTGACAGACCGTCGCACAGACTGACAGACCGTCGCACAGACTGACAGACCGTCGCACAGACTGACAGACCGTCGCACAGACTGACAGACCGTCGCACAGACTGACAGACCGTCGCACAGACTGACAGACCGTCGCACAGACTGACAGACCGTCGCACAGACTGACCGACCGTCGCACAGATAGACAGACAGACCTACAAACCTACAGACAGACCTACAGACAGACAGACTGACAGACAGACCTACAAACAGACTGACAGACAGACCTACAAACAGACTGACAGACAGACCTACAAACAGACTGACAGACAGACCTATAAACAGACTGACAGACAGACCTACAAACAGACTGACAGACAGACCTACAGACGGGACAGACAGATATTTAACAGTCACCAGTTTTTCCGTATCAAGGAGCCTCAAAATGTGTATTCCGACTACATAATGCGTTAGAAAAGTTATTAACGACATATTGAATAAAACGTCTATCAACAGTTTGTTATCAGGGCACCACAATAAGAATTTGTCTGGCGAAAAATCGCCTTTTCTTGCTTCAGCATTACAATATTTTCTCTACATAGTGTTAGTAGTACGCGAAAATGGAATGTACGGCTTTGCATATTATTTATAAAAAAATCAGTTTTCGTTTGTTTTACCAGGCATTCGTTCCTCTGACGAAAGACTGGTTCTTTACATGTGGCTTTGTTGTTAGTTAACGAAGTGCTATTTGGCAGTTAAATAACCTTCCAAAACTGTCAACATTTGTCTAATTATTTCACTAGACATTTATGAAATTAATTTATGTTTAAATTCTATGTGAACTTTTCCTCGACGTTTTAAAATGACACCACGTGTGAATGAATTGAAAATGAAAATTCGAAGAAAGAACTTTCAACACTGAAGAACTTGTATTTTGGAAGTCTGACTGCTTAAGTAAGTATCTGAATATTTTGTACATGTAGTTAGTATATTGATCAGTAAGAGTAGAATTGTATTTTAAGTAAAGTAGATTTGTAGATAACGAGGACATTTATGAACTTGTTGAGCAGTTGATACAATGTAGACTGAAGTTCGGTTCTTAGGCTTGGTGCGATGGAAATCAGTACCTATTCAAGAATATATCCTTGCAAGAGGGAGCGTATTGACCTCTTCACAGTCTCTTGCACATTTCATCCGTCCATCTACGAATTCAACGGGAAATTTAAACGAAATCCACGAGATATGACTGAGTTTTGTGCGTGAAGCCATTACTTTGGTTCTCCAGAACTAATTATATTTATAACGTAATATGCCTATCAAATTCACACATAAACAAACCGCCCAAACTGGCTAATGCAATTTTTTCCTGAATGGGACGCCATGCAACGTTATCCCAAGAAATAAATATAAATTTACTTTTCTACTTGAGATGGTGATATGTAAGGCAAGAGCAAACCATTCTCTAGTGTCTTCAGTTTCCATATGAAAAATAAGTTAAAAAAGTGAAAATCGAGAACCGGTTCTCTATTACTTGATTTGGTAATCAAAAAATAGAGAACCAATTCTCGACTTTTGGTGAGGACGACAGTAGCAGATGAAGTTGTTGTTTCTGCAGAGTCATATTTCCCAAATGAATGACATGTCACTGCGCTACAGTGACTTATCGAAAGAATTTGTGAGCGGAAGATGATAAAGCAAATAGTATTCCTTGTCTCTCTGTGGTTTCGAGAATCATTTACTTTCTTTGGTGAACCCATTGTCAATCAGTAAATGAAACTTCTTGCCGGATGTGTACTTAACTTGAAGATATGTACAACGGAGGATAATAAGACTTTCTGGTGACCCCTAGTGAAGTGATCGTGCAATCAAAGGCTGCGCTTATGTCTTCGCAGCTGCGACGACGTTTGATGAAGCCGACGCGTTGGCCTCTCGTGAGTCAGCAACGCATCGTAGCGTGGACGCCTCGCGCGCGGCCCCGTTCCGCTATCTTCGCACAGATATCTCCGCTATCTCGCCCATCCTGCGCGGCGGGGCCAACGCCTGGGGTCGACCCGCGGCCGCAGGCGGACCGTCCGCGCCAGCTGTTGCTCCCCTCCCCCTCCCCCCCCTCGCGTGAGAAGCGCCACGGCGCATCCGCTCCGCGCATCCACGGCGCCGCTGGCGGGTCTCCGCCGACCGCGGGATAAAGCTGCACTCGTCTCTGCGCCTCCGCGGCACTCGCTTCGTCGCTTCGCGTGTGGCGCTGCCTGGCGGCCGCGCCGTCAGAGGAGCTCCCAGCTGCCGCGATCGGCGCCTGCGCGGTGCAGCTTTACCCCGCGCGCCGCGGCGCCGCTGGCGGGTCCGCCGCCGCGATTGGTCGGGCGGCCGGTGGTGGGGAGAACCCCGAGCCCCAGGCGTGCAGCCCGATATCAACAACACACGCACGCGGCCTGACTTCCAGTAGCGGTGCGCGTCTCTCGCCGTGTGGACGTTGGTAATGTGTGTAGGCGCCGGCGGACGGGCCAGTCAGCCAGGCGCCTTGTCGCCCATCGTGTGAGAGGAAGAGAGAGAAAGAGAGCCCCCCAGGAAGAGCGGAGCGGGACTCGCCGAGGACAGTCAGTCAGTCAGTCGCGCGCTGCGGTCCGGCGAGTGCGGACGAGGAGTTGAGTCAGTCGTCTGCTTCCCCCTGGACGGAGGCGCCTTCGGGCCCCGAGTGAAAACAAGAGTTCGAGTGTTGTGGTGCTTCGCGGCTTGCCCGCCGGTGACACCGCGGCGATGGTGCCGCAACAGAGCGACGCGGGGCGCTCGGGTAGCCCCGCTGCCACTGGATTACCCATGTTCGGATCGCAGCTCATCAGCAAGAATTCCACCACGCCGTACACGGACGCGACACAGGTGAGGGCGGCGCACGCGATCGCGACGCGCTTGCGACGTCCGCACTCTCCCTTTTGCCTCCGCGGAGTCGAAGCGAGGACTCTGACACTCGCCCAGCCACCGCTCGCTTCGCGCTCTCGGTGGGCTTGACGGGACGGTCGAGTTCGTGGTTTGGTGTTGTACTTCGGCGGCGATGTTCGAGTGGGGACTTAGGATTTGAGCGACTTAGCGTCGGCGACAGTTGCGCCCCCATGTAACATAAACCCTTTCCGACGAGTTTGTGAGTTATGGAACTTAACATACAAGTTAGGTATTCTGTGTTGGCAACATTTTTTCGTGTTCAACTTCCAAATTATAGAAATAGTGATGACATGTTCTCAGATTCTCGGACTCAACTTGAAATTAATTTTTCACCTCATTTTACTGGATTTTAATGTCGAGTTGGATTGTTTCCTATTAACTTTTTCTTCGTTTCTTCGAGATGAGAAATTTGAACTTTTTTTTTTTTTCGAAATTTATGTGAAGTTGTGATTTTTCGGAAACGTAAACCGAGTACGTGTGTTCTGAGCGTTCAAACGGACTTCAAGATTTCATGCATGTGCGCGCAGGACTCTTCGCGCCTGCGAGCGGAGCTGTCAGTTGGGCTCGGCCGCGCGCCGCCTTGGGACTTGGTGTTTTGACGGGGACTCCACCAGCGACATGCAGTCTCCCTCGCGGCTGCTAGAGCTAAACCTCTCAACTGACGATACGTCTGTACTTGGACTTGTGCATCGCTTTGTGAAATACATTGGTGCTCTGAGCTCGTACGTTTCAGTATTATGAGATTCCGATTGACTGTCGGAACTTTTTCTTTTTTTTCTTCGAAAAATTACGGTTTTACCAGGTTTGGGATGTTTTTATCGTATTTTCATAAAGTGTTTACATACGATTGCGGACACTGTTCGAAATCTTTTTCGTTCGAAAACCTGACTTTTGAAGGGACTTTTGTCGAATTTCAATGATTTGTGTTCTGATTTCCGTTTTCTGAGTTTGTGATTTGACGATGTAAAATTTTTCGAAAAACCAAATTTTAGATTTTTGTGATATTTTTTTCACGAATTCCATGAACTGCACTGTACTCTTAGATTATAAGCTTCGTTTCGAGTTGTTTCCGTTCGAATGCCAATAAGACCCCAGTTCGACTGTACCTCAGGTAGGACTACCGAAGATTGTCAAAAATAGTTCTTACGTGTCGATATTGATTTTGTACAACGCCATACATTATCTTCGTTTCGAGAGGTTTCCGTTCGAATGCCAATGTGACCTCAGTTCGACTGTACCTCAGGTAGGCCTACTGAAATTTTTCAAAAACAAGTTCTTAGTGTCTCAATGTTGATGTAGTAAAACGCCTTACTGCGACGATTTCGGGAGCTTGCAGACTTGTTGTCGGGGGCGTTTTTTAGGTGACGAACGCGTTCTAAAGACGTTCGCGTGCAGGTCAACGCCGTCAAAACGCGGGCGCTGTCGATCCCGCGGGCGAAACCGCGTGCCCACCGCGTTCCCTCGCGATGCCATCTGCCGACGCCCGGGCGGCGCGAAGACAGACGCGCTGTTCTCGAGTGAAAGTGAAGACGAGGCGGGCCGCGGCGGCGGCGCGAGACGCATGCGAGAGGGCCCGCCCGCCCTCGCGTTCCGCCGCGAGCGCCGCCCGTGCGTTCGCGTGCCTCGCGCGGGATGTGTTAAAAGACTTCGCGTGCGAGTGCGCTGCTGGATGATCGTCCGGGTTGCGAATATTCGTAAGTTGCGTTTTGGCTGAAATTAAGTGCTAGTTTCCACTTTTGCTCTGCGCCGCCCGATCTTCAGGTTGTAGATTGTAGGGGTCGGGACTTGTGCTGAGAGCGATTACAACATCCAATACAAGCAGAACTTACTCGTTTTGCTTGTTCTTGATCTAAATTTCGAAGTTGTTTTTACATTTACATAGCGTTTTACCTTTTAAACAATTTTATTATTTATTTATTGACTTTTTAACCGTTGGCCGTAACTTGTCTTAGTTTCTCGTAAATCGCATCTTAACTTTTTGAAATAATAGCTTGTCGCATTTTCAACCAAAGTTTCGGTGTCATTTTCTCTTTGCTAACGGAATACTGCACACATTGAATGTTGCACTTTTGAAAATAACGCTGTTTTCTACATAAGACGCTTGTCGAAGTTCAGCCGCGAGTATATGCGTCGTTAGCCAAGGTTCCGGGGTCGGAGTTGCGGTAATGTGTTTGTATATCGCGCAGCGTAACGCTCTCGTGTCACGTGTCGAGAATTTGCATCCTTCATAAACATTTCTATCGCCGACTCGCCTCTGGCGACGCGCTTTTCGAGCGGACACGCGCATGTACGATGAGTGATTGTTTCCGACGAACGCCCCTGTCGTCTTTGGTATTGTTTTCTCTTTCTAACTTTTTTGATTCTGCATTTTTTGGAAAATAACATGTTTGGTGTCTAGTTTCGGCCGCATACACGGGTTAATTGAAGGGAACCTGAACTTATAGTCCGCATCGTGTCGTTTCGCGTTCTTTTGGTGCCTCCCACTTCAGCTGGTGTTGTATATGTTCAGTTAATGCGAAGAATATCGCCAATACCGCTGTTTTCATCAGGACGTTTTAGTGAGGCGGGAAGCGAGTTCGACGAAGGCAGATCACAGTCCGGAGTTCGAACTCGGCGTAGGTGGGCGCGCAACGGACTCTGCGTGCGGCGCGGCTTCGCACGCGGCCGGGTGTGTGTCACGCGTGTCTCCCGTCTGCGCCGCGTGTTACGTGTGCGGGCGGGCGGGCGGGCGGGCGGGCGTGCGTTCCGCGACCGGATTCGCGCTCGCTGAGCACGTTCGCAACTCCTGAGACGCCATCGCGGACGCACGGGCTACTCTTTCCCTGCGCGTTGGCGAAGTTCTCCTTCCCGGAGGCCTTTTTTTTTCTTTTCTTTTTCTTTTTTTTCTCTCGCGATGAAGTGCTTGTCGCGATGGCTTCGCCGTGCTTAACGTACGAGGTGCAGTTTTCTGACTTGAATTTTTAATTGTTGGCGTCTCGTAGCGAAAACTTTCCGGGACCACGGAACTTTTCTTGTTGCGATTAGTGATGCGAGTTGTTATTCCAAGTTGAGCAAGTGTCGAGAAATTGTTTTCGTAGCGTAGACAATAATATGAAACTGTGTGTTTAGGATAGTCAGAAGACGGGATTAGGCAGTGAGAAAAATGATGTGTGAAACGCAAGGTTTGCGATAGTACAGGTTTTTCAAACAAATCAACGTATTGAGTGGTGTGAAGCGTCTTGTTTACGAGAGAGCGATCGTTACGTGTCTAGGAGCGCTTCTCAACCGGACACAGTTTATCATGCTGCTTTAGTGAGTGCATCAGATAGTTCGATTATCAGTTAACTCGTCGAGTTGACTCTCGTTTCGTTACGAAACCTGCGGGATCGGGACGCGAACTCAGAAATCTTAACGGGCGGAGTAGCACGTCTCGCCCAGCTGCCCACCTGCTCAGTATCTCAAGGCTATCGCCCGCTCGCCCACGGATCAGCAGATACCGTTCCGCTGGTCACGCGTTCACGCAGAGATGTTTTCTTCGCCGCCCTCCAGAATGCGCTGGCGGTCACCCTGCCGCGGTGACACCCCACTGCCCTCGTTACCCCCAGCCCCCCTAAGCCCTCCCCCTTCCCCCTCACCCGCTGTCAGCTCGCCTCTCCCGAAAGCCCGTCACCCCTCTAAGCCCCCCTCGCGCGGCCCCCGTCGCCCGCGGCGCCCCTCGTGTTCGCCCCTTCGCCCTCGCCCCTCGCTCATCCGTCACTGCGCCCCCCGCCGCCCCGCCCCGCCCCACCTCGCCTCTCCCCGCCCCGCCCTCTCTCGCTCTCTGTATGAGCGAGTTGGAGTTCGGTAACCGAACATTCTGGGTTGAATTTGGGATAGAGTGGGTGGAAAAGACATATTCCTAGGAAATAACCCTAATCTATTGCGATTCTAGTCGGTGTGCATTAGTTTGCTCTCTGGATCTCCGAAAACTCCGAATCTCGAGTAGTGTGGATGAGTTGCTTGCTATTTACCGAGTGACGACCATTCTATGATCGCCCTACGCGTGACGGAACTCATCATAGAAAGCGAACATTCACAGAACACATCAGCTGTTCGGAATTGGGCGAGCAGTAGCTCACTGCTCGGCGAATGCCGAACGCGCGAAGCCGCCTTAAATCCAAATATAATTGGATTCCAATAATTATTGGAAATGTGTGAAAGAAATGGATTCGTTATGAAATATTTTAGAAATACTCCCGCCTTTCTGAATTTTCCTTTCCCTCCGGTAATTTAATACTATCCAACGCTGCTACAAGGTTTATAGATCTGTGGTGCTTGTGCAGTACACACCCTTTCGGAATAAACGGTTCGTGCGGATGAATGGCTACGTGTCAGCCGTACGTCGTTCCCGGTTCCTGGTGACCGCAGCGAAGCCCGTGTAAACCTGCGCTGACACTCCTCAATGAACCTGAGTGACTCATACCCGCCTACACACCTCCCTACCCACACACACACACACATACAGTCTCTCTCTCTCTCGGGCGCGGACCGCCGTCTGGCCCTCCCACGCCCGCACCTTGATATTCGCGCGAAGCCCGCACCCGATTCTTCGAAGTGGATTCGGTCGACGCAGGCTAGCTCGCTCACTCCTCGCGAACATTCTCCCGCTAACGCGAAATGATGTGTTGACTCTGCTCATCTTCACATTTGACGAGGAGAGAAACCGTAAAACTTCAACGGGTTAATTTCGTCACCTACAAACCAAAACGCTGAAGTCTACCGTAGGGTGTATCGCGTCTCTAGATTCTGTGGAAGGAGATATAATATGTGATGCCAGTGGGTTAACTTACGACCAGATTTACACGTCTCCCGATTCCGGGAGTCTTAGCGAGCCCGCGCATGCGCACAACGGCTCTATGAATCGGTTCGTACGCTGAGAGACAATTTCTCGGACAGGGAATGCTCGTGTGATGTTTTCTAGTTGTACGTCCAGCAGCGTGGTACGCGCGGGCGACGGGCGAGTAGTCTCTCCTTGGTGGCGGCGGGCGCACCCATCGGCGGCGGCGGCGGCGGCGGCGGCGGGCAGTTCCGGGAGGACAGCCTTGCCGCCGCCACCGCCGCGCGCGCAGGCTCTTGCCGCTGCCGGATGCGGGCAATTGAAGGCTGCGAGCGCCGCCGCGGCTGGCGAACCGCCGCGCCCGCGAACGCCCAACATCGAACTTGAAAAAAACGCGAATAAACTTGGAATTTGAAGAAAAAGGAGAAAAAAGGAGGGAATTGGTTGTGAAAATGGATTTATTTCACACTTTTTTTTGACACGGATTTAGATTTACGTTATCGTCTTTGGATTTAAAAGTTTCAATTTCAGAAATGCTATATCGAGTGCGCAATAAATATAACTCTGTAGTTTTGGATCTATGGACAAAAATCCTGCATGATAACGTTCATTTTGCTCTTCGACGTTTCACTGAATTGTGGCATCTGACGCACGTAAAATTCTATAACCGAGGCATTTCAGAAACTACTACACAGGGCCGTCGTCATAAGTGTCCCGGTCGCTCGGCGGCTACTGCAGGCAAATGTTGGGAAGTAGAACCCAGGAAAAATATGCATGTTCTCCAGACTAGAAACAAAAACCAAAAAAAGGAGGGTGAGAAAAAATGAAATAAACAATTGAAAGTTGAAAAAAGTGAAGAATAAAAATTGAATCTCTGATGTCCAAAAGCGGGCATATGGCTGGGCCCAGTGTCCTGTAGCGCGGTCGGTGGCGCTGCGCGACGCGGCGCGGCGAGCGAGTCTGAGCTTGCTTGGCGGGCACGCGCGCGCGCGCTCCGCGTCGACCCACGCGTGCGGGCGGCGGCGCCGCGGGCGCGGGCGGTCGAGAGCCGGGCCTTGACTCGCGCCGCGCGCCCGGCCTTGGCCTCGGCTCGCCTCCCGCCCCCACCGCCCCACCGCCCGCCCGCCCGCCTGCTCCTGCCGCTGCAGCTGTACAGTTGCTCCCTCCCCGCCCGCGATGAGACCGGCAGGAAATGCGGGTGGATGAAAGGGCCGGGTTCGATAGGGGACGGTTATGTTCGGGCGATGCATTACTCTGCTGATGTTGCGTAAGAGCGGTTATCTGCGCGTTTGAAGACGCGCGGGTTCGTAAAAGGCTGCTGTTCGATAGTGTGGAACTTGGTAATGTTGTCTTATATCTAGGCCTTTGAGGCAGATATAAGACAGGTTAGTGATAGACCGGGGTTCGATAGTGTCTGTTTCGTTTCATCCTAACGAATTCTATTACATGCCCTAAGATGTAGGAATGGTGATGTAGTGAGTGATCTGGTACTGCGATCTTTGTAGACTTCGCCTGTAGTCTCGAGAGATTTTTTCTTCACGATTGTGTTCGATGGTCTGGAATGGTCGCTCATGTGAAATTAATTTAAACAGTTGTTATCTTACTGGCTGGTTTTGCGGTGCGTATTCAACGTCTGATGTAAATCCTGGGTTCACAAGCTGTTAAATAGTGGTTTGAGACCACGAACGTGCTTTCTAAAGTAGTAGTTACGCATCGTTAACCACACGTAGGACGTGCACAAATCATTTGCGAGATGAATTAGATTTACGAAGAAACTTCCAGGGGATGTACGGTCAGTCTCATGATGTCACAATTCCAAGTAACTTTTATCCTTCCGTGATCAGAGAGTCCTCTGGCGTGAGTGGCTTTTCGTTCCATTAGATTCTGACGCAGCTGGGTGATACCTGTGATCTCACGATCGTGACATCGTCACTGATTCTCGGCCGAAAAGGCGGTACGCGTTCTCGCCGAGAGGAATTCGAGCAGAACGGTTCTTTGCCGCCAGAGGTCGCTGCGAGAAACTGTGCGCCGGAAGTGACTGGCGCCGGGGCGCACCTAGGCCTTCGCGCCGTCGTGTACCGGAAGCTACACGTTCTGACTCGCGGGCACGGAACCTCGACTCCTGTGCTTCTGGGAGGGCGCCTCGCGAGAACGGATGTTGCGATAGATTAATCCCTATATTAAGTATATATTTGTCGATACCGAATCCCACGAATCGATCCATCGAATTATATTCTGTGTATGCATTTGAAAGCCAGAACTTATAAATAACGATTGCATTAATGACTGTTTTAATAACTCACGCATTCGGACACATTTGGCACAATTTTATGGAGTTTCGTGTTTATAGTTCAATTTTTTTATATTCTAGAAATGAGTAGAAGTAGTATACATCCGTCTCAGGCAAATTATACGATACATACTACGAGTGTAATACAGTTTGGCACCGACACTTCGAATTTGATTCGTGTGAGTCTATAGCAATAACGATTATTAGGACAAAACCATACTAACAAAAAGTGACACTTTGCAGGAGTAGTAGATACGGTGCAGGCGCCAGGGTTTGTCGGCCGCCTCCTGGTCGCCGTCGAGCACAGGCGCTCGACCGGCCACTGCTCAAGCCCGGGAGCATCGTGACTCATTGGTTTCTCGAGCTGTTCCTGCGCAGCCGGCGCGGCGTAGAAATGGAGTGCGGTTCTCAGCAAAAAACAATCCATAATGGACTAGTCACGTTTTTCAAGTGATTGAGAAACGTAAGCTTTGATAATAAAGAGCGGAAGAAATGCCCCGTGGATTGGTCGTTTCACGTCGTAAAGAATGTTTAAAACTGGTTCTGATCGCAGAGATTGGATGTAATCAGAATATTACAAATTAATGTCGATGATGGCGCGCTTGTTCATTTTTTGAGTATTAGAATCGGAGTTTCTCTAAATATTTTCGTGGAAGGGGCATATCCCATAACGGGTGACGTGTTGACTAAAAATGACATGTTCGTCTGTTGTCCCTCTGTCGAAAATGCGCTTCGAAGTTGCTGGCAGAAAATAAACATTGGAACATGAAACAGTGTTTTAAGTAAATGAGCAAATAGATATTTTGCGAGCTCGCTGAAGACACTATCACTCCCCCATCGCGACTTACAGGTGGATCTGTCTGCGAGTTGACATCTCGGTGACAGCGTCACCTCTGCCCGTCGCCGTCTAGACGGACGTCACCTTTTCGCTTCCGCGCCCGCCGTCACCACCGTCACCGCCATCACCACCTCCTCCTCCCTCCTCCTACTCTTTCTCCACCACCACTTTCACCACCTCCACCTACTTCACCATCACCGCCCGCACCACCGCCATCTCCGTCGACACCACCATAACCGTTACCTCTCGCCAAGACACCTGGACCACCCACCTGCCACTGCACCTGCCTCCGGCGTCACCGCCGTCGCCATGCAGTGTCTGCCACGAGCGGCGTCCCGCGTCCGGTGGCTTCTCATTGCATCGCATCGGCGTGGGCGGCGACAGCTATTCCGGTGGCCCCCCGCCGCCCCCTCGCCATCGACCACGGCTCTCCTGGGCCACGTGTTGCGCGCGCGGCCCCGTCCCCGCCCCCCTCGGACTCGTAGCGGTAGCAGGCTTGCCAATTCCTAGAGCTGCCAAGACGACGCGAATCCAGTACCTTGTAATAGGAACTGAATTTGTGCGGCCTGGGGACGATAATTAGTGTCGAACCAGTGAGCTGCACCCCCTCAAAACGCGTTTTATAAATTTCTCTAAATGCGTGCTTTTTGAAATTATAAAATTCAAAGTTTAATATGCGTTTCTAAAAATTGCATTTAATATTTTTCCCAATGGCTCCTATTGTCAGATGAAGTTAGATATACCAATATTTATAATTGACCATTGAAATCGATTCTCTTCCTTTCCATTCGCTGTTCTTTCTGTTTTCAAATTGTCGGAAGTATTTTTATTCCCGTAGTATTACTTCTTTCTCATCGGGTATTTTGAGCGCATTACATCCGAAAAAACAAACAAAAATATAACACCTGAGGTAGTTACGGGGGTTCTTGGAAGTCGTCTTTACGTCAGTGTAGAGTTACGTACGCAGGTCGCTGCAGGTGGTTCGCGTATTTCCAACGGGGGTGGGGGAGGGGGGGATGCTGGTTTCAGGCGGCGCGCCGCGCGGGGGCTAAGCATAGAGCGCCGTGCGCGTGCGCCTGTTGACGTCCGCCGCTGCCAAGCACCCGCGCGTGCGCCGCGAGGCGGCGTCCGCGTCAGCCGCGAGTTGCGAGTAGTGATGCGACATCAAGAAAACATCGATGTTGCCAAACATCGATGTTCGAAATTAAAAACGTCGTGCGAAAAACCAACGATGTTGTAAAGCGGGGTTCGTAATCTCTTGTATTTAATTCGTGCGCAATGAAATTTAATTTGGTGGCTGTGTATATTATTTTGTAATTAAAATTTAACTCGATATAATATTATGAGACGCCTCTCCATGTAAAAAAAAAAAATACTATGAAAGGTGTAGGAAATACATGGTCACGAGGATTATCTCAGGTGAGGAATAGGGTGCTGGATGAAAGTGATTCCAAGTCGGTTATTATTTCATGTTTTTAACTTATATAAAATTGGGTATATGAAAATTCTTCATCTATAAATACAACAAAAAACGTTAATACATCTAGCACAAAACATCGATGTTTTCAAAACATCGGATTCGATGTATCGATGTTTTCAAAACATCGGTTTCGATGTGTCGATGTTTTCAAAACATCGACATCAACGTCGCATCCCTAGCTGCGAGCGGCGGAGGTGGGGGCCAAATGAAGAGGAAGAAGCAAGGCGCAAACGGAAAGAATGATTAGCCAACGCTCATGAGCCCCGGCTCTCGGCTTTCGTTCCAAGCAGTGTCTCTAGCTAACGGAACGTATACAGAGACTAATGGGCACTACGACCGCGAGCACTCTGCTAAAAATAGCCACACAATATTTCCTGCATGCGAATGCCAAATGAAACGCAAGACATTTCGAATGAATACAGTGTTGTTGGTGATGATTTCCATTTTGGCAGTTGTGGAGTAAATTTTTATCTTGTACTATGCAAGCTCAATTTCTATTGTAACAAAAATAAATAAAAGGTCTTCGAAAAATAATGAATTTGTGAGTTTCCCGAATGGATATTTCCAAAATTCTTTAGAACGTCAAAGAATGTTTTGATACACTGTTGTGCCGTTAATCGATATGTGTGATCCACCATAGATACGAACGTAATTAGGTACGTATGGAAGTGAGAACAAGTTTCATTAGATTGCGAGATTGTCGGACAGTGTCGTTAAAAGTTTCCGTGCTTTCGAGTACCGATAACGCTTTGAACACGGATTCTAGAACGAACTTGATATTCGGAACACTGCGTGACGCTGTGAAATCTGCTGGTATCAGTAGTGCGATAATCAGGTGATAGGAATTATGTCAATAGGTTATTGCCCGTTTATTTTCAGCCGCGCAGAGTTGAATGAACACAGAATTCATGTTGTCATGTTTGGTGAATGAGTGTCGCCAACACCCGAAGAGTGAGTTGTATGATACAGAATTTCGAAATATGTTTTACTTTTGTAAGCTAGTAATATGCAACGCAGTGAAACTGCATTGCATGTCAAACGGCAACTTTTCGTCAGGTAGCCTACATCGCACGAAAAGCAGCGTGACGTCAGGATTAAAGGAAGTATGATTAGGCGAAATTCCTACCGTCTCGCTCGACTTGCAAAACACGTGGATTACTCAGCGAAGACCGCCCGCCCGCCCGCCCTCCCTCCCTCCCGCTCCGTCGTTCCGTGACCGTTTAGTTCGGCATTTTCCCCCCTAATGTCTCTCTCATCCTCTTCCTCCTCCTCCCCCTCCTTCTCATCCCAGAAACACGGTGAAAATTCCCTAAAAAGTTGGACCGTTGTCGTCCCCCTACGTCGCCTCATACTGGGCCCGTCAACTATCTCGACGGCGGAGGCAGCGGCGGCGGGACTGTCAGCCTCGGGGACGTCATCACTGAGGCCGCGTTAATTGACGCCGGAGGCGGTGGAGGCGGCAGCGACGCCGCCGCTATCGTGGGGGCAGTGAACCCCGCCGACGAACACCGCCCCCGCCCCCGTCACCGTCCCCGTCCCCGTCGCCACCACCACCCACACCCCTTGGGAAGGTTCAATACCGCTTTGTATATGCGGCGCGGACTCGGCTGTCAATGAAAGTGCGCATTATGAGACGGCAATTTCGAAAAGGAAAAGGAAAGAGGGGAGGGGGAAATCACTTAGAGAAAGAGAGGTAGTCAGCCGGCAATCGCGTTCCAGACCACGTGATGTCCCGAGGTCTGGTTCACGGTCCGATGCTATGTAAAAGACACAAACAGCCCGTCCATTAGAATCGTTTGCCGTCCCAACCCAATTCATTCCACCTACGCTGCAGTCGTCCTCTGCCGCTAATTGCGCGTCCTCAGGGTCGTTCGGTCAGTGGCCTCCGCGGGCGACAGTGCGAGCTTACTGCTAGTTCATGCACTCCGCTTGCGACACTGTATCACCTCATTAGAGCCGCGAGGTACATTCATCACGAATGAATGAATTTCCATTTTTCTTATCTGCTTATGTCACCTGAACACGTTTTTTTGTTTCGCGTTCGTGAACTCTGGGTAAAGAAGATGATATTACATTTCTGATTTCGGTGCTAGAGAAATCGGGAGAGACCGGCTATTGGAAATCGGTGTCTCTAATCGCAGCGTATTGATTTAATCCAACTTTCAGTTTACGTAGTCTTTGCAAAGTAATGGATGTCACAAGTACTCGTGAATGATTATGGTGTGATTATTAGCGTTAGTTTACCCGCCGCAGTACATTGTTTCACGAATGCAAAGTAAATGTAATGGAATCGTTAATGCGCTTACGAATAATTGTATGTAACGCTGCAGCTTTGCCATTCCCGCCGTCCCTCTAACCGTCAAAAACGGACGTCCCTTTTCGCTGCTTTCGTATCCCCTCCACAGCCCTCTTCCACACATCAAGTCTCATACGTGTGCCCGTCATGTCTCTGATGTTTCCTCTTTCCTCCATCATTACCTCTACTTAGTGCCCTGTTCCATCTGCTTTTTAGACTACCTGACGTCTATTCCCATTCCCTTTCTCGATGATTTTCCTCTCGTCCACACATTGTAATAATAAATTATTTTCTTTCCCTTTTCTCGGCTCGTATATTGTCTCTTCCATTCGTTAATTGTATTTCTCTTACGAATTTCTCTGTTGGCATGTTTTGTCACTCACCGTTCTCTGTCCATTTTGTGATATTCTTCGTCGCTGTCATAAGGTTTTGTCCCTTCGCTCTCTACTCCCCTGTGCCCCCCTCGCCCCCCTGCCTGCCGTCCCGCCGGGCGCCTCCGCCGTGGCGCCGGGGGCCCCGCGGCAACAGCATTCGCGCGCGGGCCGCGCCGCGTGACTCACGTCGCCACCGCCGTCAGCGGCAGCAGCGGCGCGGGTGGGTGGGCGGGCGGGCTCATCGACCGAGGGTTGCGGCGGCGCCACGTGCGCGCAGCCCACCTGCCTGCCTGCCCGCCCGCGCGCCCACCCACCCACCACCACCGCTCGCGAGCGCAGCGCGGCGCGGCGCGGCGCGGCGCGGCGCGGCGCGGCGCGGCGCGGCGCGGCACAGCCCGACTAGCGCCCGCCCGCCCGCCCGCCCCGAGCGCTTTCTCGCCGCTGACGCAAGCGGCGCAGCGCGCGAAGGCGGGGGCGGGGGCGGTGGAGGCGGCGGCCGGTCGCGCGCGCGCGGGAGAAACCGATGCGCCGCCCGTTGCGCCCGCGGTGGGCGGAGCGGGGGCGGCGAAAGCCCCGCCGCGAAGCGACGCCACGCCCACCGCGGGCGGTTGCAGGCACAGGCGCATTGAGCGAGCTTCAAATTGTCCTTCGTGATTTATTGATGCCGGGCGCGTAAACTGCTAAGGTCATTATTTCCGTAATTGTGGTGCATGTTTTTGCTCGGGAGGTGGCAGTAATATTTCCCCGCCTGATAGCGAGATCCGTCTGCTAGGGGTTTTCCCCTAACCAGGTATCTCCCACCAGTGGTGCAACGCCCTAGCGGAGACCAACTGGTCTCCAAGCACCCGACTGGTCTTCCGACGTGGGTGGTAGTGTAGTGCTTGTAAGTGTGTGTGAGTGTGTGTGTGTGTGTGTGTGTGTGTGTGTGTGTGTAAGGGGTAACATAGGACAAGGAGTG
Organism: Gryllus longicercus; assembly: GCA_038098605.1. Lineage (NCBI taxonomy): Eukaryota > Metazoa > Arthropoda > Insecta > Orthoptera > Gryllidae > Gryllus > Gryllus longicercus. The sequence goes on along the minus strand of JAZDUA010000815.1, from coordinate 148,659 downwards.
GAAAGGAAAGATCGCACGCGGTCCGTGACCCGTTTGTCAGGGTACTGCTCCAGCATTTATAAGTTTGATCCCCACCCCTCCCGATGTGTAGAATAAATAACAAGTTCGAAAAGAGCACAATTGCGCTTCTGATGCTAGTACCAGGAGTGACATTTTCAGATTTTTGACTTGATACCTGGAGTAATATTTCGTACCAGTTCAGTTTTTGATTCGTAACGTCTACTTAAGTTCAAGACGTTGGGTAAGATGAGAAATTAATTCGAAACAAGTGTGCTTGCTGACACCACTGTTATGGATAGTCCGGCGGGTTAAATCGAGGTGAATGACATGAGATCTATTAATTCCCTTGCGTGTACGATATTTGTTTATACATTCGGAATGCCATTAGTCGGAATGCCATTAGTCATACGGCGAAATAAATCATTAAGCTTTGATGCTGTTTTCAGTAGTTACGGTGCTATTTCATATGGACAGATCCAGCGAACATTTTTGCAGTTCCTTCTGATGAACATTGTAACCCATCGCGTCATCTTGAACAGTACTATATTAATAAGTAGGTGTTAATGTAAGGTACGTAAATCCTGTTTGTGACTCTTGGCATATCAGAGGGTGAGAAAATCGTATATTTAATGCTATATCATGATCTTCACACCCTCAATTTCACTGAAGGTTGCATTGAAGTGTTGTTGAGAAAACCGCTGCTGCAGGATTCGATTCTTACGTAATCGATGCATCTTCCCAGAGGCACTGCTCTTGTGGAGCGAGTCGATCTGTAGTACCGCAGGCGGCGGTGCGGGCGCGCTCGTGAACGACGCGGACTGACGGCGATTGATAGGAGTGGTCTTGCGTGTCGTCGCCAGCTTGATGAATGCGCAAGTCTGCGAGCGGGCCACTAAGAGGACAGATACGAGCCTCTCAGGAGCTCTCATCAATAAACGTCTTTAATCGGACATGAGAAATACTGAACACGTCCCGAGGTTTTGTGTAATTTTTCGTAGAGTCATTTGCTCTCTTCAGATCACACACGAAAGCCATCAAGATGTTAAAATCGATGAGAAAAGGTGTGATTATAAGTGGAAACTTATAATATTAACCACACCCTAAGAAAACTAAACGAAATATATATATATATATATATATATATATATATATATATATATATATATATATATATATATATATACACATATATACACACGCACACACTCCACTTAGGGTGTGTGCAGAATATTGAAACCTGATTCAATGTCCTTAAACTTAACCTTTTAGGAGTGTTTACGTTTCGATTGGATAGTGTAACTGGTTGCCTAGATCAGCGTCGTATAAGGAAAGTGGTATCTGACACGATGCAGGCCTCTTTCTAACAGAAAAATCTCCCAGTGGGTTTCTTAGAACTAAACAGGCTGTTGCACAGCTGCTACTCTCCCTCTTCGGTTATCTGTTTAACTTTCTTTGGCACATGGTGTGTGCTCTCTCTAGCTCTCTTGAGAATAAAGTACGTGTATCTGAGGATACATAGAAAGTGAAACTGCGAGCTTAGCCACTATATCTTGTTCAACAAGCGATAGTGTTTCGTTTTTTTTCCGCCGATTAAGAATTGTATGAAACTTCTTCACGCTAATGCATCGTTGATGTTGCTAAGCATCTAGGTTATTTTTGTTCTAATCGAGATATCATCGATAAAGATTGCTCATAAACGCAGATTTGTGTTTTTTTCTTATTCGAGCATGTATTTTATGCAATTGTTGATCAGATGATTACAAAGTTTTCGTGTTACTTCACTTTCCATGACACTTCAGAAATTATACAGAGACGAATACAGGGATGAAGAAGACATCGGATAATAGATTATCATTGCGGCAGGAACAAGGACTTTTTTGCTTTAGGAAGATGATTATTTCCTACCATACTATTGCCAGCGTGACGGGACGTGATTCGAAGGAGATGAGGGACAGTGTGGACATGAAGTGCTGTTACCCCAGGGAGTCTTCAAACGCGCCTGCCTCGGTCCTTCCTGTATGACGTGACACGTGTTCGGTGCTTACTCTGCGAAAAGTGCTTGTTTTGGCGGCGATGATAACAGTTGGTGTGCTTAGGCGAAATGTAAAACACACACACGAGAACCGGAGAAAATGTGGGAGGTGACTGTCGCGCCCTCGACGCTGTCTTACGAAATGCACTCTCGGAGTGTTTGCAGGAAAGCAAATAAGATAACATCATTCACGGAGTGTGTGATGCAGGGTGAATATCAGGCAACCTTAAAGAATTGAAATTTTTGTTTAAATTCCGTGTTCTTATCAAAGATTTTTGTGTAGAGGAATTCGTGAGTTCTAAGAAATAAGTCAATAAGAAGGAAACATTGGGTGTAAATCAAAACTTAAAACTTTTTCGTCAAACTTAAGAATTCACCCCCGATTCAGAATGAAGTTTTTAGTATGTAATTGGAAATCAAATGGGGAAGAAGCAAATGGTTACTTTCCCTGCCCTCTTTCGCGATTTGGGTGTGAGTCATTTCGTGCCTAATGAACTTGAGTAGATAAGTCACGTGAAAGAACACAATCTTACGAAGATAAGTGTAAGGACTGTAACTTAAAAAAAAAGGTGGTATATTAACTCTGAGAGAATTTAATATAACACTCGCTGAAGTTAGTATGTGTAACCCAGGAAGTGAAGTACATACCCCAATTTGCCACATTTTGGAATAGCCAAATAAAAATAAAAGTAGCTGAATACCGCTAATAAATATTCTCTAGATTCACCGAAGAGGATGCATACGTAACATTGTTTACAACACGGACACAACGAGCAAAAACATGTCAGAGATTTATAACGAAATTTACGGAAAATGGAGTGATGACTTCACCTCTCTGGTGCAGTTAAATAATATTTTATAAGAACCGTACAAAACTGAAACAGTTCCTTTCAGTCGTTTCCTTCAAGGCTGGGAACGACCTGTTCCCTTTTCCTTCTCTCGTCTCCCCATCGTTTCTTCCAATCGACTATTCATGTCTGAACACGCCTCCATTTCCCACACGGCGGCGGCCGGCGGCCAGGGCTTTCGTGTCCGGCGGGCGGGCGGGCGGACGGGGTCTCAGGGTCAATGCTGCTCAGGGGCCGTCGCTCCCGGTTTTTGCAGTCCGCTCCCCGCCGCTCTCCGCCGCCTCCCACGCCCCCCCCCCCCCGCCGCTGCCGTCGGGCTCTTTGTCGGCGCCCGACCCAGCGCCTGCCGCCCGTCTGCTTCGTGTCCCGACTGCGGGAACCCGCCCCGCCGCGCTCGCCTCGCGGCACTCGTAAAGCGGATTCGAGTTTTCCTGGCGTTGACTCTCGCTTGTCGCCCTGCACGGGGGCGTGGCGTGTTGTGGGGGCGTGGTCATCGCAGCGCTCCATCGCCACTTCGTGAGATTTCGTGGGTGTGAATTTTTTAAATTTGCACACATGCCCCAAAAGTAGAGAGAAAGGAAAGTATAATAAACAGCTGGGTTTTTGTTTTGTCAATGCGATACTGCTGCACTTGATTTTTGGTACTCCTGCGCTCGTACCAAAGAGCATTCATTACCTTGAATTGTTTAACTTTACTTCTCTTCAGTACAACTCGTACTTGTCTAGCTCCGTCGCATTTTTCTTGTATTTAGTTTCCTTGCGCATAGTTCGAATGGTAGGCTGAAAGATTTATGACGCTTATTTCACACCCATTACCAAGTATCTCTCGCATGAATTCAATTACCGTCACTGCCTAGCTACTGCGAAATCGACCTTCGATCGTATGTATAGGCCGCGTCGGCCTCCTCCCTAGACAGGTTCCGACACGATAGATAAATTTCTTCTGTGCGCGGTTTCGAATAGGATTGTGTGTGTGTGTGTGTGTGTGTGTGTACGTTTAATCACACGTTCAAGAAACTAATGGCAGGTGATGAAAGGGACAGTTAGGTAAGCAAAGAGGCGTTGTAGGCCGAATCGGGTTTACGACGCACGTCGCCTCCTTCATACACACGCACGTTCTCGCCGACCATCCCGCCCGCCCGGCCATCAAAGCGCGATAACGCGGTGACGGGACAAAGGCGGGGGGGGGGGGGGGCTTCCGAAGGCGACGCGGCGCTCCCTCCCCATCCCGCACCCGGCCAAGGTGCAGCGCTGCCCAGCCGCGGCGGTGTGGTAACCGCCCCCGAAGAAAACATTGCTATTGCGCAATGTTATCTACGGCCCCGTATTGAATGTCCGTTTATGTGTGTGTGTGTGTTCGTATGGCTATTGAGTACTGGGGGAGGAGGGGCCCTGTTGACATAGAAGAGACACACACACAAATACACACACGGAAAAACGGTCGCGTCTTTTCATTCCGATTGTATCAGCAAACGTGTGTGTGTGTGTGTGTTTGTACGAACAGGAAACGACTGGGAAAAAATGATTGTCCTGTCCTTGTGGTTTTAGAACGAATCACTGGCCGCTGCCGCTGGTTGAATCATTGCAGCAATCGCGTTCGGGAAGAAGTTTTGTTCCAAATGCGGCCTAATTGTAAGTTGCCCTGGCAGTAAGACGTTAAAGTGCACCTAAAACGGGGCGTAGTTTCCATAGGAAATCCATTATTGGGGTTCTGTAACCGGAGTTTTACGAGCCATAGAAAAAGACGATAACACATTTTTCAGAGGTAGGGCCGGCGAGGGGAAGGCTTGGTTCTTATGAAGTGATCCGTCGGTCTGGAAGTTTCCTGCCGTCTCGGCACGCGCGCGCTTTTCGCTCGACGCTCGCCGAGGAAGAGGAGAAAGATGTGGTTGAGTATCGCGGCGCCGCACTAACGATGTTTACTCCTCAAGGTGACTTCACTGCGCCCGCCCCCGCCCCCGCCCCCGCCGCACCTTCGCTGCACTCGCCGTCGATACTCGTGGCCCCGACGTTCTGCCCTTTATCAGAATGTAACAACCGCAGCTGGCCTCGCCTCGCCTCCGACACACCTGTGTGCGCTTCTGGAATCTGTTTGGTCGACCGCGACACGGTAGTGCTGCATAATTAAACAGCGTGTTCCTCATTATTTGTTCGGGTAATTCAATATCAGGAAACTCCTCCCCAATTCCGTCCACAGACACGCCTCATTTTCCTTTCCCTTTCGGAAGGAACCTTGTTGCCTGCTTCTTTCTTGAAATGCTTTCCCGTCACAAAGTAGTACGACATCGCTCAACTTCGCCATCGCCCCTCCGAAGAAATCCTTCACGAATCAGTAGTGCCGTCTCTGCAGCGGCCTGCGCCGGCGCTGCCACGAAATCTTTCCCCATCTCGGGACCCCCTCATCGTTGCGGTTAGCCACTCCCCCTCCTCCCCCTGCTCCTCCTCGCGCTCGTCTCGCCTCCGGGTGTGACGCAAGCGCCATCTCGCGGGGGTTTCGAACCCGGGCGGTGGGCGACGACTCGGCGGCGGCGGCAGGTTGGCGTCCGCGCCCAAGGCCTCACGCTCCGCGGCGGGCGGGCGGCGGCAAACGCCCGGGGCGCTGGCGGGCGGCCCGCCTGCCCGCCCGCCCCGGCGGGGCAGGTGCCGCCTCCGCCGCCGCTGCTGGCCGCGTGCCCCACTGTGCCGTCCCCGCCCCGCCTCGCCCCGCCGAGTCACCACCGCCGCCGCCGCCACGTGCGTGCGTTCGCCACGTGTGGTGGGGCCCGCGCACCTGTCGCCGACGCCGAAATAGCTGAGGGCGCGCGGGCGGGAGAGCGGGCGGCACTCGTGGGTGCTAGGGATGCGACGTGGATGTTTTCAAAACATCGATGATGTTGTGTAATCATCGATGGAGTTGACAACAATTATTTGACGTCGATGTTTTAATTTGTTTGTCGATGTTTTAATTTTGAGCATCGATGTGTAGAAACATCGATGTTTTGACGGCGATGTTGCAACCCAGGTTGATGTACGCGCCTACCGTCATTTGCTGTCCGGATCGAGAAGGGACGGGAAATGACAGACAGGGGTGAAGTGACTCCATAGACAAATATCAGTGATCGAAATTCCTAACCGAAACATACGCAGCGACCACTGTTATTGCACTATTATTGTCCGCTGTTATTGCAGATTGTAATCTTGATCACCACTGTAGACTTGAGTTAGTTAAACATTCTGTTTTAGTTAGCCCTGAACATTTGATTTAATTCTATAATTTCCCGGTGCACTGAAAGCGTCCTTAATAGATCACTCGGAAGGAAAAAGGGAGAGAGAGAGAGGGAGTGATGATCAGAGAAGTTGGCAGTGTTCAAGGAAGGGGAGGGGGCAGGGGGCGACAGATTGTTTTGGCACCGGACCCGAAACCGTGGCGATTGACATTGGAACACTAACGTCACGGCGGCGGGCGAGGGCAGGGCGCGAGCCGACGCGCTCCTCGCTGCGGGGGAGGCCAAAACCCTGACAAACGTATTATCAGCGCACATTTTCTTGAGCCTTCACTTCGCTAGTAGTGAGAGGAGTGGGGAGTTGGGCTATTTCCACAAAAGGAATTTTACATCAAATTTGTTGTTCATTTTCGAAGCAAAATAGTTTCTATTATATGGGAAAGTACATTTCTGGTCATGAGATTTTGTCTACAACGCTCGTTGCTATTATTTATTCGCAATTCAACTAATGTTGGCAAAATAGTTGGGGTAAATATTCCGGGGTCATTAAAACGTGCTCGTATAATACCACGCTCCTCCCATGTTTTCTCTTCCTATTCCCCGTCTTACCGTCTCCCCTTTAATCACACATGCGTGGTATTACAGAGTAGCGAAACGCATGAGCGCGGGCCCGCTCGCGAAACTTTTATCCTGCCCGGCTTTATGAAACCGAATAGCAAACACAAGTAGTATTAGTTCGTTAAGTAATAAAAGTACCCCCTAAAAATAGGCCCTGTTTTACATGGGCTCGCCCGTATTGCGAACCGGAACGTTACGTCAGTCACCAGCCCACCTGTCGGAAGGCCAGCGGAGAGCATTGTGTTAGTTGGTACGGTGCCTCGCTGGGAGGGAGATATCTGGCGAGGAAAATTCCCCGCACGCCGACTGGCAGGTCGGCGCCTTTCTCACCATTCACTACACTTACAGAACCAGTGAGTGTAGCGGACGAAACATCGGTCTGTGCAGAGGCCGGGCCGCGGGCCGCAGCGGGAGGCCGAGCGAAGGCGACTTGGGCGCGGCGGGGGCGGCCGGGCGGGGCCACGGCCGTGGGCGGGGGTGCCTCCGTCAGCTGGCACGGGCGCCCTTCCGCCCGCGCTCGGAGCGTGGGGCGGGGGCGGGGGGGGGCGGGGGCGGGGTGCCGCGCTCCGGGAGCGCTGAATGGGCCCACGCTCCTTCTGCCCGTGGAGCGCGCGCGCGCTATTCCTGGCGCGCGGGTATTTCGGGCGACGCGGGTTCACTGGGCGCACCGCGGGCGATGGCGAGGGCGCGGGCGAGGTGGGCGGCGCGGTGGGCACATTTCATTTTACAGCGTCAGATACAGCTGTCGCGGGCATTGAAAACCATTATGTACCCCCCTTCCGTTGTTGCAGAAAAATCTATTGTAAGGCTTCGATTTGAGAGCAGTTTTCTATTTCGTGAAATATCAGCCATATCTGTCTGTATCGTAGATAATCTCATGTGTTTATGCAGGGAATTAAAAAAAAAATCAGATTTTGTAAAATGATTGAATTTGGGGAAGGGAGAACAATTTATCGTGTCGCGTGCTGTAATTCTTTCCTTTGCGTACGGGCACGAAAGGCAGAAGTTGCGAGGAGAAATGAGTTGACGCGCTCAGGATAATAAAGGATAATCCCATACGACCTCGCATTTTCAGTTGGCAGTTGTATGATGGTAAACTCCTTCCATATACTTATCATACGTTGAAATAACAAATGAATCGGGTTATGTCAAAATCCTCAAAATCCACCTCTAAAAGTTCGGAATGAAAATGAACTTGAACGAAAAGAGAAAAAGGTTTTTTTCCCTTCTTTTTTTCCAAAATGAACTTTTGTTGGGACTGTTACTATTGTGAGCGCCTCAGTTGCTGCTGGTGCGGACCTCGTGGTAAGAGGGTGTCTCGAGGAGGAGACGCTCCCACAGGTGAACGCCCACGTGCGGATGTGTCAGGCGGGAGTTGATGACGTCGGGTAGCGTGCGACTGGAGCGCGCTCTTCGCTACGTGGGTGAAGAGGAGATACGCCACGGCGGTGGCGGCCGCGTCCATCGAGCAGAGCGGGCGGGCGCGGGCGAGGCAGATTTCCCTCCGGTCCAAGCAAGCCAGCCCGTTCGCTTCCCCTCTGCTCTGTCGCCCGTGCCGGGAGAGGTGGCTCAGGGCTTCAACTGATGTCACTACTGTGCCGCTGTCCGTGAGGTCCTAGGGTTCTACTCCAGACAGTGGCAGACTCCAGCTAGATAGCTGGGTCGAAATCAATACGAGGCGAATGCGGGAGCAATAACGCAACGGACCAGACGCGATCTTTCCTTCCCATTTCTTGCCCTTCTATCCCTTACTGACACACACACACACACACACACTTACATGCACTACACTACCACACATTCCTGGAGACGAGTTTGGCGCTGGGGCGCTGTGCAAATGGTGGGAGATACTTGGTTGAGGAAAACCTCCCTAGCGGACGGTAGGTCGGCGCCGGATCTCACTATCCAGCCGGGAAAATCACTGCTGTCTCTCGTGATTACACTTTCGGGACTTATGACCTTAGCAGTTGACGTGCCCGGAATTACTAATCCATTTCGTCCGCCGGACATCTCGTCTACCCGTCGCCCCCTCGCTTCTTCTCTCCACGCACGCACGCTTGCTCGCTCGCTCGCGGCACGCCCGCTCCCTGACGAGCGACGGTCCGGAACCGTGGGAACTCGCTCGAACAGGTGCTCGAGCCGTCGGGATCGTCTATTTCCAGCGCAGAACCGCACGTCGTAGGTGCCGCCACGTGTACCCCCCTCCCCCCCCGGGGGCCCTCACGGCCCGTCGGCGGCGGCGGGTGCCATCGTCCTCGTCAACGACGCGGCGGAAAGTTCCCAGCGGCTGGCGCGTGCCTGGCGCGTTGGCACGGGGCGGGCGCCCCAGCGACCCCCGAGCGCGCCCGACTTCGACTCGCCCGCCCCCGCGGCGCTGGGCGGCGGTGCCTCGCGCCGACGACTGGGCGATTCGGGCGGACCCCGCTTAAAACAGGGCGGCGGCGGCGGCGGCGACGGCGATGGTGTGTCGGTTAGTGTACCGGACTGTTATACCCAAGCTCGCGGGATCAAACTCGATCGAAGCCGTGGATTTTTTAGGGCGACAAAATCCTTCGTACGCCTTCCTTCGGAGGGGAAGTAAAGCCGGCTGTCCCATGTTAGTAGATTTACTTGCATGTAAAAGATCCTCAAGCCTAAATGACGCCTCTGAGCTAAATTCAAATCGCCTGTTTCTCGCCCAAGAAATACCTCCTTTCTCCGCTAGTTGGTGAAAGGAGCGTAGCGAAATTTGCGTGGTCAGACGGAAGAGCGGGCCTGATGGCCCGAGTCTCGCCACGTAAAATAAGGCAAATTCAATTCAATTCAATTCAAAAACACGTCGTCGGCTGATAACCGCTTGATCCCCGCTGTAATATTTTTAGTAGGACGCTCCTTCTTGCTTTGAAACGAATGCTGGTTATTAAGTACTACGTCGAATTAGTGTTGATCCTTCCTGTTGGCCTGTTACACGTTCCGTGTGAAAATCTTAATGTACAATTACTTTTAGGCACGAATGTATGTGAATGAATTTAAATATTTGAATTGTACTAAAGTTACCTTTGAACTTGTCAATTATGTGGAAATTTCTTGTGATTATTACACCGACATTTGTAATGGTAATAATTTTGTGATGATATTTAAGCATGATTATTGGCAGCCAACTTTTAATCAATTCAGAGGCGAATTCTTCATTTCAATTTTTTCTGAATTTAATTTCGTTATACTTTTCTTCAATGTGTCGAAATTGAGTTGATTTGCGATTGATGCGAAGCAGGCGGCTTTCTTATCTGATGATCTGGGCGCGCCCTCCCTTCGCAACGCGCCGGCGGGGCGGCCGTCGCAGGCCATCGGCGCCGGGAGGACTGAACCGGAGATGGGCGATCGCCCCGGCGATGGCGATCGCCCTCCAGACTGATTTCGTGGAGGAGAGCCATGGTGGCGCCACAGCTCTCTCTCTCTTTCCCCACCTCTCCTCTCCGTCTCTCTCCTCTCCGTCTCTCTCCTCTCCGTCTCTCTCCTCTCCATCTCTCTCCTCTCCGTAACTCCGTCTCTCTCCTCTCTGTCTCTTCATCTCTTTCCTCTCCGTCTCCCTCTCTCTCTCTCTCTCTCTCTCTCTCTCTTGTACGGAAAACCTCCCATCCCCGCTCACGAGCGTTATCTTTTCCCTTTCGCGGCTGCGGTTACTGCCCCGGTAAACAAGCTATTGTCTAACTGGACTCGCAGAATGTGCAATGCATCGCGGTTATTTAGATAGCAGTAATAGCCATGCCTTCCGAGGAACGAAAAAACACGTTTTGTGTGTTTATGGGGGGTAGACTTGTAACAAGAGTATAAACATCTTCCATACGAAGATAATAACAATAATGATGTGATTTGCGGATGAAGGTACAAGTAAACGACCCTATAAATAAGTTTCTTATCTCGCTGTATTGTGCAAGAGTCGGGCAAGCTGAAATCGTGTACTTTCTCTCGATCGTTTTCTTTTTTAGTGGATGTGGGATTTTTGTAAAGAAATTTGATTCGTTGAATCAAACATTTTCGGTTCAAACGTATCTTGTGACGTCATCGTAATTTGTTTCAATCATCCTTGCGTAAATCAGAGTAGACTTCATACCGGGTTACAGATTCCCGTGCAAGAATTCAATTGTGTTTCCGAGAGTGGTTGGTCTACACTTTCACTTTCGCTTCGCTATTTAGTGTCTGTTTATTGCGCAGACTAGAAAAATTCTTCCCAGTGTATAGTCTGCAACGTAGGGTTTCGGAAAGGAACTGGTTTGGAGCGAAGCCCGGTCATAGGGGGCGACGCACCAGGCGAGCCGGGGCGAGCGACCGCCCGCGGACGGCTTGGTTCACAGCCTATCGCCCGCCCGCCCGCCCGCCCATCTTCACGCTGAGCCTCGCCCCGCCCCTCCCACCCATTCCGCCCTGCTCCGTCTGACCCCGCTCCGCTCCGTACCCGCCCCGACGCCGGCCCGAACCGTCCCGCCCCGTCCCGCCCCGTCCCGTCCCGCCCTGCCTCGTCCCGCCCCGCGTCGTCAAGCGCCGTCCCGTCCCTCCTCACCCTCTCCGCCCTGCTCCCTCCGGCCCCGCCCCCCACCAGCCCGGCCGCTCCGTGCAGCTGGCGGACTCGGCTCTTACGAGACGGTGACCCGAAGTAGGTCAACCGCGTGCGAGGTGAAGTTCAGCCGCGCCCGCTCGGGTCGTCGCCCCCTCCTCCCCTCCCCTCCCCCATCCCCACCCAGCCCTACTATTGCCGTCCTGCCCGCGCTTCCCCCCAACCGCTTCACCTCCTCACGTTTCCCTCTCTTTTCTCCTGTCCTTTCGCTCTCTTCCTCCCCGCTCCGTCCCATACCTCCCGCTTGCCACACCTCAGCCTCTCCCCTCCCCTCCCACCCTCGTCAGCGAGGGTGTGGCTCGTGCCGTTTCTTGACATTCGAGTTTTATTGCTTCTGGTGTGATACGGCAGATACGGACTGCCATTCTGAGTTATAATTCCGCCCATAGCTTGTTTTCACGGTGGGGAGATACGCGGTATTTCTGTCATGACTCAGTTCGACATTTGAAATTTTATTCTCATGCTAGCGACGTGTTTAAACCAAAATGAGGCACATTTAATTGTTGGGTCGAATCGTTATTATGGTAAAGAGATTGTTCCGTTAGAGATTTAATAGCGAAACCTGATTCTGTAGTTGCCGAAAATAACCCAAAATTGGGCTTGATTAAATGTCTACGAGAGTTGTTACCGAACCGCAATCAAGCCTAAACAGCGTAATTAAATTACAAATAATTGCTCTGATTAGAGCACATTATACCCCCCCCCCCCAAAAAAAAAAAAATATTCATTTCGTTTCTCGCGGAGCTGCAGCCAAAAGGGTGTTAAAGTGGGAACTGACACTACGGTATCACTCTGCCCCCCTTGAGGAACGGTTTTACGCACTTGTTGCTTTGTAGTTGGCTGCGGTTGAACTTCAAAATTACTCCTCGACGTTCGTGTCCCTCACGCGGCAACGGGAAATCGGTAGTCCGCCCCCGATTCTGCCCGGCAGGCAGGCAGGCGTTGAACCTCTCGGCCTATCGCTCCGTTGCTCTATCGCCGTTCGAGTCTCCGGCTGAAGCGGAGGCGGCGGCGGCGGCCGCCCGTTAGTGGCGTATCGCCGTGGCGAAACCTCGTCAGCGACGGCGCCGCCGCCACCGCCGCCTCCGCCACCGTTGAGAAACTACGTCGGGGCGGCTGCTCCGGGAGATAGATAAAGAACAGGGAAAGTGCTCACTCCATAACGGAGTACACATTGCTGCCGCACGGAGTGTGCATACTTTGCAATTAGAGCCGTATACCTTGTTGCGCCATTAGGCTCCGGACCGCTTGTGAAGAGTGCTCGAGTTCGTGTGTGTGTGTGTGTGTGTGTGTGTGTGTGTGTGTGTGTGTGTGTGTGTGCGCTCGCGCACGCGCGCGTGTGTCAGTGTGTTTCTGAGTAGTGTGTGTAGGTCCGTTTACTAACAGAGATGATAATTACATCAAAAAAAATCGCTGGCATTTGAAAACGAGATAAAATGCCTCCTGCGAAATTTCCTGAAGTTTTCATTGCTGCGAAATATAGTTGAATCCCGGCTCATCGAATCATAGAAATGGTTTGTCTGGTTTCTTCATACGACTCGCACCTAAAAGTCACTGAAAACTTTCCATCACGCATCTCTGCTTCGAAGTAAATTAGGGCTTTCCAAGTTTTGATGAACTCCATTCTCGTCTCTATTACCTGGCGGGTTTTAGGAGTGCCTGAACTCTTTCGTAAGTAACTGTTCATTCCGCGATTATGTAGCCTTTCTAGAACGCTCTGGCGTAATGCGCAGTCGCGAGTGCGTTTCGAACCTGGGGACCGCGGTGCGGCGGCTTCGCACGCTGCGTGGGCTAGCGAAGTGTTTGTCACCGCACGCAGTCGCCAAGGAACCCGTTCCCTCGCGCCGCATGGCGAAATTGGCGTCGGGTCAGTGGGTCAGTGTGATACGAATTCCCATACTTAAAAATCTCACCGTTTCATGGAGCGCCGTTCCCAATTACAGACACATTACGGTCACGGACCGCTTGAAAGCTAGCCACCTTTTCTCTATCCGATTCTAGTTTCCCCTGAACTCGGTAACTGCATTTGCAAGTTACGTATTAAATCTAATGTGTCTGTTGGGTTACCTGATTTCGCGGTCGTGACATCGATTCACTTTCTTTTTTTTTTAACGTTTCGAACGCGTGTTGAGTAACTCGTCCACTCTCTCATCCGCTTGCAGTGCAGGTCGATCCGTGGAAGTGTCTTGCAAGGAAGATGCCGCTCGCGATACAAAACGGGAGCGCTTGAATGTCTCGAGCTGGTGGCCTGCGCAAGTGAAAGCTGCGCCTCAAAATGCGTTCTTCAAATGTTAATTTTCACGACCGTACAATTTTCACAAAATTTTGAAAATGGCACATCTGGCCAGAAGTAGGCTGTACGTTCAATTTATGTTAATCTCAATTTTTTTGGTAATTAATTCGATATAGAGAAATATCGAGTTCATTCTTGACTCGATATTTCTCAAGAAAACTTGCCAACTAATTTGCGAGGAAGTAGTGCCCGCTGTTAAACTCCAGTTTTCTTACCAGCTAATGAGGAGACCCCCTCCCCCCACGACCACCACCAAATTCAGTCCGTTTCCGCTCAGTTTCCTAGCGACATCGTATCCAAGTTCACAACATGTAACAACAACCACCATCACTCGTGTTGCCAGTGTCAGTTTTCCACTAATAGATATCCTCCATTGAGCCATACTGTTAGAACCGACCCTGATAACCAAATCAGTCCCCGACCGCCGTTTCCGGGATAGTAATTTTTAAAACGGCGGCGGCGGCGGTGACGGAGTCCCGACCCGCAGTGGTCGCGGTGTCGAAACTTCTGGACTACCGCCACCGCCACCGCCGCCGCCGCCGCCGCCTCTGCCACCGTCTCCGCCGCCGCCACCACCGCCACCGCCCACGCCGCCACTGCCGCGCCACCGCCACCGCCACCGCCACCATCGCCGCCGCCGCCGCCGTCAGCGCCCCCCGGAAGCGCAGTCGTTCTGGCGGCGGCGGCGCCGGGGGACGGCCATTAGTATTGGCGGCGTGGCCAGCGTCGAACCTCGGGCGCCGAAGGCCGCTCGGTCGCCCCGCCACCGCCGCCGCAGCCGCTTCCGAGCGCCGCCACCGCCACCGCCGCCGCTTGGCCTTCGCACGCGCGCCCACCCGAGGCCGCGGTCGCGCTTCCGCCACCCGCCGCCGCCCCTCCCCCTGGCCGCGCCCGCACCCGAGCGCACGCACGCCGCGAGTGTGTGTATGAGCGCGCAGCCATGCATGTTTTCTTAATACGCCGGGAGGGGGAGGCTGCACTTGATGATGAGGATTAGAACGGATGAGACGCATGCGACAGCTGCTGTTTCTAGGTGCTCTTTTTTTTCTCTAAACGCCATTCTTCTTTTTTAAAGTCAACAATAAAAAAAAACTTTTGAACAAATATAAAATTCATATGAGAAAGTTTGTGAAAAAATTGCGACCTCGAAATGAATATGAGGAAGGTGGTGAAAAATTGAGAAAGGAATCTGTTTATCTCCAATATCGATACCTAGTCCTGCTATACGGTTATTTTACGTTATTTTCTCGCGTACGTTGCGAAGCTACGTTCACTACGTTAACGACACGATGCGTGAATATGCCCTTCTCACCACAATACGAAACTATTTTCGTGCCCGATCGTTAAATGGTATATTTAAACACTCACGTTTGAAAATCGAAGGAAAGTCATTTATCGGTCAAGAATTTGTTTTTTCTGTCCAGCGAGTAAGCCTTGAAACGCCACCAATATCAAATCAATTTTTTAGAAGTTCCAAGGAGGCCCTGGAGGGGATGGGGGCGTCGACGAGCGGGTGCGGGTGCGCGCGACGGAGCGTCGGGTGATATGTAGAGGGCGTGACATGCTAAAAACATCGCTCGCTCCGAAAGAAAAAGTGAGCGGTTTTATTTATGAGAGCGGGGCAGACGCGGACAGCCGGCCTGTACGCGAGTGGGCTTCCGAGGCATCGAGGGAAGAGTTACGTTCGGGTCGAGAGGACGTGTTTCGCAAAAGAATTTTTTTTAGGGGGGAGAGGCTGCGTTTTGTGCGTTGTAATTTCCAGGCGAATTTCCCAGTAGCGCTGTCTAAGGAAAGATATTTCATTGTTTTCAATGGTAGAGCTTGTTCGTCTTAGAAAAATATGTGTGCAAACGATTTCGTTTAGGTGTGTGTGGTGTTTTCGATAATTGGTAGTAATTCTTAATGCGGTTGATGAGTGTCTTGATTTGGCCTCTTTTGCTGGATTGTGTGTGTGGGTGGGTGGGTGGTGCGGCGAACGTGACATCTGTGCCTGTGGAACTTGACAGGCGCATGACCCAAACACATATTTTTTTTTTGTCGAACAATTATCTCGATGCCCCATATCGCACGCGACCCGGAAGGCCATCCAAGAATGCCTAATGGCTGGTGGCACCTGGCACTGCTTCCGCCGTATGGAAAACGATCGGTTTTTGGGGCCGCGCTCGCTTGCGTATTGGACGCGGCGCTTCCTGGTTCGGGAGTTGTGAGTTCTGCCTCTTTCCGTCGCGATCGGCGGCGGGCGCTGCGTTGGGTAAGGCGTTCCGTTTCTTCGCGCGCGTTTTGAGAGCGTCTTTCCGAATGCTCGAGGGTACTCGGAAGGGGAATTCTGGGCCACCGAAACCCCTGGGTAATTGCCGCATTGTTCTGGTTCAAGTGGGCAGACGATGTCCGTCATAAGTTTGTTTTTTTCTTCAGAAACCTACCGGCAGTTTAGTGTGCAATGTTATTGTACATTTTACAATATTGCGTATAATCCGTATTTCAATGTTGTTGTACAGTGTGCAATGTCGTTGTACAGTGTGCAATGTCGTGTAGTGTTGTACAATATCTCCCTTATGCCTTTCATGGAGAGTCCAGTGTTGGAAGTGCTATCAGCTGTTTCCGACTCTGAGCTCAACTTACGATAAAATGCGTTACTGTTCCATATCTTAAACGTTTATCCCGATAACTGCTTGTCAAATTTTCTCATCAATGTAACCTCATCGTTTGATGTGAAGTTGATATGAACGAGCCGGTGAACGCATTATCATGGTGCGACATAGAACATATATTACAGAATGTTGCGTTGATCCTGAGTGTGAATATCTAATGGCGGAATATGTGCTAATAAAGAAGAAATGTAGTAAAAAATCATAAAACGACGACATTAAATCCATTGGGCTGGCATGGTTTCTATAATTGTAAACTGCAATTCCTTATCGATCAAAATTTTCGCTATTCTAAGCATCTTTCCGTATTTTTCTGGAAGTTATATTGCCACGAACTTATTTCCACACTCACGTCAGTAGCTACAAATAGTACTTGATCAATACCAAAATTCAACTCCGTAATGCCCCCGTAGTTCAGCGTTGCAGAGGGGAAAGCGAGAAGGTGCTATAAATTAACCTGTAATAAAGGTTCCGGTATGTTACCAATTAATTAGGGACAGTTTCCATTTTTCGCTTTTATAAACAAGTTTCCCTGCTTTCCTTGGAGATAGCTCCACCGTTGTAAACAACTTCTGCATTAGCAACAAGCAGTGTTGGTTATGTACCAACATCCGAACACACATGGTCCGCGCGATGCAGAGCAGCGGCTTGGAATGTCTGCTTTGATCGTCGCCAGCACGCGCGCCTATTAGGCACCCCGACCCGCCCGACGGTCCCGCCGCGACAATCGCCAGCGAGACACAAGGCCACGCGCTGGCCCACGCCCAAAGGTCGGCTCGCCTGCGGCCACCGCCGCCGCCGCCGCCGCCCGCGACGCGCTGCTTGTCACGATCGGCGTCCGGCCGGCCAATTCGCGCCGGAATGCCGTGCTGGGATAGGGGATGGCAAAACAAAACAAAACGTGATTTTTTTTTTTTTTTTTTTTTTTTTTTTTTTTTTTTTTTTGCAACATCGATATTTTGGAGCGGACACATCGATACTGTAACATCCATATTTTGCTTTCGATGTTTTCTTGTGATCGATGTATTTGTCCAGAAACATCGATGTTTTCAAAAACAATATGATGTAGTAAATAAAATTTCAGTCCCTAATTTTGTGTGGATTACTCGCTATCAATAGCCACGTGTCACTGTTGTCGATCCTCAGACGACACAAAACCGGTTGCTACTCGCAACCTTTCTCCGGTGATATTACCTTTCTTCATTTTTGTTTATTTCGTTACACTGCATTTTGAACCTTCTCCACATTGAACTTCGTTTAGAAAATTAAGATGACATTCCAATTTAGGCAGAATGTACTTTAAAATAATATTGACGTGTTATTTATCACAGAACCAGGACATTTTACTTGGAAATGTTTCATCAAATTTAAAACATCGATGTTTTTGTCGACATCGCAAACATTTTCGCGATGTATCGACGTTTTGCCAAAATTTATACCATCAGTAGGTAGGATGCGGCCCTCCCGGTGGGAGGTCTGGCAGATCGAGTGCATTCTGGGAGCAGTGAGGCGCTCTGAGAGACACGTGCCTCGCGTGCTGTAAACTTTGAAGAAAGTGGCATTTAATTAATTGGTTCATTATCGCACGTCAGATAAATGCCTCGTGATAGCGACTCTGATGAGCACGTGCAAACTTGACAGCAACTGTTCGGTGCTGGGTTCCTGGGTTCATTGATTTTTCGGTTGAATTCGAGGGACCGGGATATCACGGTTAAGTGCATCGACCCTTTTATTAAATGTAATAGTTTAATATTAGTAGAGAAAGCCATTTTTAGCGTCTCGGAATTCAATTACCTAGCGATAGAATGAGCTATTCTCGGTGCAGAATGTAAATTGTTCGTGAAAAACTCTTAAGTGTTTTCCCTTCTGGTGCCATAAAATTAAATAGGTCAATGTTCCTAGAATTCGTTGGGGAGCAAGCCCTCCATTTGTGGTTAACTATGTGCTAACGTACTTCCGGAAATGCTTTTGGTAGCTACTCTTTCCACGTTTGGTCAAGACACCGCCACTAACCCTGGCTGCAGCTGTGACGAAGCCCGCTGCTCGAGAACCCAAACGACAGGGCCACGCAGACCGAAAAACCACAAGGTCACAGGGAAGAGTCCGGCAACTTTTCATGCCCGGCACGGATGTCGCAATTTTTTCGCGATGTTTCTCCTTGAGGGGGTTCCTCAAGGCCACTGAGTGTAATAATTTAAAGATATTTATCGCTCGGTTTTGAACGAACGATCTGCGCGAATTCTTTTTTTGTAGCCTAATGTGCTTGGTGGACAGTCCTGTATGCGTGTTAAAAGCGAGAGTTTAGGGTTGATCTACTTGGCAACTACATTACTTGGAAGAAAATTAAATCGAATATATTATTTAAAAATTTAATGAGTTGATGTGTTGACTCGTGTGCGAAATTTTAATTTTCAAATTGGAGGGACTACAGCCTAGAAAATTGGTCGCGTTTGTTGACTTGTCAAACATACGATTCTCAAGTGGGCATGCAGCCCAGATGCGTGGCATACCCGCGCTATTTTCGGTTCTGGGGCAAATATTCAATCGCGAGACAGAAATCACACCCAGTGCCCAAGCGGTTTCTGGACCGTGATGCCCGGAAGTAAAATTGAGCCGCTTGTTTACAATGTAAAATTCCAAATTTACTGCGTTCAAATAAACTTTCAATAACATTATCACTCACACGCTGCAAGGTCCCGACGTCTCCTGTTTGTACATCTAGCGCCCTTTCGTTCATATTCTTACGGCTTCGGGCGGGAATGGATTTTTCCTTCACCTTTCTATACTCGCTGAGTCACGAGTTGGAGCGATCGCCCGCGCTCCTGCCGTGCCGGCCGCCACCGTCAGCGCACTTTGCGGTGCCTTTGAAGCGGCGAAGGCGGCTGGCGGAGCACGAACCCGGCACCTCCGTTACGCAACCGGGCTCTCCTCTCCTCTCTCCTCCTCTCTTCTCTCCTCTCCTCTTCTCTCCTCTCCTCTTCTCTCCTCTCCTCTTCTCTCTCCTCTCCTCTTCTCTCTCCTCTCCTCTTCTCTCTCCTCTCCTCTCTCCTCTTCTCTCTCCTCTCCTCTCTCCTCTTCTCTCTCCTCTTCTCTCTCCTCTCCTCTCCTCTTCTCTCTCCTCTCTCCTCTCTTCTCTCTCCTCTCCTCTTCTCTCTCCTCTCCTCTTCTCTCTCCTCTCCTCCTCTCTTCTCTCTCCTCTCCTCCTCTCTCCTCACTCCTCTCCTCTCTCCTCACTCCGCTTCTCTCTCCTCTCTCCTCTCCTATCCTCTCTCCTCTCCTCTCCTCTCCTCTCTCCATTCCCCTCCTCTCCTCTCTCCCCACCCCCACCGCCGCGAGGCGAGGCCGTCGCCGCTCTCTTTACGTGACATTTTCCGTTTCTGTGTTGACTGTATGCTAAAATGCTAGCACGCCGCTCTCTGCCGTTTGCTTCTCTGGCCTGCTTCTCGAGCATCTCTGAAGTGTTGCTTTCGGCTGTTAGACCCTGGTCCCGTTCAGCCACATGTCTGCCAGCATCGTTTCACCTGCTTCTGCTTTGATCGGCCCCGTTGCTTCCCGAGTTACTTTGCCCAGTTACACACAGTTCAACGTCCTTTCGCCAGAGTCGTATTTCATTGTCGCGCTGTCCTTTCGACCAGCCCAGTTTCAACTCGTCGCCCGTAGGGCTTCTTGTTCCGCTGCTAGATGTTCCTCTTGCACCGGCGAGCGCTGTGTGCACTGCACAGGGCTGGTTTCTTTCACTCCCCCCCCCCCCCCCACACACACACAAGGTGTTTCTCTTCCCAGTTACTGTTCCTAATGCATTTCGCTGTTTGTGCCAGGGTGCATTTGGAACATATGCACCTGTTACACTTTGTGTTCCTCTGATCGCCTCGTGTCTCCGTCTACTTTCAGTTCCTTATAATTTCACATAACGCATCTTGATCTTTTAAGAAACAAAAGTATGGCATTAAAGATGTAACTTCTCTCTTCTTATACATCATAACGAAGTATTTCTTCGTGAATTGGAACGTACACCGGTTTACATCACAGCGTATCCTTTCGGCACTGAGATTGGAACACGTGCATGTTTGTTGTTAGTTCCCGCGTAGTTTAGTTCGCTTTGTGGTGTTTGCGTCTGTTGTCGCCGAGACAACACCACGCCTACCCCACGCCGCGCGCCTTCCCCGCTGAGCCCACCTGCTTCTCGCCCCCGCCCCCGCCCCACCTTCGGCGCTCTGCGCGCCCTCTTGGCTTTTACGAGGCACCTGTGACGCCGTCCGACGCTGTTTGTGTGGGCCTTACGAACGCCGGAGTGACAGTTAAGAAGGCTGGATGTCTTCCTTTATGCTCTGGACGAGCCGCGCGCAGCGGGGACGGCACGCGGAAAAAATCCCTGCGCCAAATTGGTTCGGGCAGCGCGCAGTTGCTGCTTTGGCTTTTCCTTGAATTCAAAATTAAAATACGGGACGTACATATTTTTTTGTCTTGTTTCTTCTCCGGAATGGATTATGATGGTTCGCGTGTGGCGTCTTGGTGTGGAGACGACAGACAGGTGACATCCTTTCCTGAAATATCGTATATGAAACGTAGCTCGACTTTTCCTTATGCATGAGGCTGGGGGAGTGTCGGCGTAGATTTAAACGTAGCGGACGATGTTATACAGTGGAACTTTGATATCTCGAATCTCAAAAGCGAAATAAGATTTTTAAAAAATTATTAAAAAACTACAGTTAACCGAGTGTCTTGATTTCAAGGCATATGGATATTGTAACTTTAAGTTGTTTCAAATATGAATGTTAAATGTGAAGGAGAAATTCGAGCAATTCAGTTTCGAGTTATGGTGGTTCCACTACTTTAGTTTGTGAGAGTGCTACGAACGCAATGTAACGAGGATTTCTTGTGCTTGCAGACCAAGAAGAACAACCCCAACCACATCAAGCGGCCCATGAACGCGTTCATGGTGTGGTCGCAGATCGAGAGGAGGAAGATCTGCGAGCAGCAGCCCGACATGCACAACGCCGAGATCTCCAAGCGGCTGGGGCGGCGCTGGAAGACGCTGACGGAGGAGGAGCGGCAGCCCTTCATCGACGAGGCCGAGCGCCTGCGCCAGCTGCACATGCAGGAGTACCCCGACTACAAGTACAGGCCGCGCAAGAAGGCGGCCAAGCCGTCGCCCAAGGCCGCCGGGGGCGCGTCGGGCGCCTCCCCGAAGAAGGGCCGCAAGGCGCACGCGCGGGGCGCGGCCGCGGCGGCCGCCGCCGACTCCAACAACAACGCGTTCCCGGCGACGGCGAGCCGCGGCGCGGCCTCGGCGGTGGCCCGGGCGGAGGCCCGGCGCGCGGCGGGCCTCCCGGCCTCTGCCAACCGCCTCAAGGCGCGCCTCACGGGCAAGGCGGGCGCGCGCGGCGACGGGCAGCCCCCGGCGTTCGGGGCCGCGGCGGCCGCCGCGTCGTTCGTTCCCGCGCCGCCCGCGGCCGCCGCCAAGGTGCCGTCCAGCCCGTCCTGCGACACGCCCGACTCGCCCGAGAGCGCGTCGTTCTACGAGGACGCGCCCGTGACGCTGGCCGTGTCCACGTTCGCCGCGCCGGCGCACGCGCACGCGCGCCTGCCGCCGGCCTCGGAGCTGCGCGCGCCCTCGTTCCTCCTCAAGAGCGAGCCGCTGGACGCGATGGAGCTGGACGTGGCGTCGCCCGACGACGCCCCCGCGCCGCCCGTCATCATCAAGCTGGAGCCCGCCGACGCCGACGAGCTGGACATCAAGGACGAGCCGCTCGACGTGGACCCCGAGCCCGTGGCCAGCGGCGACACGCCCTCCCTCGCCGACCTGGAGTCGCTCACCGACCTCTTCCACTTCCCGATCCCCGCCGAGAGCGTGGTCGACCTGGAGTCGCTCACCCGCGAACTGGACTCTTTCGACTCGGCGTCCTCCTCCAGCGGCTCGCACTTCGAGTTCAACTGCTCGCCCGACGTGTCCGACATGCTGTCCGACTTCGGCGTGAGCAATTGCGTCAGCGACTGGGACCACGGGCTCACGAACCTCATCTGCTGAGCGCCGCGCGCGGGCCCCGTCGCAGCCATCATCATATGATCTCTGGCGGTCTCGCGCGCGCGGTTGCGCCGCCCCGCCCCCCTCCCCCCAGCCCCTCGGGGGGGCGGGCGGTGAAGAGATTGCGTCTGTGTGTGCAGTGCGGGGGCGGCGCCCCGCCGCCCGCCGGGGGGTGTCGCCCCGGGACATTGAAGCGCGCTGTGTGTGACTCCGTGTGCGCGAGGCCGAACTGTTAAACAAACATAAATCGTGTATCATGTGGACTGTAGTTCCCCGCGTCCCCGCCGGCGCGCCTTCGGCGAGGACTTTTTCATTCCCCGCCCCTCGCCCCACCCCCTCTCACGCGCCGGGCCACCGCCACCAGGCTGTGTTTCCCGACACACTACGCCTCCGCCTCAGTGGATTTCGTTGCTCCCCTGTCATTCCCCCCTCTCCCTCTCACACCCGTGCTCTTCCCCGATCCGCATGCGGCGCCGTGTCCACCTACCGGGTCCCAAACCAACGACCCCCGCCCGACACGGCGCCCCACGCGGGTCCACCCCCCCTCCGCCCCCACCCCCTGCGAGGCGCGGAACTACAGGCCTCACGTCATGATACAAACAGTCATTTTTGCTTTCGTAAGTTTAGTTCATGTTAGGTTTACTATCACCTTCCTGCGTCGTTCATGTGTAGAGGAGAGAAAGACAGTACCGTGAAAGGACATTCGTACTTAACTTTTTTTGCTTCTTAGAGGTGTGTATAAAATCGATGCGCGGGTGTGTGTAGCAAGCCCGGCGCGCTGCGTCGCACCGAGGTCCCCTGCGCCAAATGTATCTTACCTTATGTTTAACACGCAAATATTTTGATATCTTTTGCTATTAGAAGTAACCACTAGAGACTGTGTGTACGTAGTGTGTTTTAAGATTACGATGAATAAGAAAAAAAGTGGGATTTTGGTTTTTCATTATTTTTTTTTTTTATACTTTGTCGAGGGGCGGCAGCGGTCGCCCGCTCCCAAGCCCTCAGGCCGCGAAAGAGAGAAAGAGGACAGAAAGCGATGATGATAAAGAAGAAAAAGAAGAAAATAGGGATAGAGGAAGAAGAAGAAGAAGATGATGATGAAAAAAAGAGGGCCCTGATACGCTTATGTATGGTCAAGTTTACTTCGTATCGTAGTCAGTCACTTTGTAATATAGACAGCTAGTTTCTCGTCAGCCACTCTGCACAGCCCCCCCCCTCTCCCCCCAGGGGGGACGCGCGGGCCCCCGCTCACACGGCGCCGCGCCCCCCGCAGTCACTCCGTCTGCCCGGCCCCCCTCCCGGCCCCCTCGCCGGCCGGGCCTATTTATTATTATTATTCTCGTCGCCCCGCCGCTCCTCATGCCCCGCCCCAACCCCGCAAGAGCTTCGGTTCCGTGTCGTGTTGTACGACCTCATGTGGAAAGAAAGTATTTTACGAGTAGAGGAGGATGATAATTTATGAAACAAATTAGCAATATTTTTGCATATAAGATAAAATAGTGTAAAAAAGGTTTCCCCTATTTGCATTTTGTAAAACAAATCCATGTATAATACTTCATATATACATAACTGTACATTTTGTATTGTAGTTTGTTTATAAAGATATATGATAAATACACCATTTTTTAAAAAATAAATATTTGAGTATGTGTGACAGTATTTATATTCCTGAATTACCCGAAACATTTTGCCCATTCACTTGTCCTTCCAACAACGCAAATAATAATGATAGCTTTCCTGCAGGCTAAATAGTGACGGAAATTATAAAATACGAAACAAACTCAATTTGCTCAAATGAAGTGCAAAAAAATGCTTA
Organism: Gryllus longicercus; assembly: GCA_038098605.1. NCBI lineage: Eukaryota > Metazoa > Arthropoda > Insecta > Orthoptera > Gryllidae > Gryllus > Gryllus longicercus. The sequence continues at coordinate 124,582 of JAZDUA010000815.1, read as the reverse complement.
AAAACACTTTCATTCAACCCTTTGGAGAGAATTATGAGAGTCTTGACACTTGTCACTATCTTGCTTGCGAAAGCTTTGAAAACGCAGGTGTTGATTTTTATTTTAAAAACTATTGAAAATCCAATAAGATTATTAAATATTCGAAAAACAGTGCATTAATCTAAAAAAGTTTCTGCTAACAGTCATTAATGATAAACGTTCTAGAGAGCAAATACTATTTTAAAGTTGCCTCAAAAGATCAAATTATAAAGTTGTCGTGATTCATCTTCCCTGTTACGTTTTCTGATCTAAAAGGCAATAAAAGGAAGAATTCAGTTATTTGTGTATTCTTGCAATACATAATGGAAATATGGCTAAATATATAATTCTAGTGAAAATGTTGGTTGGAGATCATAACAGGAACCTTACTATTTTTCATCCCAAAGAGTGCCTGATCTCGAATTGCAGAAATGTTGGATTTGTTTAAAACGTATTCATTCCACAATTGATGTGCCACTGATTAATAAAATTGCCATAGTATTTGAGATCGAGTTGCAAATACATATGCGGAGGAAAATTGAAATACCCTGACGGTATATATCTTCCGTAATATCGTAGAAATCACAACTCTTAAGCTTCCTTGAAAAGAGCCACAGTCGTGAATCAATGACTAACTTCCACCGAAAAATAAAGAGAAATTTGAGAAAAATGAATTTTATTTCTCAACGAGTAAAGAGTATTGTAATATTAAAAGAGTTCTGGGCGTCTTCATGACATAAAAAAATTCAAATATTAATTAAGGAATTAGTAGATGGGAAAACAAAATGCTCCGTAGTTCTACATCACGAATAAAATAATACAGAATAGGAGTCAAAGCTACAGTAAATTCTATATTCACTTTCGCCACAACGTCAAATGTTAGGTTGCTAGAATTAAAATGAAACAAATGTTTGATACAAATGTATCCGACATATTCTTCAGTAATGCACAGAAACAACTCTGCTAATTATTAAAGCTTCGGAGATGGCTAATCATTCAAGCTTTGGAGATCGCATGTGCTGTGTGGGCACACATATTCAATACATATCACAAAGTAATACAATTTCATTATACAAATAGTTTTCTATTTGAATTCAGTTCCTGCATTTGTTACGGCAAACTTCTCCAGGAATCCTTGGGAAGATCTTTCGAGAACTTTGCGGAGATCCTGAGAAGATAAATTACAATGATTACTCAAATCGGCTTACGATCTAACGGAACTGAATTCTCGCAAGGAAGGAGCAAAGGGTTTGAAACAGAGACTTAACAATTTCTTTACATTCAGTTGCCTGTGCCGAATTAATATACTGATATTGACTTAACATGCAAGTCCCCCAGAGTTTTCATTGAGTTAACATGCAAGTTTCCATTTTCCAAAGGAAGAAATAATGCAAAATAAAACAAAGTTCTAATACCGGCAAGATTTGTTTTACTTATGAAGTGAAATAAAAAAAATACATGAACCAATCAGTTCCGCATCCCTTGAAGCTGGAAGAGCCCCTGGAAGTAAAACAAAACGAAAACTCGAATAAATCAGCATAATCCTAGAAGCTTCATGAATTGTCCTCTCGCTCGTTCTCCCGAGCATGGTTGAGAATGAGAAGATATATTACATCCATTTCAGGATTAAAGAAAAAATAGGGAATTCTGATGTGATCATATTAATGTATATCATTTTGGGAACGGCAAAAGAAAACAAGAACTAGAAAAGTGCGTTATCGCCTTACGTGTGAAACGGGTTCTTCACAAGGTACACAGGATGTTCCGTTCCGTGCCGATAACAGACTTTGCAATTCATCACAAGCTTCGGCATTTTATTAATTGCTCTCCCCATGCGGGTTTTCCAAATGGGCATGTGTCCAAATACTGACCGGCCTCGCTGAATTCGCTTACGTGACGTATGACGAAGGTTTCAGTGCTCCAAGGTCACTTGCATTTTGCTGCAAATTACTTCAATTTCGGACCTTAGTATACACGAAATAGTCCCAACACATTCAGTACTTAGCATTCTTATATAGGCAAATTTTTAACAGCTCTGATATTTTCATAAGCAGAATTGAAAACGAATGAATTGCACATCTGGCGCAAATAGTGATGGTACAATCCAACAATTGTGTTTTATTATTTCCGTATTTTCAGAAGCCCTTTACTCCGATTTTATAGAGTTGGCAGGTTCTTCACGGCTCAGAATGGTTGACTTGGTGAACTTTGCCTTTGGCACATGCAAAACGGCCTTCCCTGAGGGTGATCTCTTCCAGCTTGAAAAGCTCGTAAAGTGCTTGTGTTCACACTCCCTGCTCTTTTAAGTTACGATGTGTTGGCATCGTTGTGTGTGATCTCTAAATAAAGTTCATATTATTAGATATTCCACATAAAAGCTACTGATATCATTACTTTCAATAAAATATTATTTTGCTTTTAGCGTGTTCGTTGCAAAAATCAATTGTAAAGTTATGTTTTGCAAAATGATTTCATGTTTCAATAGTTGTTAGAAGTTGTAACATCAGTCATTAGGAAATGAATTTCGTCAGGTCCACTCTATGTGAGTTGCCTGAATTTGAAAATTCTTTAAAGATAGCCTATTCGAACTGTACGTACGTGACACCAAATATTTCAATTATCGTTAAACATACTACCGATATATGTATGGCATTGGAAAATGCATTATCAGAATGCCACAGTTAATTATAATTTGTGAAACTGAAATAAATAAACAATATTTGTGATGAATCAAAATCGTATTATTTTTGGAAAGTAAATATCAGAGTTTGTTTTCGTGATCAACATAACCCCTAGGGAAAAATCAAGTTAATCGGAGGAACAAGGTTCGGCGTCTCAAATTTGTTTGTTTAGGCAGCGAAATATTTATGTGAAATAATAATGTAGGAAACTGGCGATCGGGAAGTGTTTATTTTCGTAGCGTGTCATTGTTTTGTTTTAGATTACGGAAGCAATCATTGCTCCAGTTTATTTTGCTGAACTAGATTATGATGGGGGAAAATAAGACGTCTGCCTTGAACGACTTGTTTAATTTGCAGGTAAATTGTTTGATAAAGCATTCGTAATTTGCTTTACAAGCTACTTCTTGCAAACTACAAATTTTGATTTGATTGTTTATGCTGCTACGAAAAGGCAAGATTATGTGGAAAGTCTTTCCTCAACGAATTCGGGTGTTGAAATATTCGAAATAACTACTGGTGATGTGGAGCAGTGGACTAGCCAGCTTCAGGGAGGTGTTAGTTTAAGTGGCACTTTTTTGTGGATAATAGTATTCATGAACAATAGTATTTGTTATTTTCGTAAATCTAACCGCGAACACGACTTAGCGAATTCTCATAACCGCACACAATTATTTCCCCTAACGATTTTCCCTAAAGACAAGGCTGGTTTCTTTTTCTTCTTCATCATTTCCGTGACGTTTAAAAGATTTTGGGGATTGAAAGTAGTGTACGTCGTATTAATCCTTGTTCCAGTTTATTCATGTAGTTTTCCAGAAAAACAAGTCAAAAAAACTCAAAACCCTTTTGTTTGGGAAATACATTTCAATATCTCTTTTTGTGAGATACTTGTAAAGCAGAAAGTACAAAATTACAAAATTTAAGTAAACTAGATCATTGAATTACTGTGGAATATGACTCATGACAATATGCATCTCTGTCCCACATTTGATAGTTCTATAGAATTTATTTTTAGTCATCGGGATATGGGCGTTATTAAGTATAGAAGAACTATTAAGATACAACACGATGTCATCGAATTATCTTCCTGGGTTTTATTTCCTATACTTGAAACTAACGTAATAATAATTTTCCCCATCTATACTACTCACCACAGTTAGTAGCAGTACTAAGATGGCAATGTCAACATTTTTCATATTCCCATAAAATTGGTTTAAATGCTTGAGGTGACGGACGTAGTAATTAATAATATTCGTCGAAATATCCAGATATTTTCTCCAGAATCCGTTGCTGGCATCTATTAGTAGAATTCAACAATTTCTCATTTATTATGAGAGTATTTTTAAACATCGCCACGCAAAGTGTGGTAAGCCAGAGGGCGTGGCGCTGTTTTGCTGGCAGTACGCTTTCCGCACCTGTTGGCTGTCGCCCTGTTGGCCCCCACCTTGAGCCCAGCCCGGTGGTCGGGCAGCCTCCGTCAAAGGCGTCCGCCGCTTGTGCCCTGGCCACCGGGTGTGTCAACGTGCGAGAACAGGGGGGCGAGTCGGCGGGGGTGCGAGGGATGCGACAGTCGGGCGTGTGGGGAAGGGGGTGAGTAGGCAGCTACATGGTTAAGGAGTCGTCACTACACCTGCCCACTTTCCGTCCCATCTACCCCAGCCACCCCATGACAGCTCCCCTACCCCCGTCGCCACCCTCGCCCGTTCACCATCCCCGTCTCGCCCCTTTTGTCTGCAGGAGAATTCTAGTTGCCGGCTGCTCTGATCATCAGTTTTCCGTGGTTTCTCCGATCAACCCCAGGCGAATGCCGGAGCAGTACCCCAACAAACGGGCCACGGACCGCGCTCAATCTTTCCTTCCACGTCCTTGTCTTATCCTCATCCCTTACTTACTAACTTACTCACACACATACACTTACAAGCACTGTACTACCACATACCGGGAGACCGGTCGAGAATTTAAAGTGTTTGTCTCGGCTGGTGGGACACACGTGGCTAAGGGACAAACTGCCTGTCGACGGTAGATCGGCGCCGGATCTCACTATCTAGCGGATAAGAAGATCACTGCCATCACCACCACCACCTCCTCCTCTGCCCCCTTCTCCTCCTCCTCCACCACTAGCACCACCACCACCACCACCACCACCAGCAGCAGCAGCAGCAGCAGAAGACGCAAACATGCACTACACTTACGGGACGAATGACCTTAGCCGTTGACGTGCCCGGATTCACTAATCATTAAAAAAAAACCTTTCTTGCCCCCCCCCCCCCGCCCCTCCGTCAGAGTTTTTCCCCAGACGCGCTGGCATTGGCTCCGCGCCGCGCTGTCGCCCGCCGCCAGGAATAGCGCGCGTTGGGCGCGGGCGCGGCGCCTGCACTTCGCCCTGGCCACTGCGCCCCCCCCCCTCCCCTCCCCCCCCCCGCCGCACGGCAACTAATTATAATGCCCGAACGCAGCAGCGCATGCAGCGCGATGTGGCGGAACCTTATCAACTTTCTGACAATTAAATGAATGTTAATATTGGAAGAAGTTCATGTTTATTAAACATTCTCTTCAAAGGGCGATGAATCATTAAACGAAACAGGCAAAGAAATATGGACCTACATTAGTTATTATGATTTTTAACTTTTAAATTCCTTTACATTTCCTCTCCTAAATTATTTTACGAGTCCTTTTGCCAGTGTTGTCCCTATGTAGTTGAAGAAAAATATCATTTGGTGTAAATCGATGAATACCCTGTTTCTAATGACAGTTTTGAAAGACGCGGAAACATTTCTTCACCGAGGCAGGTTTTAGAGTGCAATCTTGAAAGAAGGCAGAGTGGAAATTAGGGTATTGAAGCTGAGGAAAGGAGCTAAAAAACATGTGGAGCTTGGCTAAATAAATGCATGGACGTTAAAAAAAACTATTATGATGGCCGTAGAATGCCATGCTGCGATTTTCTCAACTGACTTGAGATGTTATGAGTCCTTTGATACTGATTGCAAAGTTTGAATTCTAAACTAGTCTCTCTTAGCGATAAAAAATAATAAATCAATCCAGTTGCTTAAACTATTCTTAATTGTATTTAGAAATGCGTCTACTGGTGGCAACTGTCCTGCCTTCACTACTTCGCTTTCCCCTTAGTTTGCATTGACAATTGTTCGAGAATATAGAAGAATTACGCTGAGAAGGGACCCACTTTTACAGGTCGGGGGCGATGGCATTGTAAGAGATAGTGATGAAGCCAGCTAACTATAGACGAACGCACTGACAAAATAAGTACACGGACGTAACTTGCAGTTATATTGCCAGCTACGGCGAAGCAGTGGTTGTCAAAGAGGTCCCTTCTTGTAGTAATCTCTCTACTCCTTGAGCAGAGACGGCGGATCGATCATCACATCAAATGAGTCTTGACTCTCGGTATTCTGAGCTTTCAAATAATGTGACATTTATTACTGAGTTGATGCAATTTACACGTGGAATAAAAATATCTGAGTAAAAATTGCTTTTAATCACAATATCGCAAAGAGTAGTTTCGTTTCATTCACGAAAAAAAAGAACCGTTGTAGTATACGAGATCCATGATACTGTAACAAGGAACCTTATAACAGTATCATGCATCTGGTATACTCCAACGGTTCTTTTTTTTCGGTGTTCGAATGAGACCGAACAGTCGAACTCAATTGTCCCTGAAAATAAATTTTAAAGGCCACTATTCCTCTGTTTATATTGCTTGGTTGCAATGGTACGGAATTCTTTAAGATTTAAACTTCATTTACAAATACAATTACAAAATATTAATCTTCAAAACAGAATTTTCAAAATTGAATTACTTATTTTCGGTCTTTACCATATTTTCTGGAAATAAGTTGCTTCTTCCCTCTTCAACCTAAGGTCTACAATAGTTATTTCACTGGATTACTAACAGTAATTTTTCCACAAGTAACAGACTGATATAATTAGTTTAATAGTATTTTTTGTTTTATTAGTATTTAGTACGTCATGCTCATGTTAAAAAACTCTTCGTTGGAAATTAAAATGTTGAACGTTTCATCATCATCTAAACCATCGTGTATTCTTGGCTATCCGGGATGAGCCGCGTCTCAGTTGATTGGACTGACGTTTCGGCCATCTTGCTGTGGCCTTCTTCAGAGCTATACTGCTGAGCAGTATACTCAAGTGCTGAGCAGTATAGCTCTGAAGAAGGCCACAGCAAGATGGCCGAAACGTCAGTCCAATCAACTGAGACGCGGCTCATCCCGGATAGCCAAGAATACATTGACTCAGGCCGCGGAAACCTTAACCCATCTAAACCATCGTGTTTGAAAATACTCTACGGACCATGAAGTTCTCTGACATGAAGGCAGTTTTGTAAAATGATTATTGATATAAAATTTACGAGAAGCTAAAACTTTGCACTTTAAAGATGTTGCATTGCTGTTTTTGTTAACATATTATATTTCAATGAGGGAAACTACTGAGAAACATTTACGAAGGAAAAAGTTGGAAGGATAAATATTATTTGTATAAATAAGACCTGAGCTTGGCTAATGAAGGCTAATTAGATGTTCCGGTTAAATTGTTCCTAAACGTTCCCCATTTAGAAGACCATAAATTACGTTTTGTACTCAGAAGATCCAATGTGATAATTGATGGTGGAAATTGCAATTCTTCGTACGTGTCAGTTGGCTAGAAAAGATATGGAATTAATTATCAAGATCCTTTGCATTACATGCCAAATCGTGAAATTACAAAATTCTGAATTAAAAAAATACGTAAGTAACGGTCTGTGAGCAAATGTGATTTTTTGAAGTTGACCATAACACCACGATTCTTTTGTATCAACCTTATTCCAATTTAGAAATACATTTCCATTTTCTCACCGTTCAGTAAGATAACTCGTGACTGATTGTCTTGGCCTCCCTTGATTTGCATGAACTCGCCAAATTTTAAATTAGCTGTGCATCAAAACTCCATGAATGGGTCTTAAGATACTCTCTCTCTCTTCCTCTCTCTCTTCCTCTCTCTTTCTCTCTCTTTCTTTCTCTCTTTCTTTCTCTCTTTCTCTCTCTCTCTTTCTCTCTCTCTTTCTCTTTCTCTCTCTCTTTCTCTTTCTCTCTCTCGTAGGCATATTATGTCTCTGAGGTCAACGAAACTTGAAAATTCGTCAGGAGATGGAAAGCTCTCCAAACAGTCAAAAAAGTGACTTTATTTATAGTTCGCGTCTTGTGAAAGAGACACGTAGAAGATGGAAGAATATTTTTGACGCCGAAGTTAATTTATCGTAACGTTTTTAAATTAAAAAGTAAGACCATTGACGACCTGGAACCGTTAAGATGGAGTGCGGCAGCGACAAGCCTCGATGTCGCGTAAAATCAAATATTTAACGGCTACAAAACCGCTCATTTCTTGGCAATGAAACTCCCAACTGCTAACCGAATATTCCTATAAATGCCAGAGCATTCATCTGACATTTCTACGTTTTCTTGATTATAACTTACTCTTAGATCCGGCTCATGAAACACCATTGTGTCTTAATGACACTTTTATAGCTGCTATAAGTGCCCGAATCCGGTTTAAGGTCACCAGTACTGGCTCTGTAACAAGTTTTCTCTCTAAAGCAGATGCTGTTGCAATATTTAGATCTTCACAATCAGACGTGATAGACATAAACAAATGAGTGTTTCCCAAAAATGCTAAGTGAGTGCTTACGTGGTGATTCTCAGTTGCTCCTCACGAGAACATGACGAGTAAGTTTTGAAATCAGATTATTGCTTTGGAGAAGTTACTCTTCCAGGAAGTCTACGAGAAAAGTTACAATGTTCGTTTAAGGAGAGCGGCGGATGTAATGTTGAACATGGGATTACAGTTTCTTGGATGACATTTAATCAGTAGTGGTAAATATTGTTTCGAATTGGCTTAGTTTAAATGTTGATGGGTTTCACCAAAATTCTTGTTTAAGGTAGTAGAGAATAAACATTTCCTTTTAATGTGTCTAAGACAGAAAATATAAATTATTCGTTTGGATCATTAAGGCAATACGTATCTGCAGTAAATGACCTATTGTCATTTACTGTAACGATTCTTCAGAAACATTTTGTCTCTCAACAAAATAGATAGGGCGATCAACATGTAAATAATTATTCAAACTGTATTAATTAATTGTTCTGAATTGCAACTTCGTGAATATCCCGGATTCATGTGACACACAAGAAATCAGTATTCCACAGCATTCTCTTTTAGACACAGGAAGTTGGTAGTATTTCTTTTCCACCTCCCTGACTTGGCTTGAAAGCTGCAATAGATCGTTTGGAAATAGTCAGTTGGAGTCCTCTCTCCTCAGCAATTATTGGCTATCCACTCCGCCCATCGCCTGGGCAGAGATTAATTAATAAACGTGTGTGATGTTCCCCCTCCTCTCAGTGTTTCGTATCCTTTCCTAAACGACAGTCATCTGCTTTTACGACAGAAGCAGAGCTATCATTGTCACAACCTCTTGGTCAGCTGAAGGTTGAGTTGCTGAGAAAGTCAATGTGCAATTGCAGCAGAATGATGCGATAACTTTCCACTTGATAGCACACACAAACTTGATGTGTGGCTGCTTAGTTGCCAACTCATAGCGTATTTTATATCGAAGCTGCCAACTGTAAGCCACCGCTTGAGAAATATACTGTGTAATGTTTAGCCCAAAATGTGATCATGCAATGCGTTAAATAGCAGACTTTCACTTCTTGAACTCATGGTAAATTAGGTACAAGCCAGTAACGAAGTAAAAGTTATAAAACGATATAGTGCTAAATATAATTGTGCCTTTAGGTTCTAGAAATATGGTTATCTCCAGCTAGTTCGGTACGTATTGTACTGAATGAAGACAATATTTGCAAAAAAAAAAAAATATTTTTGAGTAATTAATGAACGTTTAATTGAAGCAAATGAAAGGTGAAATATACTAAATCTTCTTGTATGTTAAAGAATTACTAAGGAAGACAGTGATGAAGTTGTGTAAATTACTGACGGTGCAAATTCGTTCATTCATTATTTCATTTATTATCTTTGACGAATGATGTTTCCAAAATATTAACAGCAAAGTTGCGTTTTTAAATTTTCGCTGTTTGAATTGATACTCTATTATTTAAAGCAAAACTCCTATATTTGCACACGTGCACTCTATTGTTGGTTTGTATACAAGTTGTAGCTGATTTAGACCTCAGAACCAACCATACAAATTAGCAAACCTAATTACTACTCACAAAATCTTTATGAGTTCAGTGTCTTTCAGTCAACGTTACAACTGCAAATTTAGCAACACATTCTGTCGAACGACATAAATATTTTACGTAACGGCATAGTGTGTGCAGAAACGCCAAAGTAGAAATAAAGTTATAAATCCGCTATGCGAGTACTTTGACCAAGGCCGCTTCGTTCAGGCCACCCCTCCCTTCAAATTAACCGGGGAACACGTGTTGCTTCACATATGCGAACATCCTTTGATATTTACAACCCCTTCCGCCGCACTGGTTAACCCTTTGAATTATGAATATTACGTGTAAGTGCATAATGCGCAACCCGTGCAGAGTATATAGCGACGTTACACGGACGCGTAAAACAGTTGAACCCTTCTCGGAACGCCGCGGCATTCGCCCGTCCACGAGAGCGGAGTTCGGCGCACACTGGTCTGAACCACGTGCTTATGCACGCGTTAACAATAAATAAATTTAAAGAATCCAAATATAATAATTAAATAATTAAAAAATAATTCTATGTTAAAAGGGATTAGAGTTATACACCTGTTAAGAGTTAATCAACTCGACAAAGTAATGTGAATGGTTAATATCTGTAAATTAAATTTGTGTTAATTGTACCCAAGTTCGCTGATGACCTTATAGTTGAATCGCGGCATAAAACAACGACATGATTCTTTATTAAATAATATCGATATTACAAAGATCAAATGATTAGTATTAGATTCAGAAAGCAACCATATTTTCCGAATTTTTGCATCTAAGAGATATCATATTTAAAGTTACACCGAAAACATAGAACTTCTTGGTTATATTCAAGGAAATCACATGTTAGAATTATTTGTTACAATTATTTGAAACTTTTTCGTGGAATGAAATTTCCACGTTCTATAAATTATGTAATTGAGACCAAATTGCCCGTCGTGCTCACTTAGACACGGCGTTTGTAGTCTATGAAGTAGAAAAATATATTTTCACTAATGTTCCCTTGATGTTACTACATTTTTTTTAAAGAAATGTTTAAAACTGTAATATCATTGGGGAGCAATATGTTAATGCCTTAGAAATATTCGGTTGTAAATTTATTGTAGCAAGCATTTTTAATGGACTTGTGGCACACGTTTAATCCCTTTCAGACCACTGCGCGGCGCTCACAGATGGCGACGCGAACGATACCTCGTTTCTCTCCTACGGCTCGTTCCCCGGCGAAGCGCCCCCCCCCCCCTCCGCCCTCTCAGCTGACGCACGGCGTGCGGCTGTGTGCGGTGTGTTTACAAAACAGCCGCCTCCCCTCGGCCGACCCCGCCCCGCCTCGCTCCCCCCGCACAGACCCGCTCCTTCCACCGAGTCCAGACCCGCCCCTCCCACTGAGTCCAGACCCACGCCCTGCTCTCGCCTCCCCGCTCCCAACACCCCGCTCGGCACTCCTCCCACCGGCTCGCCTCGTCCCGCCCCGCCACACTCACCCATTCAGCCCAACCTCGCCATTCCGCACCACCTACACCGTGCCACTCCCGCCTCGCTAGCCCTCCCAGCCCAGACCCACACCCTGCTCCCTCCGCCCCTCTCCCCGCTCCTCCCACCCGCTCGTTTCGTCCCGCCCCCCCCGCACTCCACTATCCAGCCCAAGCCCCCATTGCGCAACACCCATGGCGTTCACCAGCCCGCCTATCTACCCCTCCCTCCTCCCAGCCCAGACCCACACCCTGCTCCCACCGCCTCTCTTCCCGCTCCTCCCACCCGCTCGCCTCGTGCTGCCCCGCCATACTCCACCATCCAGTCCAACCCCGCGATTCTGCAACATGCCGTTCACCAGCCCGCCTCTCTAGCACCCCCCCCTGCCCCTGCCCCTTCCCACACCCTGCTCCCAGCGCCCCACTCCAACCGCCCCGCTCCAAACGCCCCGCTCCATCCGCCCAGCTCCCACCGCCCTGCTCCCACTGCCCCGCTCCCACCGCCCGCTCCCACCGCCCGCTCCCACCGCCCGCTCCCCGCTCCTCCCATCCGCTCGCCTCGTATCGCCTCGCCACACTCCACCATCCAGCTCCACCTCGCCATTGCGCACCACTCAAGCCGTGTCACACCCTCCTTCCCCTCTCCGCTCCCCTTTCCCGCCTCGTCAACCACCGCCACACTCCCCTATCCATCCCAGCCTCGCTACGCCACACCACACCACGCCAGGCCTGCTTCGCAACCACACCTTTGCCCACCACCACCCTTGCCCCGGCGCAGATCCACGCCCTTGCACCCATCACTCTGCTCCTTCGCCCTACTCCCCTCTCCCGCCTCGTCCAGCCCTCTCGCCCCGCTTCCCCACCCGAGCCCACCTTACCATGCCACGTCCCGCTTCGCCCCATCCTCGCCGTGTGGCGTCATATCTGTCGCCAGTACAAACGTACTATATCAGCCATGTGGACAGCGCTGGCGGGCGTGACGCTGGGCTGCACAAAGGCTAGAGAGCGGGCGCCGTGTCGTGGGTGCATATTTGGAAACCCCGAAGCCGGCGGAAAAGCGTCGGCGGACACTGCGGGTGACGCGCTTCCGTCAGCCTGCCCAGAGGGTATATAAGCGGACTCCGACTTAAGAGCTATCTTCTGTTCTTCTGATTCTTCAGGGTTGGGCGCGTCGGTAGGGCGTCGTGAGGGTTGTGCGCGGCGTTGCATTGTAATGCATAGGCTACCGAGGCGGGGAATCGAAGCCGGCGTACTCTTCTCTCTTACTCCTCGTACTCTTCTCTCCGCTGCTCACCGAGCTGGCCTGACGCCCTAGAGCGCGGAGGCGCGGCTGCCTGGCCGTCAGTTTCCGATTGGGCGTCGGACGCACTACGCAGCGTGCAGACGAAACAGAGGTCTCTTTCAATTACGAAAGATTCTATGAATGCGTTACTGCAAGACTGAATCGTGGTTCAGATAGACGTAGTCGGTTCATTCATACATGTGCCATACGGTGTGAATACGTATGAATAATCGATGTGATGTAAGGGGACGGGAAGATTGGAAGGAAAGACTGCGGGGTCCGTGGCCGTTTGTTAAGGTATTGGTCCAGCATTCACCTGGAATTGACCGGAGAAATTTCGGAAAACTGCCGATCAGAGCAGGCGGCCGTTGTTGCCCTGAGACTTTTGAGCTGGTTCATTGACTCAAGAAAAATTCGTGTAGTTTGCGTGTATGAAAACTCCTATAATTTAATTCAGGTTGGCATGAACTTCAGAGGTGTGACAGCGAAGTTGCGGCTACTGCGCAGTGTTCAGCTGTATGCGCGGTATTCGCTCGACTGCATCCCGCGGTAAGTTTTCCCCACACCCTCGCTCCTCAGTTGATCACCTTTCACGTTCCGCGCCCTGAGAAGGCACAGCCGGACTCCATTCCGTTTCGTTCATCCGATTTTTCGGAAGGACTAAAACTTTAAGTTATGTTTGCTTTCAAACGTCGCCCAAACAGATGTTCTCGCACCAGTCCAGGCAAAACCTCGAACACAAGCGAACATGGCAGAATATTGGGAATTGTGTATGTTAAGTCAGCCAGGTAAGATGATGTTCGTAAAAGATGATTTCATGGTTTGTTTTTTAAACATTTAAGAGTGGTCAGCAACGCTGGCAGTGCTTTAAAAGGTCATGCAAATGTTTCTTAAAAACAGACAGAAGTGGATAAATTATAATCGATCAATGTGATTCTAAGCAGATCACGGGAAATGTAGAAATCAGTCCTCATACTAGAAGGAAAACAACGGGATGGAGTCGGGCTGGGGAGGTACGAAAACAGTTGAGGGAAAGTTGAGCCCTGAATACAGCCGGTATTTAAAAAAGTATTTAAAAAGTGTATTTTTTTAGTTAAAATATCTGTACAGGTCAGTCATAAAATCTAGAGTTAATGCTGTTATTGTCTTTATTATTATTATTATTATTATTATTATTATTATTATTATTATTATTATTATTATTTTCGTTAATCGGCCAACTAGGACCACGCAAGCAAGCATCCTGCATTTACCGTGGCTCAGTTTTTATTTATTATCACGGTGGCAGGTGCTTGCGACAATTCTTTGGGGGGACCAGCATTTTAGCTGGATCCGAGTTTTTATCCCCCACGGTTGTTAGCCCTGGGGGTATGGAAGATGAAATGATGATATGATGATGATGGGGGTGAAAGGACAACACATACAGACATACACAAATTCACAAATACATCCATGCCCGAGGCGGGACTCGAATCCGCGATCTTCTGGTCCGAAACCACTCCGGCACTACTGCCTTAGCGATCTCGGCCATCTGATCGGCATTATTATTATTATTATTATTATTATTATTATTATTATTATTATTATTATTATTATTATTATTGTCTTAAAATGTTTTAAAATTATATTGTATCATTGTTCCTAACAGTAATATGTTAATTGTAGTGTTCGGCCAAAAGGGTGTATAAACCTATCTCCAGAAATAATAAATCTCTCTATCTGCTCCGCCTCTCGTGCGCGCTCTAGTGCGTTGCTCCCATGATACCTCGAGGTCGTGCGAGGACCTTGTTCGGGTCATGGCGTTTTTGCCTCCGCCCAGGCAGCGCGCGACGCCGGATACTGTAGGGCGCGGTGAGCGTCACAAACATATATGTAGGTCGGGTGTTCGAGGGAATCTGCTAAGGAAAACACGCGTTGGGAATGATTTTGACGATGATTTGGCTCGGTTGTTGTTGGGAGGCTAAAATTGACTCGAGGTGAATTGAAACTAGTCGTTTTATTTCTAGTGGCGAACGCACAACAGATATAATGTTGTGCATCCGGTTTCTTATTGGCTGTATAAAGAACTCACTTTAAAATTTGGCATAGACTGATAAAACTCTCGTATCACATATATGTTGATTTACCTAAAGTGACAGGTATAAAAGTTTTGAAAAGGCACACATATACAAAAAAAGGCGTCAGACCCAATGATGTGACTCATGACTCTCGATGTATGTCGACGCGCTGAATTCGAATCTGAAGTCAGAATTGCACCACCACCTTTTCGTTTTTTTTAATCGCGAAAAACCACTAGGACATTTTTTTTGTTTCTGGAGGATGTTGTCAGACTCAAAGACTTCACTCATGTTTCTCTCTGTATGTCGACGCGCTAAATCCGAATGTGAAGCCTGAATTGGGCCATCACCCTCCAGTTGTTTTTAAATCTCGAAAAATTACCTTGAGCCTTACAATTTATAATTTAATACTAGTTATTCGAGATTTTAAAAAAAACAGTAAAAAATTGGTAGGTGATGGCGCAATTCTGGCTGCAGATTCCGATTCAACGCGTCGGCATACATATAAAAACATGTGGCAATTTTTAGGTCAGACTACATCTTTTGTTTGGTGTACCTGTGTAGTTAATACTGTGCAGTTTAATTCATTAATGTCTTTATTATAACGTCCTTTAGAATACTTTGCCTGAAAGTATGCCTAGGTATAACAAAGATCACACTGCTTCAAAATATTAATTTACGCATTACAATTGTGTGATATTGGAGAGGCAAATAATTTTATAATAGACTTTTGTAGAAAGCAACGACTAATATCACTGAGCGTGAGATATCTTATACTTTTCTTTGTTTATTTCGAATGATTTTTGTATGAAAAACTTTGAAAAAGGCAAACATTCTATAGGTATTACTCTTGCAAAATATTCCCAGAAAATTTCATTGCGTTATACCAATTTTTCATTATTTTATATGGTTTCAATGTTCATCGTTTTGATTTTTTTAAACATCATACGTCCGATATATCGTTAAATGAATAGATATATTCCTTTCGAATCTTGAAGCGAATAGTGCATTAAAGTGTCTTCAATACTGAACGTTGGATCCAAATATCGGGCGCTAGTGGAGTGATATGTATTTCGTCCAGACGACAGACGGAAACCAGAAACTCTTTAGAGATGAAAGAAACTTAACATATCTCTAAGAACTTATACCATATCTAACTGTTCCGTTTTCAACGCGCTGCTTATATACGTTTTTTATAAAGTTCTTCATTACGCAGTTCATTTATTTGGAGAAAGCTCTTACTGTTCTATAAAGCCTGGCGCTTCTTATGTTCCATTCCATATAATTATTATCTCAACCCGGACAGATTTATGAACGGTATCGTTTCATCACCTATATACTGGCCTGTAATTCCAAAGTAATGTAGTTCTTTTTATTAAAATGTCTAGGGCTGTTTTTGTCTGATTATGCATGATAGCGCGACAATGACTCTTTTTATGAGACCTCCCGAGAAAGTCTCAGGCACGTCATTATCTAATCGCTCTGTGCTAACGTGGATATTTACAGGCACGTAGAGCCGCGGAAAAAAAAGGAAAAAAAGTAAGAATTTTTACGAAAGTCGTTTGAGGCGCGAAAACAAAAACGCGTTGCGTGCGTTCTGGTGCGTGCGTGGCGCGTCGTCCTTCACGCGCCGTGTCACCTCGGCTCCTCCGCCGACTCCGCCTCCGCCGCCTCCACCGCCTCGGAACATACACCCACGCCCCCCTCGGCGACTGCTCCGTGAGGAGACAGGAGGGGAGGCGGAGGTCCCAGGAGTGACAGGCGTGAACCGCGACTGCAGTGGACTTTTCGTAACCCTGTACCTGCCTCCTCAAAAAGGCATAGCCCAACTGCATCCCGTTCGATTTTCCTCCTTAGTGTGAGGATTGATTTCCACGTTTTCCACCTGTTTACAATCACATTGATCGATTATAATTTATCAAATTTTCAAGGAACATTTGCACGTCAACAAAGCACTGCCAATGTTGAAAAAACACCACTTGAACATTTGTGGAAACAATACATGAAAACACCTATCACGAGCGTCTGAGAATCTTTTAATTCAGCTGACTTTACATACACTATTCCGAAGATTCTTCCATGTTCGTATGTGTTCGAGGTTTTCTCTACTGGTTCCAGAACAACTATTTATGCTATTTATGAATGCACGATGCGGTAAATACCCCATAGGCCCAAAAATAGTTATTGACAACACAGTGATCGACCAGACTTCAAATTTTAATTACCTTGGTTGTGACATCAGTTATGACACAGATAAAGACATAGAAAATAAAACTAATAAATTTCAATCAATATGTGGAATAATAAATAGAACACTACAGAACAAAGCAAGGAAAGACACAAAAATTAAGTTCTATAAGACAATGGCTGCTCCAGTTCTCCTGTATGGAAGTGAATCGTGGATAATGAAAAAAAGAGACCAAAGTAAGCTCCAAGCAGCAGAAATGAGATTTCTTAGGAAAGTTAAAGTCTGCATTAAACAAGACCAGATAAGAAATGAGGATATCCGTAAAGAACTAGATATATACAACATAAATGAAAGGATCTTAGAAAACAGGAAAGAATGGCGGCGCCATATCGAAAGAATGGAGGAAGATCGTATTCCACAATTAGTGATGAACTACCAACCGAAGGGAAGAAGAGATATCGGCCGACCCAGAAAGAGATGGTCCTGAAGTGCAAGGTGAAGACGGAACAGGCATTCCTGCCTAATCCTTGGAATGGAGAAGAAGAAGATGATGAATGCACGATTTAATTATTTGTTTACTCGTTTGAAACACCGGATGATCGAAACGGAATGGAGTCGGATTATGCCTTCTCAGGAAAAAAAAGTGAAAGGGGATTAGCTGGGAAGCAAGGGTGACGGAACACTGACCGCGGGCTGCAGTATGCCGATTCCTCTCAGGATATTGGTGATTTTCCTGTTCAAAGTTGAAAGTTGAAAGTACGAACTTCCTGTCGAGGCTAGTAGAATGGCCGACAATATTGATACAATATTGCTTCGAATGATTGGTTGATTTTTGGTATTTATTTTGTTTTTTATATTGATTTTTTGAACAGTAACACGGTATGGTTTTCGTTACAGACAATGAACTGTTATTTGGTAAAAATTCTGTTAAATTGCGTCGGTGAAGTGACCGGAGTGCTCGCCTTCTTGTGGTACCGGGTTTCCAATTCCTGTCGATGCATTTGAATTTGTGGTGGAAGCGGCTTCACTGCAGGTTTTCTTGGGGATTTCCCGAAACCACATGCCCCCATTCCATCATTGCTCCACTGTCATTTCTATCGTAGCATTCGTCCATTTCAGGTGCACACAAGACTAGAAGGTGGCGGCACTTGAAGACATACTGAAATACTCGAATATCAGCAAGCAGTTTTAATAAGCCTTCAAATGCTGTGATCTCTTTCCAACTCCAGGTGTGATGAAGGCAAAAACATTCATATTATACAAAATTTTGTATTTATTTGCGATTTTTCTAACAATTATCAAAGGGATACTACAAATAGAGAGGAAAATATGGATGAACCTATGAGCAACAGAGCGGCTAGAACATTTAAAAATGAATTTGTAAATTGCGACATCGAATTTTTTAAGGCAATTTCATAGATGGACAGTTTTTTTCTTCAACGTTATCACAGCATCATCACGCTTCCACATTGCAAAATTACCATAGATTTTTTATCACCCTCATTTCGGAGAATAAAGCAATGATGCTTCTTAGTCGACAGTCTCGAATACTTTTCCGGACTTTGTATTCTTGGAAACACTTGTATAATAATAGTTTCGGACTTTCTTGGATTTCATGTGGTGTTATTTTCTTGAAATTTCATAATTATTAATGCATAATATTCGAAAGTAATATTTAGAACCTTTAATTAAAATTACTAAAACATCGAATTTTGATGGGTACATCTTAGAAAAAAAAATTGAACTTAAATTAATATAACGATTTTTCTGGACACTAATGAGGACGAGGTTTACAGAACATACAAAAACTAATTTACTGCAGAAATATCCTATGAGAATCCGTGAATTTTCAAATACGGAAATCATCTTTATCTACGTCATCCGCAGGAACTTCAACTACTTCTTTTCCTTTTAATTTTGCTTTTCTTCTTCATCTCTTCTTTCTTCTTCTTCTTCTTCTTCTTCTTCTTCTTCTTCTTCTTCTTCTTCTTCTTCATTTTTCTTCTTCTTCTTCCTCTCCTTCTTTCTTCTCTTCTTTTTCTTCAGAGTTATGAAACAGGCTAGATGCTAGGCCTTCGGTAATGCTTCTTGCGAGAACCATCTTTTAATTGGTCATACAGATTCTCTGTTTCTCATGGTTTATAGTCGAACGTATTTTTAGTCAATTTCTCGATGTAAATCCTTAGTAGGTAAACCACAGAATGCGTATTTATACGTAGCGCAGCTCGTGTTAAATACTCTATGACGACGTGTTGGTCACCGACTCGTAGCCATCAAGGAATACTTCGCTGTCTTACAATTCATAATATAGCATCGTTCTATATAAGTAAACTAAATAGTAAATAAAGGCATCTAGGAAATACATTTCTGTCAAGAGGTAATAACAAATTTGTCTTTCCTTTCTAGGCCTATTAGACAAGTAAATAGAAACGTAACGCAGGGTACTTTACTTCATTATTGCTGCATTTAAATGAAAAACTGCGCTTTTTTCGACACACGCATTGTTTCTAATGTGTTAACTGGAAAAGTATAAGAATTCAATTGGTGCATATCAAATATGTTCCGATACATGTCAAATGTAAGGTGAAAATGGTGGTACGATGTAGTGTGTTTAATGATTTGCCCTTGAAATCCTAGGAATATAAAACTGCGAAGTCAAGAAATAATACGAATTTTCTTTTACGTTTTTAACCAACTTTTAATGAACGCAATTTCACAAGGAAATCCGTTTGATTCAGTAGCATCTACCGTCGTTTTTGTTGACCTACGCCTGTATGTGCCCGCATCCCCAACTAGTCATCAAAACTGTCTGAGCTGCACTACTGTATAAATACGTTTACTCTGGGTAAACTCTATAAACAATTGAAGTAATTTTAATATTTCATTACTGTGACTTGTAGATTGTTATCAGGTGTTTTCTCGTTAGGGAAGCAACGAATTACGTTGGTTTTAAGTAAAACTTCAGTTCGAAGCCACGGGAGAATGACTTTATGCCATGCACTAATATTCTCCTTGAAATGTTGCTACGTGCTCTTGTTAATTTAGCAACATACAGAGTGTAATCGATACTTCGTTGGTAGTGAGACATTTGCTCTTTTTCTGCGAAATAAACTAGTGGTGCTTCAATGACACACGGTTCCATCCTCATATATTTTGTAGAGTATACATAATATTATAATATAATGTAAACCAATGAGAAAATTTTGCACTTTTGAACTTGATTGTATAATTTTTCGTGGCCAGCGGCGGGTTAAGTAACCCGAAGGACTTCTCTTGAGGATCACTTCATTTAGCCAACACTTGTCACTGCCAGTCTTCCCGATCCGCAAAAAAATTGTTTACCCGAATGAATGCGAATTTCTAAATGTATTGTCTTAAAACATGACTGGGGATAATTCCGTATCCTGCTATAACACACTAACAGACTTTTTTGTGTCGTTGGTTTCTTATAAATTAACAAAACCCGTCATTTTTCCTTAATCTATTTTGTACAGATAGAATAATAATAATATGTGTGGTTGACAATTCCTATCATCTTTCATCTTCCATACCCCCGGGCTAACAACCATGGGGGAATTGCAGAAACTTGGAGAAAAGTGCAGAACCTCCGGAGAAACTAGTTGAAAACTGAAATACATTGTTTAAAATATTTGTAATTACAAACTGAGGTACTCATTACACCTCCCACATCTTTCTTTTGTGAAGATGATATATGGAAATGAACACTACACGAGAAAGAAAGAGGTAAACGAACAGAGAAAAGACAAACGTAGCTGAAAGTTGAAATATACTACATAGTTTATCGTGGTAAAATAAAAAATAAAAATAAAGAAGGCAAATATTTTTAAGGAAGGCTGTTCTGTGAGTTTGTAATTGATTGTTGTTTGTTATTTTTTTCTGATGATTCATATTTTTGTCCTATTAGTTTTTTGTCACTACGATTTAAAAATCCCTGGCGATATTTCTGAGCGTATTATTTGTACTTCTTTTGCGCTTCACATAGGATCTCAGCCACGACCTCACTACTAAATCTGACACTTTTTGGCCAGGGGCATTAAAGCCTGTCTGAAAGAAACTCTTTGGTGAAAGTCTCAGAATAAAAACAGACACATAATTCATTAAAAAATGATGTGCTCCCCATGCTTCATAGTCCGCGCTGCAGTCAACGTTCTTGCTGAGGGACGCAGGGGCGTATTTCAGAAGTGGGAAAATTAATGATTTTTGCTTTCGCGGCGAGACACAGTTGGTCTGCCAAGTCACTTTCGTGAATCGATTCTTTTTCTAGCGTTTTGTTACGTGCATTGGCTAACATTCTGACTTCTATGTCATGTTCGTGATATTTAGCACTTGTGCATTTCATGTGCAAAATTAGATTTACTACTGTGATAACGGGGAGATTATCTAGAGAACATAATTGATATCATTATCTGATACTATCCAAAGGTACTATGACCCATTATCGAAAATTTATCATATCTGTATCACTTATTTGCTTGATTTCCTGTTGATGTTCTCGGAAGAACCATAACTACTGAAGGCTGTCAACTGAATATGACTTTTACAGTTAATAAAAAGTAATATGAATCCCTATCCCACATATTGTGTATTATTGTCAAATACATAAGTATATTTTAAATACCATCGAATATTGTAAATTATATTTTTTTATTATTTCGGAATAAAAAATCATTCCTTCATTTCTTTACGTCTGGGAGAAATGGATAAAGACAAACACTCAATCGACGAAATTTAAATTACAATTCTTAGAATGATTTATGGAACTCCTAAGCGCGTTATTTTCCGTGCCGATAAGAATGCAGTCAGGTGACATATTCACTATTTTGCAATATGATACAATGCATTGAGTCAACACGACGGCTACATAGGATATCGGGTTTTGAAGACCTTTGGCAAAGTTGGAATAGATGCATTTGTTAATACAATGAACTGATGTGGAGCGTAATCTACTTCTAATAAGTTAATGGCGTGTGTAGGAAGTTATTTGATGGATGATTGACAGTGCAATAAATTGCATTGAATCACTCGATCACTAACGAACATACGATCAGATGAATTCCGTACGTCGGGTCTCGTGTTCTATGGCTCGACAGCCCGCTACGGGCCTTGGCCGACTACGTCAGGTCTCTACTTGGAATTTTTAAGAAAGAAAGTTCATTAAAAGGTCCATGGACATTGGAACCAAATGACGTAGAGATACAAAGTACACTATGAGTATAAATAAAATGTAAGACCGTAAATAATACTTTGTATAAGCAGGGAGTGGATATTGACTCCTGGAACACATGTTAGTTTGAAAGGTGAGACATTTTTCCCAAAACACGAATAAAGTCTAATTTATTTTCTAAAAGAATTTGCGCATTGTCGTTAGGTATCTACTGTTAAAAGTGCAGTAGTATACCCAACTGCCGTAGTGCGAGGTTTCCTTCTGAAGTACATTAAACATGTACTAGATCAGCGAAAATATGATTAAACAGCATTTCGGCTCCCTACAGCTAGTTTATTCTGTTCTGAATTTGAGACTTAACAAATGACTTGAATTCCAGAGGTAGATACGTAGGATGTGTAACAAGAAAGGTCTAGAAGTAAGCCCTCGAATTAAGGCCTAGAGTGCTCAAGTCTCTTCATTTGTCCCCTGAATCCCCAATTACCAATGGAGTAACTCTGGCCCATTATTTATACATTTTTTAACCTTTTTAAGGATATCGCAATATTTTTATATTTTTTATCCCTTACTAGTCCATTCTGGAATCTGTCGGGATGGGCACGTACTCTAAACGAGAACTACTTTCTTTCTGCAGCATCTTCTCTCTTCCTCCCACGGCGTTAATTCGATTTCTGATAGTATATTTTCTCATCATCCCTTGTCCCTCGCCCCTCGCCACTCACTCCTGACCTTGCCCGTCGCCCCTCACATTTCGTCCCACGCCCCTTACCCCTCGCCACTCGTCTCTCTCTCGACTAGTCCCCTCGCCAATCGCCTGTTGCCCATCGCCCCCCCTCCCCTTCACCTCTCGCTCCACGCCTCTCACCTCTCGCTCCCCGCCCCTCTCCCCTCCCACTCAATCCACTACCTTGCCCTCTCGCCACACCCCTGGTTCCTTCCCCTCGCACCTCCGCGTCTCCCCGCACTACGCCTTACCTCCCGCCCCTCCCCCACGCCCCACACCCCTCGCCCCTCCACACCCTCGCCCCACGCCCCTCACCTCTCGCCCCACGCCTATCGCCCCTCGCCCTTTGCCCCTCAACACTCGCCCCGCGCCTCCTGCCCCTCGCTCCAAGCCCTTAGCTTCGTCGCCCCTCGTCCCGAGCCCCTCGTCCTCCGCCCCTCTCACGCGCCCCCTCGTCCAGCGCCCCCCCCCCGCCCCACCCCACGCCCCTGGCTTCTCGCCCCTCTCCCCCACGCCCCGCACTCCACTCCCTCGCCCCTCGCTTCTCGCTTCTCGCCCTTCGCCTCTCGCCCCTCGCCTCTCGCCCCTCGCCCCTCGCCCCTCGCCCCTCGTCCCCCGCCCCTCGTCCCCCCGCCCTTCACCCCTCGCCCCTCGCCCTCACTCTCGCTCCATGCCCCTCGCGCCTCGCTTTTCATTCCACAAGGATATCTCCTACCGTGTGCCCGGCGAGCTCTCCGCGCCGGGAGGCGTTGGAGCGAGCCCAGCCGGCGCGGCGCGCCCCGCGCAAACCGCTTCCCCGGGCGGGACGGCGCGGCGCCGCTGATAGCGCCGATGCAATCGCGAAGCGAGCGCCCGGCGACAGCCGCTCTGGCGGCGCGCGGTGCCTCCCGTCCTGTTTCGTCATCGGCCGCAGGGCTTCCGCCGCCGCCTCTTCCGCGTCGACCACCGCAGCGCGCAGGCGGAGATCCGCCACCGCCCCTCCCCCCCCCCCCGCCCCCCGCCCCGCGCCAACGCGTAAACAAGTCCAAAAGCCACTTTCACACGCCGATCCGCTGCAGTTGGTGATGGTCGGGGTAACGTTTCGCAAGCATTGGCCTTTTTTTTTTTTTATTTATTATCAATTCCCTTCCGGATCTCTTCAGAAGGATGTTGAAGATTTGACATCGACGAGCGCAGGAGCGCCTCATAATTTTTTTCGCCAGACAAATCACCAACCAAAAGTGGTGTTGGAAGTAGAAAAAAATGACCACACTCTCCACAAGATTGCCCCCCCCCGCCCCCACGTCCCACGCCAACGCGTACACAGGTCCAAAAGCCACTTTCACACGCCGATCCGCTGCAGTTCGTGATGGTCGGGGTAACGTTTCGCAAGCATTGGCCTTTTGTTTCAATTCCCTTCCGGACCTCTTCAGAAGGATGTTGAAGATTTGACATCGAAGAAGCGCCACATCAAATTTTTCGCATCAGCCACAAAAAATGGTGTTGGAAGTAGAAAAAAATGTTCACACCCTCCATAAGATTACGCGATAACTACTCACATTTTCGAAAAATTGTTCTTTGAGCAATAGATTTCAATAAAAATGTCTATATCTTCAATATTGTGGTTGAAGAAAGACGCGAAGTAAAATCTAAACTTTTGTAATTTTCGAAAAGTCAAAAGTGTGAAGGAAAATGAGTCTTGCTCCATTTTTTAATTCTATCCAAGCACAAAGTTCAATCCAAAATTTTGGGTTATTTGAGAGAAAATGTTTAAAATAATAATTTTTTTGTAAAGTACCCCCCAAAAAACCAACATACTTGTTTCAATCTCTCACAGCTTCTAAATCGTTTAGATTGATTTCGATTAAAAAAAAATCGTCTGCAGATTTTGAGCAGACGGAAGGACCGACGGGCCTACAGATAGGCAGACAGTAAGACAGACAAATAGACGTTTTGCCATCGATCGATTTTCCGTTGTCAAGGACTCAGGTAACATGGATTCTGACTACACAGCGTATTCGAGAAAGTAATTTAGTACACATAAGAACAAGTTTTATTCATTTCAGGTGCCACATAACTATCATGTGTGGTACTTCAAGTTTCTGTGTACCACAAAATAATGTTGTACGTAAAAATCATTTTGATACTCGCCTATCTTTTGCCTTTCTTTTCGGGTTGTGATAAGGTCTCGGTAATCGACTTACAATCTTTTCATCACATACCCATTTTAAGTATCTTTTGGATGATCCTTCCAAGAAATATTTCATATCGAACAGCTGCAGCAGCGGGATATGTTTGTCACATCGTACTCACAAATGGGGTACCAAGTTCAAGAACAAATTTGCATACGTATTCGCTGTCGTACGTAGCAATCATGTTAAGGGTTTGCGAAAGGAAACAAGCGCACACACATTTCAAATTATTTTTGTGGAGGGACATTTGTATATACCAATTAAGTAGTGATCATCTCAGCTATTAACTGTTTTCTTTATTTTAACACTGCTTGCCGAAACGCGTGCAATGAGAAAATTAAATATATTTAATAACTGACATAGTTGACACACAATGCCATTTTTTTACAAAAAGAAATAACAAACGTGAGCTTCGTTTCCTTTAACTAATCGTCCATCAAAAATATTTTACAAATAAAAAGAAAAGAAAATAATTTGATGATTAAAAGTTCCTTTTGCAAGTATTCATAATTAATCATGTAGACAACACATGTAAAATGACACACAATGCCATTTTTTCACAAAAAGAAATAACAAACGTGAGCTTTGTTTCCTCTAACTAATCGTCCATCAAAAATATTTTACAAATCAAAATAAAGAAAATAAATTTGATGATTAAATTTTCCTCTTGCAAGTATCCATAAGTAATCATGTAGATAATACATGCTTTGAAGTTCAGTTGTAAAATACGAAACAAGTGTATCGGAGAAAATGCTGACTGAGTTGAATGTACGTGACAGGAATACTCTTAAATTGGATTTAGCGCCATTTTTATCACCTTTCCGCGGCTTCTTTGTCTTCCTTCACGTCAACGTACTTTTGTCGATGTGCCTTTTTCTGTAACACCGATCTCTTACGAAGACGAAAAGCAATGATGACGGTTGCACCTTTGGGTGCATAGACGAATCATTGAGATATGTTATTACTGAATGATTATCTGCGGCACAGGTATCAACGCGGGAGAATGTCAAGGGAATACAGTGAGCGAGCAGTTAAACACTAAAAGTTTAAATTTTATCGAGAAGTTATTTCCTCAGTATGAAGTGAACTCGGCAGTTTCATGTTGTGAATGTTCCGCACTTTCAACAAGTGGTGCTACAAAATGGTGCAGACTTCCTAGTATAAGTTAGTTTTCTGTTCTTTTGAATCGGGAATGGATTTATGGTTTCGCATCATCCCCTTCCCTGCTGCTATCTATCGGCCCCTAAAACACCTACCAGGTCTTCTCGCAGTCCCTATCATTCCTCTGATGGCATTTTCAGTGAATACCATCTACACCCCGAATATCGCTATGTCCATCTTGGCCCTGTACATTTACATGGTTGTCCGTAGTAACTCTTGGTCCTTTAACGGGATAAAATTGTTCTCGGTATAGGGATATAGCTTCTCAGTTTCCTGTCAGGACAGGATTTATTCTCTTTCCCTTGTACTACATTCTCTTTCCCATGTACATACAAGAGGAACAAAAATTTAATACCATTCTCGTTAAAATCTTGTTTGTATATTGATTGCGTCGATTTCATTGAACTTCCGCAAAAACTACACATTTCTTTCAGAAAAACAGTACATTACATCATTTAAAGATTTAATTTTCAACAATGTATTTCGTTGGGAAGAAAATTGTTCTCTTTAATAATGTTGATACAAGAGAACGTTCAAAATATTTTAAGCGCTTGTAATTTTCAGAAACGCTTGCTGTACGTACATTTCTCCATTCCAGTAAAACGTGTACAAAAAAAATAAGTCGTTTTAAATAATTTTTGTCAATGTATTGAAAATTCTTTGAGGTTTCATGTAAAGTGACCCCTAAATTGAAAGATTAATTTCGAATTTGCTGGGCTTTAAAGAAGTAGATAACTTAGGGAATATTATTTTTTGAAAAAAATTGTATGAGTTTTATGTGATAGCTGTTCACCAACGGAAAGATAGAAATTAAAAAAAAAACACCTTTTACGGAATCTGGGCCTCCCAATAAGTGAATGGAAATTAAAATCAGGATATTGATTATTTGCATTACGTAACGATCTCTCTACTTCTTATATTTCCACATGTGTTTCGTATAACTGAAATAAAATACCATTTAAGGGGACCGGGAACTTTTGTACCTACTCGTACAATGTTAAATTCAAAGAACATTACTTTTCCAAAATATAAACAGTAGATGATTGATTTTTTACTGCAGTTTCTGGTCTATATTTTAAATGCTGTACCATGATTTTTAAGAATGTGTTGTTGTAAATATGAATTTTTACAAGTGCGGAATATACACCCACATTTTTTATTACCATCATGTACATAATTTGTTTAAATAATATGATATGATCCAAAAGCTACGGAAAAAGTTGTAGTTTAGCATGGTGAACAATACCTACAAATTTGAAGTCTCTAGCTCTAATAGTTTAGGAAATAATGTTCCGTATACACCAAAAAAATAAAACAAGTATTTCAAGTACCTACATTCCAGGTTCATTTGATGGATTTTCAGAGACCCTCAAAATTTACTCTTCAATTTTCTTTATCGCTGATAACATAGTGAGTATCTAGGTTGCTTCTCACACACTTCCAGTATCCTCCCTTAGTTTTCATATTTCTCTCGTTGTAAAGTAAATAAAGTTGGAGAAAATGTCACATTGAGAACCATAGCAAGTCGACGAGTAGCATATTATTTAATTACAAAATACTTGGAAACGACCTAAATGTTATATGAATGCATAATTGAAAAGGGATTAATAATTCACAAAAAAGTGAAAATTTTTTAATTATTCGCCTTCCGGATCCCCTTTAAATTGAAGAAATTTACACAAAAATAAAATAGTATTAATTAATATTTTCTTATAATTAATGATTTACCCTTCGCTGAGGGTGCGTCTGTGATGTTAGCAAGATGGTTTACCAAGATGTTCAGTTTGCTTTGTCACATTTCATATCTGCTTCCTCTCGCACTTAAAGATCCTTGATTTTTTTCTGTGGACAGACAGAGGTGATTGAAAACACAGATTTAGTTATCGGTTAGTTTGAAAACTTGTTTATTAATGGAACTGTAGCCAACATCTTATCGCAACACGAACCCACTTCACACTTATAAAATGACTCGATATAATGCATTTGAAATACAGTCAAATATAGTAACTATTTAAGTATTAAATTGCGAGGACAAAAAATCCATACTATTATACTTTCAGTATTATATATCTTAACCACTGTATTCACTACATTGAATCTTGTATTTTCTATGTAACTTTGTCTTTTATTGCTGCCATAGTTATGTATTCATTTGATATTCAAATTGTTTACCCAAATTTCTTGCCATGGTAAGCGGATTCTAGCCCCCTTTCACTTGCCAACACGTAAACTAACGAAGAGGTAAAAATGCACATTTTCCCTTAATATTTACAAACCTTTTACAAAATGTCATAGTATAGAATATATAGATAACATTTCAGTTATCGCGATGGTTTATATTTCATGTTTTGCCAGATTGCGGTTTTCCCAGGCCTAGCCCCTGTTTTTATTTATCTACGCCTAGGAGTTAAGATAGGCAAGTGTAGAGCATGTCTTATTCCCCTGCACCGTACCTACGAAGCACACTTGACATGAGTTTTTGTCATCTCACGGATATAGGAACTGAGACGATTGTAATGGAAAGCTACAGTTCTGTTTTTCTCCCGACCGCTATCGAACCCAGGATCGCACCACTAGCATGCTGTACGTGAATTGAGGGTCTATTATTATTATTATTATTATTATTATTATTATTATTATTATTATTATTATTATTATTATTATTATTATTATTATTTTTAATTTCTTGGACCTCAAGTAGTTCGAAATGTGGGTTTTGAAATATTGTAGAGAATTAATTTTTCCAACATTCGTCCAAAATTTTCAAACATTCGAAAATTTTACAAATTAATAATTAATAGTAAAACTCGGATCTACGCATTT
Source organism: Gryllus longicercus (assembly GCA_038098605.1). Taxonomy (NCBI): domain Eukaryota; kingdom Metazoa; phylum Arthropoda; class Insecta; order Orthoptera; family Gryllidae; genus Gryllus; species Gryllus longicercus. Next base: position 95,618 of record JAZDUA010000815.1, on the reverse strand, counting down.
TACTCTACTCTTGTAAGAAATGTAAAGAAAAAGAAAAATGTCTGACGTCAATAATGTATAAGAGGCGTAAAAATGTCAATTTGTTTGCATTTTTCGAAAGTTTAGGGGCAACCATACAACCATACAACCTTGTAGAAATCGGACACATGTTATTTCATTATGGGAGTGAATTTCACTTTCTTTTTACCAGAAATTTAAAAACAAAGATGAAGTCTTTTTTGAGGCAATTTTGGGGGGCTTTTGGGGGCTTTTGTGAAGTATTCTCAAAATTTAAAGAATTATCTCCAAAATAATGGGGCTTCAAGTCAGTCCAGATCGAGCGGGGAATATTCACTTTCAATAACATCTTACTAATAGTTTAGGCGCTACTGTTGTAACGCATCAAGTGGATAGCACATGTTTAATGGCTGGCAGCCATAGCCATGAAACCTGTGTCATAAGTAGTGAATCATTGAGTATGGTAATTCAGTCTGCATGTTCAGTATGAGAATTTGCGGAATAACATATAAGCATTACATTTTTTTCAAATAGGTGAATTTTTCAGTAAAAATGGGAACTTTAATACTTTTATGTTTGGATATTTCCCCAGTTCCTGAGTATCTATCGAAACCAGAGACACTTCTCACATGGCTGGAGAGTATTGTTTTCTTCAATTTCTTTGGAAATTAATAATATACTATTTCCTTCCAGCACCAAAAATGCTGCTGTCATATTTTGGATGTTGAGCTGTGTAATTCTCTCGTCCCTCTGCGGTTGCCATTAAATATATGCGACACGTTTCGTCACTTTATATTATTATACACCTCAAACTCTTAATGAGATGTGTAGTCCAATTGACCCGAATATTTCGGAGACTCGCCGTTCCATGTCTTCCATTAACGACCTTCAGTTTATAGAATGCTCTTACAATCTCATTTGTTCATGGGTAGTGCATACAAATTGTCGAAGTTCTTTTTCAAACGTTATTACCGCGCGATTCCAAAAATAGCCTGGCGATACTAACAAGAGGAAATGATATACGAACCCCTCGGACGGTTCCACTGATACCCCAACACAAACACAGCCGTCGCAACGGTACAGAACAATCACATCAAGCCCACAGCAACTACCACTAGCGGAAATTTTCAACATTGCGTCTTCTCCAAAATAAACACAATTACCCAAGCCACCCATTACGGCCTAGCCACCACCTACCAGCTCCCAACAAGAATAAAAAATAGATATCCATTAGATTCATTCCTCAGCATATTTTCAGAACTCAATTAATCACGTAGGTGCTCTGTGAGTTTCCTATTCATGTGTATTTAGATTTAGTTGTAAGATTAGCATTTAAGTTAAATATAAGTCATAAAAATACATATGATGTAGTATACATAATACTGAACTATGTACATTCGTTCACTAATAAAGATATACTATAAAAAAAATTGCGTTGAAGGACCATGAGTCAACTTCTGTGAAGTGTGTACATATGCTTTAATTTCATTTGTTAAAAGTAACACGCTCTATGCAATGAAATTTTACGTAACTGAGGGACATGCAACTCACATCACAACACATCCGAATTGCAAGCTCTCACTTCGCTTTCACCAACTTCTTTTGTACTGAAATGTTGCCAATTGCGTATGGGGTTCCGCAGGGGTTAAGTTTCGGCCGTATCGTCTTCCTATTATATGTAACGAATATTCCCCCCGCGCGGATGTTCGAAACGGAAAAACAGTTCTCTTTGCAGATGATACGAATATTCTTTGCAATAAATAAACGGTAAATAGTACAATATTAGATGTTTCAAATTAGTTCAATGCACAGAATAATCATCTTTAAAGTACGGCAATTACCAACTGCTGACAACTTAAGAATCGCGTTGAATGTTGCGGAGGAAATATGGGCTGTATCTGAAACGTGAGTGCTGACATCTTTTAGGAACTGCAAACATATGTTTTAATTCCAGTAATCCAAATTTATTTGTTTCTTCCGTAAATTAATGTTCTTAAATTGTACGATGGGACGTATTAATTGAAATTTGCATTCCATTATGCAGCTCACTTATTTTCAACCTCGTTTTACGACTGTGACATTTAATAGCATCGAAATCTATCAAACATCTCATTTTTCAAGGATTGTGCGTAACGTAAAATGAATTAAGCGTGTTTTTAAAGGCGGAAAGAAACAGTTCGTTTTCGTAAACTGTCCTGGTTATAGTCTTCTCGCTACCAAAGGAAAGAAAAGCCACCTTTAACGATCGCCGACCGATAAGAATTTAACATTCAGCTGTCCTTTAAAATGAATTGAATCAAATGAGTTGTAGCAAAAATGACGTAACTACACTTATCCCAACAAATGGTATTTCTTGTTTATGGAATGTACTGTACTTTTTTCTGATATGCTGGTATTAAGGAAAAGGTATCAAATGATACAGTCCGATTAACAGTAAATAACCAACCGAGTCCGTTACACAAATAACGGACTCGGTTGGTTATTTTCTGTTTATCGGCCTAATGACGTTAATAACTATTTCGACTAACACTCAAACCCAGAGTGAGAACCCATCGCAATTGCACAGCACAATCACATCCACACACACACACACACACACACACACACCAACTGAAACTTTCAACATGGCGTTGAATGTTGCAGAGGAAACACGGGCGCGTGAGTCATCTGCTAAGTACACAGCGAGATCCGGAAAGCCCCCTAATTAGCGGCGCGCTGATTGGCGGTGGCGGCGCCGCCCGCGGATAACGAGGCGCGCGTCGTGGCGCGGCGCGGGGAGGCGCGTCCCGTGTCGCGTGTCGCCCTCGCGCCCCTTTCGGAGACGGCCCCGCACCGCCGCGCGCCGGCCGCTTCGGGTCAGCGGACCGCAGGGCGCCCGTTCGCGCGAAGCGATCTTGGAAGGGAGGCGTTTGAAAGAGCTTTTTTTTTCAGTTTGCCGGATCGGGTTCCTCGAAACTTAATTGGTATTTACTACCCTTGGTAATGCCGAAACCGGGGGGGTTGCCAAGATCGCTAAGGCAGTAGTGTCGTGGCGATCTCGAATCGAAGGATCGCGGATTCGAATACCGTCTCGGCCATGGATGTATTTCTGATCGTCGTTTCACCTCTCATCATAATCCTATCTCTTTATTACAGAAGTATTAATAATTCCCTGCTCAAGCAAGAGGCCTTTGCTCTTAATAGGATGTGCATTTGGTTAAAAACAAACTTTGAAAGTAATATTGATAAATTGAACAATGATTCCGTGCGCCTCAACGACGAAGGTCATTAGTTCCGTAAATGTACTGAATGTATTTTCCTCAAGAGGTGGCAATGATCATCCGCACAGGATGGCGAGATCCGGCGCCAATATATCCGTCGGCTTGTGGAATTTTCCAGGTAGGTATCTCCCACCGCCTCAGCCGCGGTATGCTCTAAGCTCCTCATATGACTTCCGGTATGTAGGTGGTGTACTGCATCTGAGTGTAAGTCTGTGTATGTAAGGGGTGAGGATAGGCCAAGGAAGAGGAAGGAAATATTGCGTGTGGTCCGTGGCTTGTTTGTTAGGGTACTGCTCTGGTATTCGCCTGGTGTTGATCAGAGAAACCACGGTAAAATTGCCGATTACATTAGCCGGCGGCTAAAATTCTTTTCCAGACGACTGAATTCGACCTAGCTAGTGTTGAAAATCCTGTCACCATCGGGATTCGCACTCTTGGATCTCCCGACCAAAGGAACTGCAGTGACATCAATTAATGCCCTGAGCCACATTAGACGGTATCTGCTTCATATTTTCCAAGAAAAGGTCAGACAAGCGGAGTTAACTAGTTGGAGCTTCATCGCAACGTAACGCCATAAAAGTCTTTCTAACATTTCAACCCAAAACGCAAAAAAATATACATACATTTTTTTCATTTTTTTAATGGGAATCGGGTATCTTAGGGCCACGCGAGGACAAGTCTTGTTAATCCGGGAACTTTATTTTTAGGGGGATCATCTTTTTATGATGAATCCATTTTTACGCCCCAAGGTTGTTAGCTCTGGGGGAGGAATGAGGTATGGAATGGTGATGATGATGATGATGATGATGAAAGATGAATGGACAATTACAAACATACCGACACGCACAAACATTCATGCCCCGGGCAGGAACCCGTGACCCTTCAAGCACGAGGCAGCTGAGGCTCTTCAACCTTAGCGATTTCGGCTATCCAGCAGGCTTCTTCGTCTTCGCCTTCGTCTTCTTCTTCGTCTTCTTCTCCTCCTCCTCCTCCTTCTTCTTCTTCTTCTTCTTCTTCTTCTTCTTATTATTATTATTATTATTATTATTATTATTATTATTATTATTATTATTATTGTCATCATTATTATTACAATGAGTTTCTACGTATTAATACACGGATGTTCGTGAGGACAGTAGCAAAATGAGTACGTCTGCAGTGTAATTGGGGCCGGCGCGGCGCCGAAGAGGCCACGGGAACAGGTGGGGGGAGGGGGCGGGGCGCGGGCGGATCCGCGTGCTGCCGTGTGGCAACCGGAAGCGGGCGCGGACGCGTGTTCCGGCGGCGGAGGCGGAGGCGCAGACGGCGGAGGAGCTTAGCTCCCCCACCCCCACCCGGCGGCCATGGCCCCCTTCGATAAGGAGCCCTTTCCCCTCCCCCCTCCCCCGCCCCATTCGCGCTTACCACCTGCGGCACTGTGCGTCCTCCTCGCTTACAATGGCCACCTTCTTCTCCCTTCCCCTCCCCTCCCCACCCCACCCCACCCACTCCTCTCTCCTGCTGACTGCGCCCCGCCCGCGTCTCCTCCACCTGAAACCGAAACAAGCGGTGGTGCGGTGCGTGGACGAGGTGGCGAAGTTGAATGTCTAATTAGGGGCGGCGTTTTGTAAAGGAGATTCTCCAAGCTAGTGCTTGTTGGTAATGGTACCTTGGAACGCGGGTTGCAATGAAAAACATCTAGTAGCAGCCTGGTGACTCGGTGAGTGGTTGAGATGGCTACAAATAACTGCAAGTAAACTTACAGAAATCGTGGAATCCTGACTGTCCGAGGGTCGACGACTAGGCATGGTAGTCAACGGTTCTGTCGTCATACCACGTCACGTCGTGGAAATCTACATATTCAATATCATGTTTCTTATCGTTTGAATTCTGTTGTTCTCCAGACGTCTTCGGTTTTCAATTGTCACTTCAACTTTCCTTGGAGTGAGAACCCGTTGTGATCATGATCAATCAAAGGTCGTTTCCAATAACAGTTTTTATTCCCTTGCCTCAGTGCAAGCCTCAGGTCTTCTGTCGACTCCTTTTTTTGTTATATTTGTGGTGGTGTGATGAGAGCGTTTATCTGTAAAAAAAAATAAAAATGGTATATGTTTTCTACAAAGTTCTTAATGTGAGAACAGAGGAAGTGATGGAAGATTCAAAGGAAAAGGTTCTGGGAGGATGATCTACGCTCACTTATTTATTATTACTAAAACGCTGAAATAGTTATTTAACCATAAATACGTTTTCTTAATATCACTTAACAACATATACGAATTATAAAATGTGAAATTAGTTTGATAAATTGATCTACTCTCAATCGTGTAAATTCTATCATTGCAATGAGCACGTTACACGTTTCTTTTTACTCATCTGGATTTAAAAACACGCCGAGCACTTTTAAACCATAACTGGGACTATAATTTCATTGTAGAGATAAAAACTTCTTAACACATTTGCTGAAATTGATACAACTGTAATGATATCATTAAATTGAAACGAATATGATATGAAAGTGCATGCAGATATACTGCATTGTGTTTTATCCACTGAATGGAAAGCAGAGTTGCAGCATTTTGTTTCTGGAATTTTTTTTGTGGTTTTGACTGCGTTTGAATACGCAAACGTTGAATTCCTTCAACACAAATTACGTAAAAAAACAACCTTTTTGAAAACCAGTTAGGAAGATAACCCATCGTGATGTAAAATTTCATTTTCTCAGTCTAAAGTACAAGCGGTAGCCTTTATTGGGTCTGCACACGCATTGGCGTGTAGTTGGACGTTCGCTGTAATGAACATCAAGTATGTGTTCCCAGATCTAGAAGACATAATTAGAAGCAAACGATTTCTGCATAATATTGTAATAAATAAACATAACATTAATCATCAGCTTCATCATTAATCAGTTCTTTGAAGCTAGACATCGTCATATTTACATCTGAATAATTTCTCGTGGTTTAATTTTGACCATTATTTTGCAGCTTCTTCACAATGCAACACAACTATCGAAATTGCTACTAACTTTATTAAAGTTATGTAATGATGTATGTAACTTTAGTAAGTAATGTTATGAATTCAGCGAGAACCACGTACTTTTTATTTATTTGAATAATAGCTCACATATACATCACTATTATATCAGTAATGCATTCGGTGATACCATAACATTACTACTCTTCATGTCAGATGTACTGCAAATTAGCATTAAAATAAATCTTTCAAATTTAATGTTTTAAAATGTACATAATAGTTAATCCTAAGGCAGTTTTTTTTGTTATTCCAATTAGGTATTTTGTAATGCATTCGCTGCGATCCATTGTCGAAAACCCTAGACGTCTCGGACACTTCAACTCCGAACGAAAATACTCGGAACGAATCATTAGTATCCTCCCTCGACGCACAAGTTCCTTCCTATTAAGATTCCCCCGCCAGCCCTGCGTTGCATATTGGTTTAGTGTTGTCCTTAATTTCCGTAGCTCTCTTCGCAGCTTGCGTGTCGAAAGGGTCCCAGGGCGTCGGACCAAATGTATGCATCGTCACTCCTCGCCCTCCGCTCTCCTTATCTTGTTCCCGAGGCGTAATTTTTCGGTCCGATCCGGAGTGGTTACACTCCCGCGCGCCCGCCGAAGCGATCGTCACGCTAAGGTAGGCTCGAAAATGGACCGCCGCCTTCCTGCCCCCCTCCCACTCCCTCACGGTTTCCTACCGCGCCTTCGCCCGCCTCTACCACCGTAGTGGTCCTGGTGATCGCACGCGCTCCCCCGTGCTGGCTGGCCTGCCCCGGCCCATCTTTCTATCTTTACCGCCCCCAATCATTCTCCGTGCTTTCAAACTAACCCTGCCGCCCCGCGCGCCCTGCCGTTCGCTATCCTTCACAGCCACCGCTAACACCGTCTCTCCTCCTCCCGTCCTCAGCTCTGTCTTTCGCCGCCTCCCGTCCGCGCATCCTCACACCCGCCCTCGCCCTTCTGCTCTGACATCATCGCCGTCCCTGCTGTCCTCGTCGCCTGTCCCCTTCCCGTCCCCAGACTTTGACCTTTCACCTCGCTTACTCATATCCTCCCCTTCCCTGACATCCTCGCTGTCCCTGCTGCCCTCGACCTCTCCTCCTCCCGCCACCAGCCCTTTCGCTTTCACCCCCCGCCCGCGTCCTCACCTCCTCACACCATCCCCCCCATCTCCCCACGACATCCTCTCCGTCCTTGCTGTTCTCGTCGCCTCTCCTCTCCCATTCCCATCCCCTTTAACCTTCTGGCGTCTTCACTGCCTCTCCCCCTCCTTCCCTGACATCCTCGCTGTCCCTGCTGACATCGACCTCTCCTCCTCCCGTATCCAGCCCTTTACCTTTCATCCCTTCGCACCCTCCTCCCTCCTATCCTGACATCTTCCACCATCCCCGCCCTCGTCGCCTCTCCCCCTCCCGGTCCCAGCCCTTCACCTTTCTCCTTCTTCTCTCCTCCACCATCCTTCGCTGACATCCTCACCGTCCCAGCTGACCTCACCGATTACACCGTCAGCCTCGTCCTGACGCTCTTGACGCCTCTCCCTCTCTCGCCCCCTTGTTCTCTGAGCCACATCGTTTCCTGCACTTCGACTATGAAGCTCTGGGAAGCCGATCGTCCCGTTCTCTTGGTGTCGAACTCCCGTCCTCCAACATCTTCGTAGTCCTTTTCGTGGGGAGTTTTACTCATGTTTCCAAGATACTCATTATTCAAATAGTCGTATTCTTCGACGCAGCTCTAGAGTCTTGTGACTGGGTTTCATCTTTCTAATATCGAAAGCCAGTCACCTCAGCTATTTAACATTTTTCCCACCTCTGTTTTAAAGCAATTCTAATCTACACCAATCGACGTCTTTGCTTTTTTATTGCCGTACCGTAAGACTTCTCCATGCTAATTCACTATTGTCTGGCCATACCGCTCCTTTCTGTATCACCTCTTCGCCGATAACATAAAATGTGCAACGCTCTACTGTTTTTGACCATTTCTGACGTTTTCATCTATACTCTCTCTTCATTACTGTTATCTTTTATCAATTATTCAACATTCGAGGTCCAAACGTGATAAAACGGTTCCGTTTTTCATTCCAATTAATCCTCTTTCGTTCCCTTTCATCGTAACCCAAGACTGCTGCCTCTTGTGTATCGTCCTTCGCCATCATCACCTACGACATTTACTTCTCAACATCGTAAGTTCTTCCTTTCTTTTTATGCCGCGTTTTCCTCTGCCTTCGTCGCTGGGTCTTTTTTATTTCCGGCACCGACTTTTAACCTCGCCCGCTTTTGTCCATATAATTGATTGGTGCCATAATTTAATACGTTCTTTCTTTTATCTTCCTCTCGCTGTCTTCATTTCCTTCTATCAGCGTTAACAATTCATTCTCCCATGTCAACTTCCGCCAGCGTTCGTCTGAATTCCTTGCAATGGTTCTGTTTTTCTCCTAATTTTCAAAATATATTTATCATCGTATTATAATTCAACACTTACATTTTTCAATCAATATCTGGTGTTTCAAGCATCATTACATATTACATGTGTTCGTTTTCCTACTTTTTAACCATTCTCTGGCAAAGCCATTCTTCTCTCCGCATCTATAATCATTTCTTCCGTTTTCTCGACTCTCATCCTCATTAATAAGTAATTTCATTTCTCCTACCGCTTCCGAATGCTTTCCAGCACCAACTCCATCATCACCATTCCCGTGATAAACATCGTCTCCTTCATACCCGCTCCCTCCAATAACATCTCCCAAAGGCTTTCGTTTCACCCGCGTCTTTCCTCCGTTGTAATCCTCGCCTTCTTCCAATTTCTCGATCCATCAATCCACAATCCTCATTATTCGGCAATTTCATTTCTCCTTCATCTTTTCGATCGTACCGCCGCCGTCGTTTCCATCGCGGCCGTCGCCACCTCCTGCGAGACCATCTCCGCTCGCCCTTTCGTTCCGGCGTTGCTTCACCGTGTCCTTCCGCTGCCCCCCCCCCCGCCCTCCGGGCCAACAGAAGAGCGTCGGCGGAGGGCCCGGGGAAGGGGAGGGCGGAGGGCCCGGGGGGGAGGGGGCGTGAGGAGCTCGTTCCGCCCCCGGCCTCCTCTGCATTTTGATGAAAGTGCCCTCTCGTGCGTCCTCCGCCCTAGGGAGGGAGCGAGGGCGAGAAGGCCCGAGCGAGGGGGGCGCCCCCCCGACCTAGGGAATCCCCCCCCAATCGATCCATCGAAAATCTATTTCTCTTTAATAAGATATAAATCCATTCAATTCTGGGTTAGGCTTCAAACAGGTCTGTAAGATGTGCTCTGTCCTGCGAAAGAAAACATGTGAATTGGATTGGTTTTTGGTTTACAAAATTTCATAGCTTATGTGGTGGGTCAGAAAGTCAAAGAATGGTTCCTTTTGTACAATCCAGTTCGTCTGTTTGAGGCAAAATTGGTAAACAAATTTCCGAAATTGGTAAATAATTTCCAATCAGCCTGTAGCTGTCATCGAGATGTGGAACAGTTTACTGGAAATGATTACAATGTATGTTTAATTAAACTTTTAACCGCCGACACAAACTTTATAAATATCCCATGAGAACATAATATTGATCATCGTTGAATGTATAATTCTAATTGCCACTGTAAGAGTCTGTAACTGGTGTTACCCGAAATATGAATTGACAGGAAGGATTATTAGTAATGGTCACTTCCAATGTCATACCCTCTGAATATCTTCACGTCGTCAAATAGTTTGGCATTTTTCTGGTTAGCAATGATATAACTAAAAAAGATGTATATATATAAATAAGTGCTGCTCTCTTACAGCCCACGTAAATTTGTGGATTTATTTAAAAAAAATGATTCTGATTCGGAAATTATTATATTGCAGACGTCTCTTAGATTTGCACCATTTGTATTCAACGTTTTTATACACTGCCCACATTGAATTGTACGGTTATGTCATGTTGATTTTGATTCAAAAGTTTAACTGAAAAAAGTTGTATAGTTGTGTGATCCACACTATAAAAGAAAAAATAAGACACTTCCGAACACGAGAAATAGGGATAAGTGAAAATAAGACTGAGTTGTGTGCAGACAGATGATACGAGACGGAGAGAGAGAGAATCAGAGGGAGAGAGAGAATCAGAGGGGGAGAGAGAGAGAGAGAGTCAGAGAGGGAGGGAGAGATGCTAGAGTGAGATAGAAAGGGACTCATTTAGAGAAAAAAGAGTCAGAGACAGTCACGGAGAAACTGTCGACATTTTGACGTTAGACTTTTTGATGTTATCAGTAGGTCTCAGAAATGAAGATGAGAAAAGAAGAAGAGTACAGAAGATACATCTCTAGATCTATCCGGGAAAAGAAGAGACACTCTGAAGAAAGAGTGAGGAGTAGAGAACATTCTCCAGGGAGAGACGGTCACACGCTGCAAGAAACCGAAAGGATAAGTAGTTAATAAAGTAGATGAAGAAGAAGAAGACATCGTGATAGACGCAACATCACACAAAGCCACTTTCAGAGAGAGAGAGGGTCAGAGAGAGAGAGAGAGACAGAAAGAGATAGAGAGAGGGAGACAGAAAGAGACCAAGACACACACTCACGCCCTGAAACCAATCTTGAACACTTGAGGTAGCCTCTGCCAGACGATCATTAGCTGAAACCGGAAAATTCACATCAAACTTTTGTAAATCAGTCTAAATTTAAATCCATCCCCATTTTCAATCTATTATTTGGTCCAAGCATGACCTCCCGAAGTGCTCACATATGCAATGAAATTAGCATCATTGACTTCCCAAATTGAGATGATCGTAGGATTATAGGCACGTACCACAGAACAACCTTTTTATAGAAGAGAGGAATTTTTGAAAGACGGTTTTTTATAAAATACTGACACCTTACACTATTTTTTTCAATTTGATACTGAACTTGATAAAGTATATTTGTATATTATTTTTAATATAACAAAAGTGAGACGAGAAGATGGAAGCCGTACCGGTGGCCAGACGAGGACAAAAATATCCAAAAAAGTCGGAGAAATCATGAAGAGAAGATGGCTTCAAAAGCGACAGACTTCATCCAGCAGAGATCGTAGCGCGTAGAGAAGGAGGGTGACATGTGCGGGGGGGGGGAGGAGATGGGGGTGTTTGCCCTCAGCCGTCCGCCGGAATTGAACGCTGATTTAATTTATTGTATTTTGAGTCCGGCGTTAACATTATTATTTCGTAATTTTCCGCCTTGGGTCGCGGGGTTATCGATCGGAGCGCGCTCTGCCGGGCCAACTGCCCCCCGGGGAGGTCACACTGCCGTTCAAGACGGACGACTCGGCTGCGTGTGGGGGCGTGTGGGGGCGTGTGGGGACCTCCGGGCGGACCACCGCGCGAGTGCGAGAGACCGCCCCGCGACCACCCACCTCTCCAAGTGCCTGCCCTACCACCCTCCAAACCACTCCCCAACCTGCCACACAACCAAACACCCGAACACTCAAACGTATGCACCCCCCCCCCCGCGCCAACACACACGGCCGGACAGCTTGACCTCGCCATCTCAACCATCCATCCAAACACTCGCTCATTGAAACTCACGACCACCCACCTCTCCAAGTGCCTGCCCTACCACCCTCCAAACCACTCCCCAACCTGCCACACACCCAAACACCCGAACACTCAAACGTATACACCCCCCCGCGCCAACACACACGGCCGGACAGCTTGACCTCGCCATCTCAACCATCCATCCAAACACTCACTCCTTGACACTCACGACCACCCACCTCTCCAAGTGCCTGCCCTACCACCCTCCAAACCACTCCCCAACGTGCCACACACCCAAACACCCGAACACTCAAACGTATACACCCCCTCCCCGCGCCAACACACACGGCCGGACAGCTTGACCTCGCCATCTCAACCATCCATCCAAACACTCACTCCTTGACACTCACGACCACCCACCTCTCCAATTGCCTGCCCTACCACCCTCCAAACCACTCCCCAACCTGCCACACACCCAAACACCCGAACACTCAAACGTATACACCCCCCCCCCGCGCCAACACACACGGCCGGACAGCTTGACCTCGCCATCTCAACCATCCATCCAAACACTCGCTCATTGAAACTCACGACCACCCACCTCTCCAAGTGCCTGCCCTACCACCCTCCAAACCACTCCCCAACCTGCCACACACCCAAACACCCGAACACTCAAACGTATACACCCCCCCCGCGCCAACACACACGGCCGGACAGCTTGACCTCGCCATCTCAACCATCCATCCAAACACTCACTCCTTGACACTCACGACCACCCACCTCTCCAAGTGCCTGCCCTACCACCCTCCAAACCACTCCCCAACGTGCCACACACCCAAACACCCGAACACTCAAACGTATACACCCCCTCCCCGCGCCAACACACACGGCCGGACAGCTTGACCTCGCCATCTCAACCATCCATCCAAACACTCACTCCTTGACACTCACGACCACCCACCTCTCCAATTGCCTGCCCTACCACCCTCCAAACCACTCCCCAACCTGCCACACACCCAAACACCCGAACACTCAAACGTATACACCCCCCCCCCGCGCCAACACACACGGCCGGACAGCTTGACCTCGCCATCTCAACCATCCATCCAAACACTTGCTCATTGAAACTCACGACCACCCACCGCTATAACTCCTTACCCAACCACCGTATCACCCCCCAATAATCCACACGCACTCAAACATTCAGTCAGCCATCCACGTTTTCGAAAATGCAAGTGATTAAGAGCCGTACTGCCTAACCTGCCCAACTCAATGACACCCATGCAATGACGCTCCCGATCACCTACCTTTCCAAACCATTCTCTCAACACCTTCCCCAAACCATCCACATATCCAAACACCTACTCAGTCACCCATCCATGCTCCCGACAGCACAACTGCTTAACAGCCGTACCGCCTGATCTTCACGACCCATCCCCAACCCTACCAACCATCCAAGCACCCAATAATGACACACCTGATCACCCACCTAACGAACTCCACACCGAATCATTCAACCACCCACCCATCCACCCACTAACCTCCTTCCCACTAAACCATACACTCAATGTCCAGTCAACAATCCACCTAATCATCCGTGCAACCACCGAGCCAACCAACCGTCACGGGCTGGCAGCCCAAACGCTCAACCACTCAACAGTCCGACCGACCGATCCCTCAAACGCCCCTCCACCCTACCTGAGAACGCAAATGGTTCATCTGAATTCTCACCACTTCGTCAGAAGCTAATTCCATATTTAGTCATCGTCTGACATATGCCACGTGTACTTGCAAACTGCGGACAGACGGAGTTTTGGAGATGGTAGGGATGAGCCAAGGATGGGGATCAGGCCAACTCTGAGGATAGTAGTACGGGAGGATGGGGAAGGAAGGGTCGCGCCCTGTCCACGAACTGTGGTGTCATAATGTAATACTCGGTATTTGCATGGAGTACTCACAGGGAGCCACGAGTACGACCGATAGGAGAGAGATATGTTTTCCACTAGAATTCCCTGCCAAACTTAGATCGGCCTCAAGTCAGCCTAAATTACTTATTAGGGTCCAAAATCCTCTATTGTTGAAGCATGGAAGCCGGGTTTTCCAATCTTCGAAGTTTATAAAGAAAATAAAAATGAGGTAAACCATACGTTCTTAACATTTTCCCCACAAAAATAATGTTAGCAAGTGTTCCTTAGGGCTGCGTTCATTTTTTCAGAATTTGTGTTTTCAGAGCTCTGTGAAGCAAGAGAGAAATCTTTTCCACCGTGAACTTCTGAATTTACTCTACGTTTCTTCCAGTCTCATCACTTGATAAAATAATCAAACGATCAATTGTAGCTTGTAAGTGAAATAATGTACTACGTAAAGTTAAAAAAAAAAAAATAAGATGAGCACAAACAAGGAAAGTATAAACGGATCTGACGTCAAGAGACGTTTGGTCTGCTTCATAAATAACAATCGAGCTTTTCATTAATCAATTGAACGATAATCTGGCCTGTGTGTGACTAGTCGAAATTTCTGACATTTTGTACGTGACCTCTAGTGTCGATGATCAAGTAAAATATTAGCCTAATTCAGTTCTTTAAGACGGTCATTTTATGTTTAGACTTCCATGGGTCTTATTTCCATCTGGGCTTTCACTGAACTTAAAAATTCATCCTTACTTCGAAGAAATCTCTAATGAAAATAAAATCATTTCCTTTGTCACACAACGTATTCATTAGAACTAAACAGTTGTTCATCGATCCACTCATATCAGTCTTGTCACTACCACCCACATGTATAAAATGTAGATAAGAGAAGAAAAATGTGTTCAATCCATAAATCAATAAGTATGTATCCCTATGTTGACACACCGAAACACAGACTTCATTGTATGAAAGAATTAAAAATACATCAACATTCCCCTCTAGATCAGAGCTGGATTTGCATGCAAGCAAAATAATTAGTTCCACAGGGGCCCCAATGCATGGAAACCCCGCTCCTGGAAAAAAAATTAATAAAATATTCCAAAATATCATAAGATATATTTGTATGTGTAGACATGAATTTAAAAAATGTATTTAAACAAAACATTCTAAGACCAAATATGATAATTTATATTTGTGTGTGAACAAAACGTTATCCTATTATAATGAATGGTGTTTCTTAGAAAATCTGGAGTATTTATTCCAGCGGGGGTGGACTCACCACGATTTTGTGCTTCGGGACTCGGCAGAATATAAATCCGTCCCTGCTCTAGAGTCAAGGACACATTGGTTAATTTGACTTCGTTCACAATTTAGAATTTATTTAGTCAAAAAATAATGAAACAAATAAAACCAAGTGGGATACTGTGTGTAACCATGAAATTGTAGAAATGTACGGGATGTATTGGAATCTATAGGTGACAGGGAACTGACATTCTTTGAATAGTGTATAAATATAATTTTAAAAAAACACCACCACACAATTGACACAAAAAAAGTTTTCAATTACAATTCCTATGTAAAATTCATCATCAACATCGATAGAAAAGGTAAAAAAAGATTCGTTAAATAATTTTAATATTGTGCTCCAATAGCACATACTTTCTCGTAGCATTTTTTCAAGATTTGAATGTACAAAAAGCTAAAAAAAATGAAACGTACGCCGTTTTTTTCATCCGTTTCTCTATCTGAGAAAAAATGAAAGAAAAGTTTGGAGCCGTTCTGTGAGAAAATATTTATTTAAAATTTCCTACAGTTCACGTAAAATTATCCGAAAACTACTCATATTTAAACATGAACTTATTCCAACATCTATCTTTGAAGAACAGTTTTATGTAACGACAAATCTCTATCTTCAATATTGTAGAAGTAGGTAGACGCAAAAACAACAACAACAACAACAACGTTGACCTTTTTCCATTTTCAAAAATTCTAAGAGATAAACGAAAATGACACCGGCGCCATTTTTATTGCATCATTTGTTCTATCCTAGGATACAGTTTAATCCATAAAATTTGTAGCCATTTTGAGAGAAACTTCAAAATGTCGAGGTTTTATGTAAAGTATCCCCCAAAATCGAAATTTCCGTTTTAAACTCTCTGGGCCTCGAGTTCGATCAAGTTGGAGAAACATCAATTTTAAGCGCTAGCGTCAACAGGCAGACAGACGGACAGATGTTATGCAGTCAATCGGGTTTTCGGTATCAAGACAGGCATACAGACAGATGTTTTGCAGTCAATCGGGTTTTCGGTATCAAGGCAGACATACAGACAGATGTTTTGCAGTCAGTCGGGTTTTCGGTATCAAGGCAGGCATGCAGACAGATGTTTTGCAGTCAATCGGGTTTTCGGTATCAAGGCAGGCATACAGACAGATATTTTGCAGTCAATCGGGTTTTCGGTATCAAGGTCGCAGAAATATTGATTCTGACTAAATAACTTGTTATAGGAAGTAATTTACCAAATATAGATAGGAACACGATTTGTACGCCATTTCTTTACTAGAGCCCCACAAAACGGGGTTCTTCTGTCGAAATTTTTATGATTTTTGCCACAGCATTACAATAAAATCTTTGGTACCTAAAAACGAAATATGTCCAGAAAGTACTGGTAAAAGAATAGGGAACAATGAAAAGAGATATTATTTAAAAATAAAGTTTTAAGAACAGAATAATTGCAAGGGAGATGTAAAAAGAAAATGGATGCGAAGTGTTTCGGAGAGAGAGAGCCGAAACAGTGGAAGGAGGAAAGAATGGAAAATGAGAAACCGAAAACATCTCAGGAGGAAGAACTGATGTTGGTACGTTGTCCGTAGTTGGGCTTATCAGGGAAAAGGAAAAAATGAAGAAAAGCAAGAGTAGATAACTCAAAATAGGTATTCTCCTGGAACGTCAATCTGTCTCTTGGAGAGATATTTGGATGTATTCCGATTTTTATACTTCTGTTCGAATTCTTACATATCTGCTGACAATTTTTTCTCAGTAAGATAAAAGAAGGAATAATGTGAGAGATTTGATAAGATCGAGCTAATGACAACTTTATATAAGAATGTGTTGTTTGCAGTCTTGTGAAATTGTAGATTGCGGAGAATTAGTACAAACACTTGCGAAGACTCATAAATCAAACTTCCGATGCTACGAAGACATTTATCAAGTGTATTTGTAACAGAACTAGAAGAATGCTTAGAAGGAAGGATAAGATCATTAAAATGAATTGTATAAACGCTGTTTCGTAAGTTCGCCTTTCTCCACCCTTTATTCTGCAGTGTGAAGAGTGTTATAAAATGACAATACCGACAGCAATTAAGGATTTTCTTATGAACTGAAATAAGGTGTAAAATGTGTTCTTATGTTGATAAATAATAATAATTTGAAAATAACTTCATAAATTAAATTACTTATAAATTTGTTAAAGCTGTGAGAATGGAGGTCACATTACGTGTTATTAAACGATACATACATACGAGTATATCCATATGTAACCCACATTTCTTTTTAAATGCA
This sequence comes from Gryllus longicercus, assembly GCA_038098605.1. Classification (NCBI taxonomy): domain Eukaryota; kingdom Metazoa; phylum Arthropoda; class Insecta; order Orthoptera; family Gryllidae; genus Gryllus; species Gryllus longicercus. Next base: position 78,410 of record JAZDUA010000815.1, on the reverse strand, counting down.
ATGAAATTTTCCCTTTTAACAACATATCGATAATTTGGTTAGAAGAAGTATCCTTTAGTGAGTTTCCATAATTTAGAATTCATATTTCATGGGAAAGAAAAGTTTGTTTTTTTTTAATTAATTTAAACGACTTCATTCCTCTGACCTAGAACTGGCGAGATTCAATTCGATGATGCCTTATTTTACGTGATGAGACTCAGACCATCAGACAAACTCTTCCACTTGGCCACGGAAATATCGCTACGCTCCTTTCACCATCTAGCGGATAAAGTAAGTATCACTTGGGCGACGAAATAAGCGATTTGAATTTAGCTTACAGGCTTCTTTGAGGCTTGAGAATCTTGTACATGCAGTGAATCTACAACATGGGATAGACTACTTTACTTCCTCTCGTCGTAAGAAGATCGTAGGAAGGATATTTTTCCCTTCAGCTTCGATGGCTTTGATCGGTTTTGAAGCCGCCAATTTGCGTATTTAATAGTTCACTAACCATACACAACCGAAGCCACAATTGAGTTTTCCTTGGCTTTGTGCAAGAAAATATCAAAGAATGAACTCATTATATCCAAGCATTCGTGACTTCCATACATACATGATTTACAGTCTTGCTAAAAGTATTGCAGTATTCATTGTCCTCGATTACCCGACCTCAAGTGATGACGCACTTCCTTAATAACATCGGATTTATTTACAAGTATGCTTTTCATTCTTGTAATTTTGTTTCAGTTTCTGATTTTATTTTTCATATCACATGGGTCCCAATTTTCCGAATATCTGTCAGCCGAAGCCGCCAATTTGCGTATTTAATAGTTCACTAACCATACACAACCGAAGCCACAATTGAGTGTTCCTTGGCTTTGTGCAAGAAAATATCAAAGAATGAACTCATTATATCCAAGCATTCGTGACTTCCATACATACATGATTTACAGTCTTGCTAAAAGTATTGCAGTATTCATTGTCCTCGATTACCCGACCTCAAGTAATGACGCACTTCCTTAATAACATCGGATTTATTTACAAGTATGCTTTTCATTCTTGTAAGTTTGTTTCAGTTTCTGATTTTATTTTCCAAATCACATGGGTCCCAATTTTCCGAATATTAAATTGTATAATTATTCCCTACAGTTTGACACAAATGTCAGTTAATAATAGCTTTCTGACATTAATGACACAATTTCACTCGCGCCTGTTGTTGATTCTCATATTCACTGTCCGACAGAGGTATTCTATCCCCTATTATTTAATATGACACTCCCCGAACCGTGTGTGTCTCAAACGTCCGTCTGAGAATCGAGAGAAAGTCCACGATAGATCTATGATGCTAGTCGAATTGTTTGTCACTGTTTGTTAATTTCATATGAATATACAGGGATATATTTCACAATACAATGTAAGAGCTTTGCCTCAAAGAAAAACAACACGAACAGGCGATATCCAAAGAAAGGATTACATGAATTGATTTCGAAGAAATTCTTATTTACTTCTAAAAAGATTTATTATTCTCTTATCGTAATTGCCTGTTGCCTCTTCCCACCTAGTGACAGATGTTCAATCATGCTTTTAAATTGGATTTCCTTGAACATACACTAGGAACCTACGCTAGAAATCGAAGTACCATTACATACGAAAAAAAGAGCGTCTTGAAATAGGATCTGCCTCAGTGCACATAGAGTTTTATAACTTGTTTCAGAAAACTGAGCATTTTTATTTTCGTGAAAGATATCTTTGATCCGACTCTTGACACGTCATCATGTTGCCAATTAGAGAGCCATCTAAAACAACGATTGCAAAATTTCTTCTGAACGTTATCTGATACGATGAAATGAAGTGCAGACAACCTACAGCAGTAATTTTCTTTTAAAAAAAATTCTTCCCGTTCGACTTTCGTATTTCAGAGGTTTTGACGGAAACAAAAAGCCTATGTGTATTGTCTCATCGATCAGTCAAGACGAAGTGGGCAATTGCGCAATTCAACATCACGTGTCCGAATGCTCACACGAAACGCTCATCGAGAAAAGCTATTTGCCGATCGGCAGGGTATGTACAGTGATACTATCAGTCATGTGCAACTATAATGTGAGAAAGGAAATAATCGTCCACAATAAAGTATAATGATTTTATTAATTATTACATTCCCAGAGTTGACTTTCGGGAAAACACTTTTCCCATCTTCAGTGAATTTTGCCCAAGCCACGTGGATCACTTACAAATGTCCACGCTGGTTGGTCAAGACCCACTGAAGATGGGAAAAGTGTTTTCCCGAAAGTTAACTCTGGGAATGCAATAATTAATAAAATTATTATACTTTATTGTGGACGATTATTTCCTTTCTCACAGTATGGATTACCACAAGATATCTGCTACAACCTCGGAATTTATATGCAATTATATTGGTTCAACGGTGACACTGCGCTCAGTTACCTTGTCTAGGCGACGGAAAAATCCATTTATCTTATTGTGATAGACATCACAATAAGATAAATGGATTTGTTAAAACATTTTATCTTAAGGAAAAAGCCAATACTATTGTACGAAGCGTTTCCAAAAACAAACGTTATTTTACAAAGTGAATGTTTTCTTATACATTAAATTTGGGCATGATAACATGTCTAAACTAGAAAATGATAATCAGATATTGCACCATCTGGGAAAGTTTACTGCATATCTGATCAAAAAGTCTGCATTTTTTCTGAGTAACTTTTCAAAGCTTCGAGATTTGGAAAATTAGAGAACCTTACGGTTCGCCCATTCTGATATTTCCAACATACAATTTCAACGTCACACTTCTGGTTCTTAGAGGCTGCAACAAAGGTAGTCTCAGTGTCTTCTCATCCTATTCTGAGATCGCTTATCGTATCGATCTGTCGCGTGTTGTTGACTGGGCTACTCGTGCGTTGACACGTGCCCGTCTGTCGTTTCACACGGGCACCTGGTCGTGGCTCCCAGACGAATCAAAGCTTCGCTACTGGAGATTTAAAGAAATCGAACGCCTTTGATAATTCGGAATTGGAATGAGAATGTCAGAAACTTATAACTCGCTATTATAAATAATCAGCAAGCACACCAAACGTTTACCGTATTTGACCCTTCCTTTTCTCAAAACATAGCAAGACACTTTTGCGTGGAATGTGGCAATACACGAGGAATACAAATGAGACGAAATAATTTTCAAAAATTGTCTCTTATTTTTCAAAAAAAAAAAATTGAACAAATCATAAGATATTTTTATTTCCGACATCCCGCCTGCAATTTTCTTAGAAGCTGCTGCCAGTGAAAATCGCAGGGAATGAGCAGTTTTGAGCAACGTTATTGCAACGAATAACATAAGAAGTACATCCCGAAGTTTTTGCAACCGGGAGAGTTGGCTCAGGGTATCAACTGATGTCACTGCAGTGCCTCTGACCGGGAGGTCGTAGATTCGAGTCTTGGCAATCGAATCCAGCGAGGGACCCCCACCGCCACCTCCCGCGGGGGCATCACTATACTTATGGGACTAACTATCTGAGTAGTAGCCGTGACATGAAATACTAATCAATCAATCAAAACCGAAGTGTTCATCCTAAAACTGAGTGGGGCCTGTATTGGAAAAAAATCTGTATTTAGCAGCAACGTCTATTTTCCACGCTCTGTTTAGCGAAGTTTCAGTGAATTCAATATTCTTCTCCCCCTTCTGTGTCCTTATCGTATCAATTTGTCGCGTGTCGCCTGGGCACACGTCGGGTCGCACGCGCGCGAGGGGCGAGGGGCGGGGCGGGGCGCGGCCGGCCGGCCGGGGCAGACGAGGCGAGGGGCAGGCGCCCGGAAGCGAGTGACATGCGTTCCCACGCGTTTTCCGCGAAGGCGGCGCCGCGCGCGCACAGTGCGGCTCTGTGCTGGCGAGGGCTCTCTCCCCGCCCCCCTCCCCGCCTCTGATAAGGCGGCGGCGGCGCGGGGCGCACAGGCGCGTCTTTCAGCGCGGCCTCCCCGCCCCCGCCACGCCCCCGCCACGCCCCCGCCACGCCCCCGCCACGCCCCCGCCACGCCCCCCCCCCCGCCGCCGCCGCACAGTGCGTCCAAAGGAACCTTTCTCAGCCTGTGCGCTGCGGGCGACCAGTGGTGCAAGACGATGAAAAGGGGAAGAAAAGTGAAAACGTTGATGAAGAAGAATATGGAGGGAGACATGCTTGTCTCACAGAAAAGAACCAATGGCATGATTGCGTTATATGTAGAATTTCTCATGTGTGATCAGCGGTCAACCGGTGATTCAAGATGGTTAAAAGAAGAAGAAGAAGAAGAAGAAGAAGAAGAAGAAGAAGAAGAAGAAGAAGAAGAAGAAGAAGAAGAAGATGATGATGATGATGATGATGATGAAGATGATGATGATGAAGAAGAAGATGATGATGATGAAGAAGAAGAAGATGATGAAGAAGAAAACGAACACGAAGGAAGAAAACCAGAAAAACAAGCCAGTTTAGTGGTCTTGGGAAGGCTACTTACCGAAATAAACCTATGGCACGAAAAAGCAATGGGAGTATGGCCCGCGGTCAACTGTCGGTCCAAGATGTTAAAAAGAAGAAAATTTTAAAAAATCGACGAAGAAGAATCACACCAACGACAAGTCGATATCTTTAGAACTTGTCCTGGCGAGGACGGTGAAGCGCTGATGGGAGATACCTGGAGAAGGAAACCCACAAGTAGCCGTATTGAAACCTGTCCAGCATAGACAATTTTCTTCGTAAGGATCAAATGATAAGATGAAACTTTTTGAATTTTTCTATAGTGATTATTAGCCTCGTATCCTCGCATCCATAAATAATACTCATGGAATATATATATATATATATATATATATATATATATATATATATATATATATATATATATATATATATATATTTTGAAATGAGGAATTATAATGTCAAATGCATTACTTGAGTGCTAGCTTCAGTTCAGAAATTTGTAATTCTTGTTAATTTTCAATCTTTGCAGGTTTTTGGGTTTCACACAAAATGATGTGGATATGAAAAACAAATATCTCGCATGCTGACTGCGAAATGTTCAGATCATCAATAAGGTATCTAAATATACTGTCTATAGTCTGTTCCATATGAAAGATGATTGTTTTTTTTTTTTTTTTTTTTTTTTTTTTTTTTTTTTTTTTTTTTCGCGTAACTGCTCGCTCCATCCCGGAATGTAGAATTGGCTAATTAGTGTTATTTCCGGTATCTTATGTAATAAATTCGGTGTAGATATCACTGATTTGCTTGTAATCACAGAAACATTGACAGTACTTTTTGGAGGGGGAGGTGATAATTATGGATTCTTTATCATTCCTTATTATTTTTAATGGGTATTCTTTTGTAGAGTATTGTATTTTTGGTCAATGTAAGCATTATCATGGTAAAGTTACGGCATTTTGTCACCACGTTCCCACAATTAATTGCAGAATTAATAATAAAACCAAAGTTACAAAACTAATCATTTAAGTAATTGACGCGCTTGGAGCCAACACTCACTCAGTCACTGGTGTGATTCGTGATTGATTGAGTGATTACTAGTGATTCCGATGGCGTCAACTGCTAAGGTCATTAGTCCCGTTAGTGTAGTTCATGCTTTATCGCGAGAGGTGGCGGTGATCTTCCCCCGCTGGATGCCGAGATCCGGCTCAGACTTACCGTCGTCTTGCGGTGTTTTCCCTAAGCAGGTATCTCCCACCGGTCACTGCACCAGCCGGGACAAGCTCTACCGGCCGGCCTCCTGTCCTGTGTGGTATTGTAGTATATGTAAGTGTGAGAGTGTGTATAGAAGCGGTAGAATCGGCACGGAATAGGAAGGAAAGATTGCGCACGCTGTCCGTAGCCTGTTTGTTAGTGTGCTGCTTCGATATTCGCCTGGTATTGATCGGAGAAACCACGGTAAATATCCGATCAGAGCAGCCGGCCACTAGAATTCTACTCCAGCGACCGAACTCGACCTAGCTGAGTGACTAGTGTCGAAAATCCTGCCACCGACGGGAGTAGAACCCTAGGACATCCCGGTCAGAGACACTGCAGTGACATCCGGTCAGACACACTGCAGTGAATGCCCTGAGCCACCTCTCCCGGTGGTGTGTGTAATTCGCCAATTCGCCCCCTACTCCCCCCTGGCGTCTCCGCGAGGCGTTTGGGCCCAGTGTTCGGGCGGTGCGGCGCCGTCACTCTTTGGGGGGGGGGGGGGAACGGCCGCGACGCGCCGGCGCCTCCGCCCCCGCCTCCGCCCACCGCGATGTCCAACGCCCCCACCCCCGCCCCTCGCTCACGCCCCGCCCGCCGCGAAGTCCAGCGCTGCCTCGCTCGCTCGTTAAACTCCCCGCGTGAATGCGCCTGCGGAGCACGTGTGCGATACGTGCAAGGCGGCGTTGGGTTGCACTCCGCGGAAAGCGCTGCAGAGCGAGCGAGCCAGATGACTCCGCGAGACCAGCGCGCGCCGACTCATGCTTTTGTGTGTCTCCAGACCGGGAGGTCTTAGGGTTCGAGCCCGACGGTGGTAGGATTTTCGACACGAGCTTAAAACCTCGGTCAAGTCCAGAGTGGAGGAAAACGTGTAGAGGCCGGTTGCTCTGTTTTTGCCTGGTGTTGGTCGGAGAAAGCACGGAAAGCACTCAAAGCACGTTTTAAACTAAGGAAGTTGTATTCTAAATTAGTAGATGAATGCAATGAGTATTCTGTAACAAGAGCATTTAGGACATTGTGTTTTGTTTTTTTTCAACAGAGGTTTTAAGTGAGATTGTTTTCTTTCCTGAGGTTTCTGAAGTAATTGAAACAGTATTTGCGCAATGTTAAAATTTCTTCCTCCTTGCCCTCATTTGATTCTATTTCCTCTTCGCCTAACATCTTGCTAAATGCTTTTTCGCACTTGTCGTAGCTGAATATTCAATAATCGACTGTACATTTATTCCCTAACAAGACTGTTGGTCAATGTTTAAGATAAAAATCGAATCTCTTCTGGTTTTGGGGGCTCTTTCTGGCATGATAATTTATTTTATTTATCAGTTATGTCTCCTGTAACTTCAAAACATTCAATAAGAGAAGAACTAGTTGTTACAAAAAAGCGTAAAAGCTGTTATTGAGTCAAAATGTCTCCCACTTGCACCGACAGTCAAAAATATCACAATAACAAAACACAGTCCAATGCAATTCGTTGCAAAATCACCACAATCAATGTTGAGACATTGATGATAAGATAGACGGCAGAATTAGTTTGATCAGATACACTGAATTTTCGCAATTCGTAGAAAATTAATACGGCAGAGTTGATTTGACTCATGTCTGTAGTTGCGGTTTACGGAAATTTCGAAAAATATATGGGTACAATTGAGTATTCTAGGTTTAATGCTTATTCGTAAATCTAAAGGATTTCAACAAATCCTGATGTGACATTTGACCTTGAGATACTAGTTGATTTTGAAATGGTAGATCCAGTTGCACAGAGATGGCAAATTTCTTTTTCTTAAATCTTACTTCGATTAAGGAGTAAAAAAGTCGAAAGCCAGAAAATAATAGAGGCCGGGCTTTTTTCGTATGAATTGTAAATCTCTATTGTTACGTAATTCATACCCGGAAAAGATTTTTCCCGACAATTTGTAATAGAAACGGATACAAATAACATTCTCTGTGAATAGTTGATATGGGGTGCAAATGCAGAGGGGACAATAAATTTTTGGGGAAACGAAGTTTTCAAACTCAAAGATTCTCTCAAGAACGTACTAGGTATATCCCAAATTTAAAAGGTACTTCGTAGGTCTTCTGAAAGACGAGTTAATTCTGGAACGGGTATGGTTTATATTCTGGTTTATATTCCTAGAATACGTGACCACTTGTCTTTGAATTAAATCAAATTGTATAATTTTCAAGTTTGTTCAAAATATGGAAAATTCCTTCTGGCAGAGATGAGAAAGAAAACAGACTGCCCTGACCTTGTTGATATGCAATGTGAGAACGAAAACTTGCATATGCCTTTTATCAACATACAAACGCACTTCGGGTAGCGAGAATTATATCTGATGTCTAATGTTACGGAATGCCACTGCAGTAAGTCGTCATCAAAAGATCGTAATTCACATTTTGTTCCGATGGAATTACACCGTAAAATAGAAACACAAATTTGCCAGTTGATTCTACTCTCGTACTCATTGTTTTTTGTTTTTTATTGTTTTTCGTTTTGTTTTTCAGAGAAATATCCTCACTAATTCCTAATTTAATCTGACAAGATAAAATCTTTGCACCAGCTCCTCAATTTAATAATGTATCATAACACATTTTAATTGCTATGAACTTGGATCTAGCAACCATGGAAACTAAACACATCCACAGAATGATTTCGTTTTAGAAGGAAAATACTAATGTACGAATATTTGTATATGGATACAGCATGCGTAATATGTTACATT